>SKCR01006528.1:0-466554 GCA_019454045.1 Zanthoxylum bungeanum
AAATCAAGTCCCTAATATGTCATCAAGCATTCGGCCAAGGTGGTTAATATGGTTCCGATTTCGTTTTCAATCCAATCAAGTCACAAATGATCATCTCCATATTATTTCAAGTCATCCAATGTCTTAAAATTAAAAAATCATCTAGTCCTCATGCTTGCATGTATTCGGCCAAGCCACTTTGGGGTTGGAAAAATTAATCCAATTTATTTTCCATGAAATTGATGATGTATAATCCATTTTAACATACATCTAAGCATATTTAATCAAGCAAACTCATCAAATCATGCTTCAAACAATTTTCCCCAAAAAAAAAAACATCCTAATATATTTGCATGCATTTTTAGGCTCAATGATACCATTGTTGGCAATCTAATAACCATGTCCCAAGATCAAAAACAAGCAAAATATATATAAGAATGAACTAGATTGAAGTAATGGCGGAAACAATACTCACAAAAAACCAAATGTGGATGCAATGGATGAAGCAAAAATGCTCCTTTGTGCAGTGAAGAATTCGGCCAACCAGTGAAGAGAAGCTCCAAGCTTAAATTTGATCCTTCCAAGCTCTAAGATGAGTTTCCCATAACACCTTGTATGATCCCTTGATGTTGCTAGCCAAACTTGTGTGTTAGAGTTCCAAACAAGCACACTTTCTTCTTGTCTTGCCACAAAACAAATGAAGAAATTTTGAGAGAGTTTTAGCCTACTGTTTTCGGTAATGAGAGAGGGAGAAGGAGATATGATTTTTGTCTCAAAAATCAATTTATATTTATGTTATAATTATATTAAATAATAATATAAATATAACACAAACCATGCAAAGACTTAGAGTGTCTAACACTCAATTTCCATGCATTATGTTTGAGTGCTTTGTACACTATCTTCATGCATTGCATCTTGATTAAAAAAATGCAAATAATGACAAGTGTCATGTGGGCCCCACACGTTTCCAAATGAAAGTGGGCCCACGTGCACTCACGCGTTCGGGTTCGATATTTCCGAAATATCGAGCTTACGTCGCGACGTTAATTAAATCGAATTTAAATAAATAATTGCGCCTAGCGAAATTATTATTTACGTCGCTAACGAATTAATTCTAAATTAATTCGTTTGCCCGAATTAAAATCTAATTTCATTTTCGCGTCGAAATCGAATTCCGTTTATTATATCGAATATAATAATTTTACGATTAATTCTAAATTAATCGTTCTCTCTCTTTATACAGTACTTTATCCGAGATAAAGTCTCTCCTTTATTAATCCAAGATTAATCGAGTTTGAATCATACGTCATCGGTGAATCTTCGGGAAGCGACCCAAGAGACCTCTAGATATGTTGGCAGTAAATCCGGTTGTCGAACTATCTGACCACGTACGTACCAAGTACTACGTTTTTACCGATTTACAAGACAAGGTTAGCCTCTAGCAAAACGCCATGCCTACCCAATTCTCTAGAAATATTCTTACTGGAATTTTAGATCTATAACAGGCGTAGTATACCGTAGTATAGTGTATATCGATCCAGTATCGGATGATCACATGTAAGGCCTGGGGCTGGAGATGTGTCTGCCCCGTACGATACACATATCGGATATCAAGCAACCAGTCTCTTTGAATCGGATAATCCTGACCTAGTCATATTATCCCGATGGTTGCAACCATTATAGAGTACTAGTTCTGAATCCCTCGCGATCATCATCTCCATATGTCTGAAGTGATACTTCCATCTTGACATCACATCCAATACACTACGATTCTCGATAAACCCAGAAGAGATGTACACAGAACCCGTTAAAGCCCTGGACCACCAAAACTAAAGTTTACCGATCGTCGTAAGTACTAGCGATGCAAGTCTCAGGTTAAGATCATATGCACCTACCCTGAAGCGGACTCCCATAGACACGCAGACATACTACCAATGGGATTCCGCGGGGTCTATCCAGAGCGAAGCTGTTTTCCGTACCATCGGTAAAACACAACCTCCTACCGCACTTGCATAAGTATCCTATACTTAAATATATGAGAACTATGCCGTTGTGCCCTCACAACATGCACGAGTGCAGTACTAGTCTATTCCGCATTATCGATGTCCAGTCTCGATAATACTACGACTAGGGATATTTAATGATTAAACCTTTATGGATTGATACTGTCTCATATCATCACAATCCGGAACTAATCATAGGGACTTTTACCATTTATATTTCAAAGTAAATAAATTACAAAACGGTAAAAGGCAATTTCATTACTACATAGTTAATTTTGTACAATAATACAATATCATTTACAAAATAGTGACGCTATGGGTCATCACTGTCTAACAATGGGTACCTCCAATATCATAGATCTATCCTTCTTAAACTCATACGGATTCCTATTGGCATTGGTATAATCTATAGGTTCTTACTAGTACTGCAATTGCCATCTTGACTTTTATCGGGTCTTTCTCTTCTAGCTTCAGAAACTTCCCTGGTTCTTTTATGAGTGATCTACCTTTCAATGTCTTTTGTTTCTATCTTGGGATACACCATCGCTAGGCTTCCTTACTATTATCTTTATATATGCTAGTTAAGGATGAGGTATGAGTTTCACGTCTCAACGAATGTCGATATGCTCGTTCTGATACTGTATGTCCTGATAGAGTCTATTACTCACGTAGGATAAGTATGAGATAGACTCTGTCAGGATAACCTCCTTAGTATAAAAATAACTCGTTTTCTTTTATGAAAATAACTCTCTTTCTGGAAAATTGCTTTCTATCTGTAAATATCTAAGATTCTCGTAAAACAGTTTATCTTGAAAACTCTTTAGTAAAACATCCTTCTTAAAATCATGTCTTCGAGTATCCGTAGAAAACCTAACGTATGGGGGGCATTATGTATCACCATCCCCCCATACGCCTAAACTAGTGGTCTTCGGGCGTTACGTATCGTCATCCCCCAAGCCACTGAACTGGTGCCAGATGTGCAAATCCATGCCATTGGGGCATTACGTATCACCATTGATCGGTGTATAAACACACGTAACGCAAGCGCATGTATTGCTCAAGTAGTATAAAAATATCGATCCCTTGAGGACTTAATTTCTACTATTGTTATTAATTATTGATTCTATTTATTTACAAGTATCTACTTAAAGGGAGAAGGGAATGATTGCTGATTGGTTGGTTGAATGTGGATTTGCTAAATAAATAAATAAATACAAAAGAAAATACTAAGGAAAATAAACAAAAGACACAAACATCTAGGGTTATGATTCCACACAATATTATTCTAATGATGAATTGATTCTCTTATATATGTGTAATAAATTAGTTTGCTAACCTGGAACATGAAGTTATGCAGAAGTCTCTTCCAATGGTCAGATGCAAACACCCAAAATAACCCAATTAATCATATGTCTATGTTAACCAAGTTACCTGAATTCATTAAGTTCAAGTTCCAATTGTGGCTACCCCCGCCCGACATGTATATTCATATCCTGTAAGGAAATCTACCTAAGAGACATTTACCCCAAGGTGAGATCGTGAGCTATTGAATCTAAGACTGAAACCTAAAATCCATTTTCCAAGTTCATTTTAAGTTTACCCCATCAATCTTATTAATGGCCAGTTAACAAGAAGCATTAAGCTTAAGATTCAATAAACAAACCAAAGTATTAAAGATAAAATAATTAAATCAATTATTAAACTCTTGAATATTGTGCTTCATCACTTCCCTAGAATAAAAATAAAATGTTGTGGTTAGGGGATCCACCTTTAATATTTCAAATGTAGAAATCTCACTTTATTATAATAAAGAAATTATCAGTATTACTCAATTAAGTCAAACCAGCCATAAAGGCGGTGTTATTATTTGTCCATAAACCAGCCATATAGGCGGTAATCATTTGTCACCGAAAGACCGACCATATAGACGGTGTCACATTATGTCAAATAAATAAAACCAACCATTAAGGCGGTATCAACTTCAATCCATATTATTAAATTATAATATCCATATTATAAATTAAGTGAGATTAATCTACCTTATTATATTAAAGATTTTACCCTTCCCCCAATGTAAATTAATTACTAAACATAACAGAAAATAAAAACACTCAAACTATTATTACTACTAAAAATAAAAATAAAAATACATTACAAAACTAATAAATAAAACACATAAGATACAATCCTTAATTCCTATTTAAGAAACCAAGGAAATTATGAAATTTACAAATGAAATGGCATGGTATTTATAGGCAAAACTTTGCCTCCACCAATTTCTCCACCAAACATGGCACACTAATTTCTCCACAAATTTCTCCACCAAACATGGTACCAATCCTCCACCAAACATGCAAGTATTTTTGGTGGAAGTTTGACAATTTTCATTTTCATTTTCATTTTATTTTATTTTTTTTGTTTTGAAAATGACTTTAATAATTACACATAACACACTTACGGATGTTTTATCCATTTCCATCATGCAAACTTCAGAATTCAAAATTATTATAAACGTCAAAGTTGTAGATCTTTGAGTCTTCTTTAATTTGGAACTTGAATCACCTCAATCCAATATCGGAGTAGAACGTTATGGTCAAAGTACGAAAATTATGCAAAGCTAAAATTTTCGAAATTATACTTTGTTAGAACGCCATTTCAAGTTTCCAACCTCTAAAATCCAAATATCAAGTCCAGTTCTTACCCTTATTTGTTCCATATTTCGTCCTGATTGATTCCACTGAGTCCCAATTTTATTTTATCTGCAAAATAAACTAAAACATATCAAAACGTTTATAAAACCTGAGAAATTATACAGGAATTAAGTAAAATGGGCGGTAAATATTGATATATTTTCCGCTCATCACATCCCCAAACCTAACATTTTTCTAGTCCTCGAGTAAAACAACAAAATAAAATAAAATAAACAATTGAAACTAAATTAAACTAAGCCACTTTCGTAGGGATCACGGTTGCATTTAGCGTATACAACAAGCCTTTAAACCACTAGGTGTCCCTAGTGGACGAGTTGTAGTCTCGTGAGGGCTTACAGTAACGATACCCACAAACGTCAATCAATTGCACACAAAAGCAAAAAGACTAAAGAAACAAGTTAGTAACTAAACGAGTGAAATTTCTTATCCAAGTTAGTAGTTGTTTTCTTTCTTTCTAAATTACCAAATACGTAAATTCTCCTATGCTTTTTACCATTCTCCATATACACAACCAACAAGGTATTAATCAAATCATTGTGCCCACAATATTCATAAGTGTAGTTGAAAAGAGAGTAATATTTTTGTCCTAAAGTTATATCAGAATTCACACATTTTTAGCAATTTTATTTTTATTTTTATTTTTATATAACATCTTTAATCCATATAGCGAGCTTTGTGCCAGTGACTCCCAAACCAGTTGGCTTTAGAACACTAGGTGTTAAGACACCCCTACAGACTTAATTACTCGGATCTCAGATGCTTAAATTTTTTCATAACATCTTCAATCCATGTTGCGAGCTTTGGGCCAGTGACTCACAAGCCAGTTGTCTTTAGGGCATTAGGTGTTAAGACACCCCTACAGACTTAATTACTCAGATCTCATATGTTAAAATTTCTACCGTTTGACGTGAACAATCTCTGCTTACTGAGGCAAGATGTCCAGTTACTAAGTAGAAACTTTTAATTAATATACACAATATTTTTTTTAATTCCATTGCTTTAAGATGCTTCCTCCAATTAAAATAGAGCACTGAATATTACAAACTTTTCACTTACAACTCATGGTCGTATGTTACCATGCATGTTGATAATACTTGTCAACTAAGCATATAAAATCCAATTTAGTTAGTATTATGGAGAATTTACAAATTAAATAATTCAAAAGGAAATAAACAAAAATTAACTTGTTACGAAATAGGTTGAGATACGTCTTAGGAGTGAAAATTCCTTACACAGCTATCTCAAACACGATTCTCCCTGGTTAGTTAAGTTAAAAACACAAAAAAATATTATATTTAATTTTTTATAAGTAATTTTTTGAAAATTTTTGACTAAAAACCAAGCAAAAACAACACAACGAAAAAAAAATAAAAACAAGATACTAATCAACTAAACAACGCCATTTCAAGTTTCAAACCTCTAAAATCCAAATGTTAAGTCCAATTTTTGCCCTTATTTGTTCCATATTTCATCCTGATTGATTCCATTGAGTCCCGATTTTATTTATCTGCAAAATAAACTAAAACACATCAAAACAATCATAAAACCTGAGAAACTGTACAAAATATTAAGTAAAAGAGGCGGTAAATAGTGATATATTTTCCGCTCAACAACCGTCCCCCAATGTATGCCACTATCATGTCTCTGAATCTAGGGCCTAAGGGCATTACGTATCGCTGTCCCCCTAGTTCTGCTCTATATGTGCACATGTTTAATCCGTCAATTCCAGTAACCATCAATTCCATAAGTCACATCTGAGGTGGGTTTTCCCATATGCTTCCAAAATCAAATCCATGTCTGTCAATTCCGGAAAAAACCTATAGATTAGGTTTTCCCCCAATCTAAAAAATCATACTTTCAAAATCAAAATTTCTCAAATCATTCTCATTCTTAAAAATAACTGGATATCTGACTTTGCTAACGCCCTATTACGTAAAATTAAGTCTCAATTCAAATGCATATAAATAAAATCAATTTGAGAGAAAATGGGTCTACTCACTGATTTGAAGTTCCGATAGAATTACTCCACTTTGTCGATGGAAGTTGCAATTCCGGCGATGAGCTTTAATTGATAACTTAATTAGAATACAAATCATGGAATATGTTTAGAAACTATTTTCGTTATATGATGTTCTATGTTTGTGCGAAGATATATTACGTATATATGGGCTGATATGAGACCCTAAGAATGGCCTTTATCGTTCCAGGATGAAACTGTAATAATATGAATCTTTTTCTATATTGCGTCGCGACTCCGGGTTTGGCACGTCGTGATGTCCCTGCAAGTATACACCGGCAGAGAGCATGCTCTACTTCGCGTCACGACGCCAGACACTACGCGTCGCAACGCCCACCTGATCAGACATGAGGCAGAGCCTCTGCTCATTACGTATCGTGATGTCAAATTATGAGCATCTTGATGCTCTCCCAATCAAGCTCGAGGTAGTGAACCTCTGATTCATACGCGTCACGATACTGGGTGTTGGGCGTCGCGACGCTAAGCCAATTTTCCAGGGCCTCACATAACTCTACAATGTCTAACTTGCCCAAATACATTTCCAACACTTCTTCACTACAACCATTAAACAAGCCACTCTATTAAGCATCAACTTCATACATTCTACACCAATATATCATCATCAAAACAACCATTTAATCTCATAACTTTTGTTTTAGCTCAACATTTAGGATTTTTAAAAATTTGGATATTTTATCATACAATCAATTTATTTGTTTATTAATCACCAAAATGCATTCTCTAGCATGCTAATAACTCTAACATAGGATCATACCCTTAAAATTCCACACTCCAAGTTTTGGGTCAAGTTTCCTTACCTTAACTTACTTGGTTTCCTTCACCCTTCAAGTCTTTAATGATTACTATTCCCCTCCTTAGCTTGAGGTGATTTACAATTTCTTCTCCTTTGGAAAATGGCTCCCTCTCTCACTCTCTTTTTATTCTTTCTCTCTTATTCTTCTTCCTTCGTTTTTTTCTCTTCTCTCATTTATTTTAGAAAGAGTGAATAGTGTCTCTATTTATAATACGACTGAAATGGCTAATTGGTAATGTTTAAATTTGAAGAAAAATCAGAATTTTAGAGAGAAATGTAGAATTCTCTAGATAGGTTCGCAAGTGATATTCATCTGAATTTTTGAGTTATATTTTTAACCTACTTATTGTTCGAATTTGGAAATATATTCAACGTGGAAGTTGTAGGTCTCGATCTTTGCTTTCTGAAGATATAAAGTTCATAAAAATCAGAGATCGTATGAAAATGTTATGGCTTAAATACCATGGACTGATTGGATTTAATCTTGGAATGAATTTCGTATCGGAACTTTGAGGAATTCACCGAATATCCAAAAAGTCATTTGATACGTGTATATGTATTCGTACATGATTTATATCATGTATCACACATCCCACAATGTAACAGTAATTGAGATCACCAGATGTTACACGATATCAGCTCATCAACTTCGTTGATACCGAGAACTGGGGGATAAATATTGATCAAGATTTTCATACCTAAGGAATTTCGAAATATGAAGAAGGATTTAAAAGGGTTTTTCACTTAGCCGACTGGGGTTCCCAGGTCTTGATAAGGACGAGAGCCCAAGCAGAAGGGCCCGTGACCGAGGCGCAGATAAAGACTGATACGAGGATACCTATTTTGAGTTTGTAACAATGTGAATGAGATTCGAGGTGAAGCAGCTGAGGCAAAGTCACACACACCCGAGGAAGGTGATCACTAGATTATACAAGTTAGATGCCCATAGTTGATGCGGCCTAGGAGCTTAATGTCAGCTTGATCTTTCTGAAGAAAAGATGTAGGGAGTTAGACATTAGAAGGTGGCCACATAGGAGGCTCATGAGCTTTCAAACACTTGTCAAGAATGTTCAAGAAAGTTCACAGCAACAAGGAATAACCATTCGTTTTGGTACACCGGCCCGAGGATATAGATCGGGGTTGTAGTACTATGTTTATGTATGGATGACGTAAGCCCTACATGAAAACTTGCACCATCCAAAAAGACTTATAAGATGGTTGTGGGCCAGAGACTTATCCTCTGACACATGGAACAACGCGAGTGGTTGAAATATAGGGTGGCATATGGGCAAAATGTGTAACAATGGGTAAAAAGGCCAGAATGTTGAGTTTTAGATGGTAAATGGTAGTTATGTCAGATGACAGATGGTAGTTGTGCCAGACAGACTATTTTCATAGCAGTTGGGTAAAAGATCATGGACAATGATGATAGGGTAACGTGGCCGACGTCACGAGTTGGTATAATAATGGATCTGGACAAACTATATAAAGGTGTTGAAGACTCAGTGGGAATGGTTGGCTAATTATTTTCTAGCAATTTTATCATTTTCACAACTTTTAAAAGAGAGCAAAAAAACTTAGTGTTAGAGAGAGATAAGGCAGATCGGTTTGACCCGAACTGGTAATAAAGTTCTCACTTCTTTGCATCTGTGAACGTAGGTTGGATCCATTCTGTAAAATCACGTTAAATCCTTTGGTTGCTATGTGATTTCTTATTCGCTTGCTAAGTTTGCTTTGGTTCCCAACTAACCAAACAAATTCACTACTTGGGGGAGGTTTGTTCGAGGAGTAGTTTTTCTCGAATTACCCATGGAATGAAAAATAGCCGTCAACACCCTCAACCTTCATTAATAAATCTTCTTAAATTCATGACTTATGTTAGGTCAAAATTAGCACTAAAGTTGTTACGTCGCATGTAATTCATAATGACCTTCGTTATAATCACATTTTAACCTCAGTTATATTAGTGACCAAATGTTGTATTATATGTACCTCGGTTACATTTCCTACCTAAAAAGTGTACATTTATCAAAAGAAAAATTAATCATTTTACACTTTTAGTTTCATTAATCCTCGTAATTTAACATATTTGTAAAATAATAAAAAAATTTAAAAGGATGTTCTAACAATGTACAAATTCAGAAATTCCAACCCTGCACAATTTTGGTTATTTTGGTCATAACTGTTTACTCCGTTATCGGATTGAGGCGATTCTAGTTCCAGATGAATGAAGATTCAAATATCTACAACTTTGATGTTTACAAGATTTTCTAGTTCTGAATGTTTCAAGGCCGAAATTGGTGAAAAATCTAAAGTGTGTTATATGTAATTATTAAAGACAAAAACAAGAAGGAAAAAACATTTTTTTTTAAATCAATATATGAAGGTGGGAAATGACATTCCACCTTTCGGTGGAATGTCATTTCCTACAAATCATTTAATTTATAAATTTACAAATTGCATGATTTGTGAAGAGTGGGGTGTTGAGCCATTTACTATAAATAGAGGTGCTCAACACCTTAGAAAATTTGCCCAGGAGTCCATAATTTTCTCCGAATATTTGTGGAATTCCAAATCTTGTGTGTTCTAATTTTAAAGCTTTCTTCTAATTTCTTTTTTTTTCAGTAATAAAATTATGAGTTTTTTTATTCAAATCATGGGTAGCTAATTTCATTTTACTAGGGTAAATGGTGAAGCGTTTAATACAAAATATAGATTAATCTTATTTATATTATAATAAAATGAGTCTCAGCATGAAGATCTTAATCATCCTAGGACACTCAGACAATTCATGAATCCGACTAGGACAAGATCACAGTCTTGCATTATTTTTCCCTAGATGCATCACATTTCAATTTTAAACCAAGTGTCATCCAAATTTTACCCACATTCCACGGTCTAGAACAAGAAAATCCTTATCAAAATTTAAGGGAATTTGAAGAGGTATGTAACACTTGAACATATCAAAATTGCAGCGTGAATATAATTCGACTCAATTTTTTTCCCTTTTCTTTAAGAGATAAAGCTAAAATTTGGATACAGAACCTTAAGTCAGGATCCATCAGAACATGGGATGACTTGTAAGAGCAATTCCTGAAAAATTCTTTCCCCCTCACAAGACAAACTCCTTTAAGAGGAAAATCACAATTTTCACACAAGAGTCAGAGAAACACTTTACCAATATTGAGAGATATTTAAAGAGATGTTGAATGTTTGTCCACATCACGGGTTTGAAACATGGAGGCTGGTTTCAACGAGGGTTTAACACCCCAAGATAGACAAGTAGTGGAAATGATGTATAATGGTGAGTTTATGGGAAAAAAAATTCCGAAGATGCACTAGATTACTTAGAACACATAGCAGAAAATGCACAACAATGAGACACATTTGGCACTTATGAGTTGTCTGTAAAACAACAATCATCTGTGTTGGACAATTGTGACCCATAACATCACTATTTGTAAAAGACATTGTGGTTTTTGTAAAAATTAACTATGTGACAAATGAAATTTCCATTTTGTCATTTTGTAATTAGATTACTTGAATATATATAAATGATAAAAGTCCTTATGATTAGTTCCGAATTGATAAGATATGAGACAATATCAATCAATGAATGGTTTAATCATTAAATATCCATAGTCGTAGTATTATCGAGACTGGACATCGATAATGCGGAATAGACTAGTATTGCACTTGTGCGCGTTATGGAAGCGTAACGACATAATTCTCATATATTTAAGTATTGGATACTTATGCAAGTGTGATAGGAGGTTGTGTTTGCCGATGGTACGAGAACAGCTTCGCTCTGGATAGGCCCCGCGGAATCCCATTGGTAGTATGACTATGTGTCTATGGGAATCCGCATCAGGGTAGGTGTATTTGGTCTTAACCTGAGACTTGCATCGCTAATACTTACGACAATAAGTACGCTTTGGTTTTGGTCGTCCGAGACTTTAACAAGTTCTGTGTACGCCTCTTCTGGGTTTATTGAGAATCGTAGTGTATTGGGTGTGATGAGATGGAAGTATCACTTCAGTCATATAGAGATAATGATCACGCAGGGATACAGAACTGGTACTCTAATATGTTGCAACTATCGGGATAATATGACAAGGTCATGATTATCCGATTAAAGAGACTATTTGCTAGTGATCCGATATATGCTTCGTACGGGGCAGACACAATTCCAGCCCCAGGCCTTGCATGTGACATCAGATACTGGATCACAATACGCAATACTTAGTATACTACGCCTGTTATAGATTATATATTCCTTAAAGAATATTTCTGGAGAATTGGGTAGACACAGTGCTTTGCTAGAAGCCAACCATGTCTTGTAAAACAGTAAGAACGTGGTACGGGGTACGCACGTTTTCGGATAGTCCGACGACCAGATTTACTGCCAAAATATCCAGGGATCTCATGGGTCGCTTCCCGAAGATTCACCGATGACGTTTAACTCATACAAAATTAATCTGGGATTAATTATGAGATAGAGAAAATTAATCTAGGATTAATTACGGAAAGAATTTATCTGGGATAAAATTAAAATAGTATAGAGAGAACGATTAATTTGGAATTAATCGATTAAATAATATATTCGATATATTAAATGAAATTAGATTTCATAGCGGAATTAAAATTGGATTTTAATTCGGGCGAACTAATTAATTTAGAATTAATTCGCGAGTGATTTTCGTAATAATTTTGCAAGGCATTATTATTTTATTAAATTTGATTTAATTACGTCGTAACGGAAAATTCGTTAATTCGGAATTAAAGAACCCGAGCCCGATATGTGTTTTGCGGGCCCACCCAGATTTTGAATTAAGTGGGGCCCACATCAAGTCACATCACTAGTCAATCTCATCATTTTTTGATGATGGAAGTTGTTAGTTGATTTTTAACTTGTAAAACACATTTCTATTATTTTATTTGAAAAGTGAGTGACCTTTACCAACTTTGAAGATTTGGTATATGGTTTTGAATTTTGGAAAATCAAACAACTCTCACTCACTCTCTTTTCTTGCAAAGTGGCGTGAATCACTTTCCCTCTCATCTCCACACACAAAGCCGAGAGTTGCTTCTCTTGATTGGAAAATTTTGTAGCAAAATTTTCTTAAGCTAGCACTTAAAAGGGTCTACAAAGGTGATAGGGAAACTATCCCCTTGAGTTTGGAATTCAAAGATCAAGCTTTGAGCTAAACCATTCATACAAAGGAGAGCTTGAAGCACTACACAAAGGAGGTCAAAATTTTTGTTATCTCCACATCCTACTTAGCCGATCAAAGTGAGTATTTTTCCACAAACTTAATTTGTTAATTCACATAATTTTATGCTTAATAGATCCTTGGCATGTTCTAGGAGAACCCAATAATGGTATCAGAAAGCCAATTTTAAGCATGAAATAATTAGGGTTCATAAACTTGAATTTGGGTATTTTTGCTTGGAGCATGATTTCGTCAAATTGAATGTTTGGTTATGTTTAGATTATGATAACTTAGAGTTATGCATGATTAATTTGGAGAAAAAGTGATTAGAAATTTTTTCCCTAATTACCTTATGATGGCCGAATGTAATGACCCTTGTAGCTCTTGGTGATTTTTGATTTTTAGACCATTGGATGTGTTTAAAATGCATGAGTATATTGATTTGTGATTTAATTGGATTGAAATCAAAATTGGATATAAAAATGCCTAATTGCCGTGAGCTTGATGAGCATGTTATGAGTTGATTTTTCTTCAATTGTGTTGGACGTGAATTGAAAATGATAAAGTATGATTAATTAATTAAATTGGTGTTTTGGAAATATTAATTTGACTAATTAATTATAGCTATACACTTTAATTAAAATTATGATATTTGGAATATTATAATTTAATAAATTGGTCTTTAATTTGGAATTGGGCTAATGTTCTTATATTTGGGCCTAATGGGCTTGGTTGGGCCAAGTTGGTTTAGGACAATTAGATTGGATCCAAATTGGGCCTAAAACCATTCCGTTAAGTCCAAATATAATAAATGGGCCATTAAATAATTAATTGGGCCTAATGGGCCAAAATTAATTTTATGGCAAATGGTGATTCCTTATTGGGCTTTGGTTGCCAAAGTCCATGCCTTAAGAAATTAATTAAAATCCCATTGGACTTTAATTAAGTTGACATTGTATGTTAATTGGGCCTTTGAGACCCATTAAGATTAAATTCAGAATCTAAGTCGAAAAGACACATTATTAAGTGTAATTATTTAATTTAGAATTAAATATGAATTAGTATTGAATACGAATTAAATTGTATTTAATATTGTAGTTTGATATAATTCAAGAATTCGCACTTTGAGTACTTATTCTTAAACGAGTTGGACTCGCGCAAATCAAATCGTTGTTTGAACATTGGATGATCACTTAATTCAAAGATTAATTAATTGGATTAGATTGATTAAATAACATGCTTTTTGTGAATACATGGATGTATTATATGAATAATATATATCGGATGGATATTAGATGGGTGAGGTCAATTTTGGAAATTGTTGTAATAAATTTAGAATTTATTAAATTGGACCTGCGTGTCCAGCCTTATATCTCTTGACTCTTTGTAATTCTCTTCTCACCAATTCCCCTCAATGTAAATGAGGTTTCTTTATTGTATTATGTAATTGGGTAGAAGTTAGAATATTGTTAGCCGGGGACATGAAAGGGAGAGATTTGTTCTAGGAATAATTTGTTCAATATCCATCCGCATATCATTATTATTTATTTCGCGCCTTATTATGTTTTTTAGAATGCATGCTTAAGGGTGTATGATGAGACCTAATCAAAGATAATAATTTGGTTGCCAATTTACGCGAAAAACCCTCAAACAAATATTAAGCGAATTTCTTCCATTAAGTGGTTCTCTCTCAAGATCCAAGATTGGCATTGATTTGTTGGCCAAAGTCAAGATCAATGTCCATCGCGGATGTGTTTGAACCATGAAAGCTTTGTTCCATATCGCATGTCTTGGGCAAGTTGTGATTTGTTGGCCAAAGTCAAGGTCACTTCTTGTTCATCGACGTGGATTACGAAGCTTTCCCACTATCAATGGGTCCCGCTTAACTGGAATCATTAAGCTTGTTGAGCCAAAGCCAAGGCTTAGTTGATTTAGAGGAAAAGGTTAGGAAAATATATTGGATATATTGGCATATATATTGTATATATGTTTCGGACTTGGAGGTCCACCTACCGGATCTAGGAATTGGATGAGATCCCATTGATCTTAGAGATCTACCTAGTTAAATATCATACAACTTGTTGGCCAAAGTCAAGGTTGAATGTTATTTAATGGGATCCTAGCCCACTAGATGAAAATCGGTTTTATAAACCCCATGACCAATTCGGTTTTATAAATACCTTCAAGAGACCAAATCCAAACCCATACTCCCAAAAATCATCCAAACTTCAATTGGAGGAATGATAACCAAGCACAACCATAGCAACAACCTCCCAAGGTACACCTAAATTTCCAAAATTCCCAAAATTATGCACCATATGTCCGACCGCCTAGGAAAACCCTTGAGGATACCTTGCATGCATTCATTGAGAAATATGAAGCCATTAATAACCAAAATGTGCAAACATTGATTAATCTGAAATATAATTTCTCCAAAATCACATCTGAATTGACCATTGATGAGAAATGAAAGTTTCATACACAACCACAACAAACCTCTGGAGTCATCAAAACCCTCACGAGGGTAGTTCTGGTAGTCAATACATAGACCAAGTCAAATCTATTATTACTCTTCATAGGGGTAAGGTCATCCACAGACCTATTCTTGAACCCCATGAAGTTGAAAATAAATCACATTTAGAGGGTAAGGAAGGGGTGATGAAAACCTACCAGGAACAAGCCGATCAAACATATACAGAAACCTAGAGTGCTAATGAGGCGCAATAAAGGATTAACAGACCTTTGATAAGCCAAAACCAGTGAGAACAAATTGAGCATTTCTCAAAGTTCACGAAATTGATATAATTTTAATGAAGAAGAGTTAATGAAAACAAAACCAAAAGTTAGCCTTTTATAAGGAGGCTTGAACAAAAAAACCCTAACCCAAAAAAGACAAAAGATAAAAGATGAAACTACCCACATGCCAACAGACGTGTATCCTAAAACTAACCTAAGTTATCCCCACGTGCAAACTCTTGCACGCTTAACCTAATTACCAAATATAAAATAATAATCTAAAGTAATTTGCTCAAACATAAATAAAAGGGCCGAATTAAAACAAATGTCAAGACCTAAATAAAATAATAATAATTATCAAATAACTATAATAAAATAGGCATAAGTATCTCATTGCTCCACGACCTGGATAAGGTTCACCATCATGGGTTCATCTAGCTTCAAGCCTATACTCAATGTAGTAGAGGTGCGAGAATAGTCAGATATAATCTTCTGCATGAATCTATGCATTACTTCTGGGATCTTCTTAGCTCGAGACCTCGTGATTGGACATTCTGGAACATGCACGGTGGTGGTCTGTCCGTGTCCATCATGGTCTGCATCCTAGGCCTCATCATTCCATATCCTCGAAAGGATTCGACCTCGAATCTGCATCAAACAAAGAAAGGTCAGAAATATTAAATGACACAGAAACATTGTACTAACCTAGAAAATCCACTTTGTAGGCATTGACATTTAGTTTTTCAAGAATTTGAAACGGGCCATCGCCTCTGGGTTGGAGTTTGGACTGTCATTGCTTTGGGAATCACTCATTGCGCATGTGCACCCAAACCCAATCACCTGGTTCGAATAAAACACAACGTCTACCCTTGTTAGCATGCGAGGTATATTTTTCATTCTTCTTCTCAATGTGTTTTCGTGCTTTCTCATGTATGGACTGGACCAAATCGGCTTTGCGCTTACCATTCAGGCTAACCTTCTCATCAACAGGCAAGGGCAATAAATCCATAGGTGTTAGTGGGTTAAAACCATGCACAATTTCAAAAGGAGAATAAGAAGTAGTGGAATGAATACTACAATTATATGCGAACTCAATGAAAGGTAAATATTCTTCCGATGACTTTAAATTCTTAGAAATAACAGTACGCAATAGTTGGGACAAGGTCCTGTTAACGACTTTAGTCTGACCGTCGGTCTATGGGTAATAAGTTGTGGAAAATAAGAGTTTAGTTCCCAGCCTATCCTATAAAATTTTCCAAAAATGACTTAAAAACTTCGTATCCCTGTCCAATAATATACTTCAAGGCACCCCATGTAAACGAATAACCTCACAGAAAAATAGGTTAGCAATGTGTGTGGCGTCATCTGATTTATGACATGCAATAAAGTGTGCCATCTTGCTAAAATGGTCTACTACAAGAAAGATAAAGTCTCGTCCCTTCCTAGATCTAGGCAATCCTAACACAAAATTCATAGAAACATCTACCCACAGTGCCTGGGGAACAAGTAACGGTGTATAAAGCCTATATGGTTGAACTTTAGATTTTGCTATCCTACAAGTAATGCACCCATCATAAATGCGCATGGCATGCTTCTTCATTTTAGGCCAATAAAAATGCTCAAACAAGATATCCAAAGTTTTTTTAACACCAAAATGACCAATAAGACCTCCACTATGTGCTTCACGTATCAATAATTCACACATAGAACAGCTAGGCACACACAATTTATTCTTTTTAAATAAAAAATCATCTTGTCTGTAAAATTTATCACATGCACCCTTTTAACATGCATTGTAAATCTCAACAAAGTAATGATCATTTGTATACAAGTCCTTGATAAATTCAAAACTAAGAACTTAGAACTCAAGGATGTAAGTAAAGCATACCTGTACGACAATGCATCAGCAACCACATTCTCCTTACCTTGCTTATATTGAAGGACATATGGAAAGGTCTCCACGAACTCCATATGCCGTTTGTTAAGCTTTCCTTGACCTTTGATATGCCGCAGAGATTCATGGTCAGTGTGAATCACGAACTCCTTTGGCCAGAGGTAATGATGCCATGTTTCCAGTACTTTGACTAGAGCATAAAACTCTTTATCGTAGGTCGGGTACCGTAGAGCCGCGCCATTTAGTTTTTCACTGAAGAAAGCTATAGGACGTCATTCATGTATAAAAACTGCTCCAATGACAACACCTGAAGCATCACACTCAATCTCAAAAGTTTGGTTAAAGTTAGGTAAGGCTAAAACATACGTAGAACATAAACGATCTTTAAGGAGTTTAAAGGCACTTTTTTGTTCCTCCCCCCAATGAAAACCGACATTTTTCTTTATGACTTCAGTAAGTGGTGCGACAATAGTGCTAAAGTCTTTTAAAAACCTCATATAGAAACTGTTTAGTCCATGGAAGCTCCTAATCTCAGTGATGCTCTTAGGTATAGGCCACTCACGAATTACCTTAACCTTGTCCGTATTGACCTCAATGCCTTGAACACTAATGACATACCCCAAAAATATCACTTTTTCCATGCAAAAGTCACATTTTTTTTAGATTAGCATACACCAGTTCCTTCCTTAAAACATCAAACATAAATCACACATGTCCTACATGCTCATCTAAATTATTGTTGTACACTAAAATATCCTCAAAATATACGACTATAAATTTTCCCAAAAATGCTGGGGGCATTTGTAAGCCCAAATGGCATCACAAGCCACTCATATAGTCCGTATTTTGTTTTAAAAGCAGTATTCCATTCATCCACTTCCTGCATCTAAATCTGATGATACCAACTTTTAAGGTCAATTTTAGAAAAAATACAAGTCCAATATAATTCATCCAACATATCATCTAATCTAGGGATATGGTAGCGATAATTTACAGTGATATTGTTGATTGCTTGACAATCCACACACATTCTCCATGTTCCATATTTCTTTGGTATTAACAAGATTGGAACTGCGCACAGACTCATGCTCTCCCGGATGTACCCTTTGCTCATCAACTCCTCCAATTGCCTTTGGAGATCCTTAGTTTCCCCAGGGTTACTGCGGTAGGCTGGTCAATTAGGAATGACCGCCCCTGGGATGAAGTCGATCTGATGTTCAATACCTTGAAGTGGTGCTAAACCATGAGGTATCTCATCTACAAACACATCATCATAATCCTGCAATAAAGAAGTAAACACACTAGGCAAGACATTGTTAGGGTTAGTTTCATCAGAACTTAGAAGAGTTTCTCTATACAAAAGGAGGATCATAACTTTATTCTTGGCATACTCTCTCCTCAATTCCCCCTCTATAGCAAAGAAACTATTTTTCATTCTACCCACTGTTTTTATTTTGTGCACACTCAGTATATCTCTCGCCTAATCCCCTGGAACTGTCAACCTCACCCTATCGACTCACATTCTCGATCTCGCCCATGGGTGTTTTCTCTGTAGAAGCCTATAGCTTCATTAGATCTTCAAAAACTTCATGTGCTGTCAATGGAACAAGTGTAATTTTTCTTCCATCTTACGTAAAACAATATCTGTTTCGAAACCGATCTTGCATCACTCTCCTGTCAAACTGCCAATGACGACCTAGTAATAAATGCCCAGCTTGTTTGGGGACTACATCACATTGTTGGATAATTATGACCCATAGCGTCACTATTTGTACAGATCATGGTGATGTTGTACAAATTAACTATGTGACAAAGGAGATTGCTCTTTTATCATTTGTGATTAGATCACCAAGATATATAAATGATAGGAGGTCCCTATGATTTGTTCCTGGATTGAGAATGATGAGACAGTATCAGTCCACGAAGGATAAATCATTAAATATCCCTAGTCAGAGTATTATCGAGATTGGACATCGATAAATGCGTAAAAGACTAGTATTACACTTGTGGCGTTGTGAGGGAACAACATCACAGTTCTCATATATTTGGGTATAGGATACTCATGCAAGTGTAATAGGAGGTTGTGTTTTACCGATGGTACGGGAAACAGCTTCGCTCTGGATAGACCCCCTCGGAATTCCATTGGTAGTATGACTATGTGTCTATGGAAGTCCGAAATCAGGGTAGGTGTTTTTGGTCTTAACCTGAGACTTGCACCGCTAATACTTACGACAATCAATATACTTTGGTTTTGGTCGTCCAGGGCTTTAACCGGTTTCTGTGTACGCCTCTTCTGGGTATATTGAGAATCGTAGTGTGTTGGGTGTGATGTCAATACGGAAGTATCACTCCAGTCATATGGAGATGATAGTCACGTAGGATACGGGCTGGTTCTCTTAAATGCTGCAACTATCGGGATATTATGACAAGGTCATGTATATCCGATTATAGAGACTAGTTACCAGACATCCGATATGTGCTTCGTACGAGGCAGACGCAATTTCAGCCCCAGACCTAGCACGTGATCATCAGATACTGGATCAAAATACGCAATACTACGTATACTACGCCTGATATAGATCTTATATTCCTGTAAGGGTATTTCTGGAGAAATGGGTAGGCATGACGCTTTTCTAGAAGCCAACCTTGTCTTGTAAATCGGTATAAACGTAGTACTAGGTACTTACGTGTTCGGATAGTCCGACGACTGAATTTACTGCCAATATATCCGGGGATCTCATAGGTCGCTTCCCAAAGATTCACCGATGACGTATGACTCGCACTTTTATTAATCTGGGATTAATCAGATGAGAGAGAAAATTAATCTGGGATTAATTACGGAGATATTTTATCGGGGATAAAATATCAATTAAAGAGAGATACCGATTAATTTGGAATTAATCGATAAATTAATATATTCGATATATTAAACGAAATTGGATTTCGACGCGGAATTAAAATTAGATTTTAATTCGGGCAAACGAATTAATTTAGAATTAATTCGTTAGCGACGTGAATAGTAATTATGCTAGGCATGATTATTTAATTAAATTAGATTTAATTACGACGCAATGGAAAATTCGTTAATTTGGAATTAGCAAACCCGAGCCCGGGATTATTTGCAAGCGCATTCACATTTCAAATTCGAGTGCGGCACGCAAGTCAAATCAAGCATCAAATCACTAGTCGTATTTAGCGTCACATCATTCGTCAAACAAGTGATGGATGTCTTTCACTTTGAGTGATTGACACTAGTCACTATTCATTGATTGATGTGAATGATGGAAGTGGTTGGCATAAATCATTTGACTTTTTGAAATCAAATAAATGGTAAATTAATTTTGGAAATTGATTAAGTGTATTAGATACACTTTTAAGCCAACAACCACACAACTCTCTCTTCGTAACTTTTCCCTCTCTCACGCCAATGGAGGGGCTGATTTTTCTTCTGGTTTTTGCCTAAATGCCGAGAGCCAAGGAAGAAAAAGGGAAGCAAAGTGTGATGATTTTACGGTAAAATCATGACATGCGAATGTGATAGGGAAGTCCACCCATGAGCTTGGAATCAAATCACAAAGCTTGGAGCTTGATGGAGGAAGATTGAAGCCGAAAACAGTGGGCTGTTTCACTACCACTGCCGTGACTTCTTGTGAGCATAAAATGGAATTTCCGTTCGTTGCCGCGTTGCTCAACCAATCGATGTGAGTATTCTGCAACTCCTTGAATGTATTCAATTTTTATTTTCATTGCTTGATTCGATCTTGGGATGCTTAGAGAATTCCAACAATGGTATCTATGAGCAAAGTTGAGCATGAAAATATATTAGGGTTAAAATTGGGTAAAATGTATTTGAGCATGATTTGATTAAATTGGATGTTTGAGTATGATTAATACATGTTTAATTGAAGTTTGATTTGATCAATTTGAAGAAATTTTGTTTGGAACAATTTTCCCCAATTTTGATGTGTTGGCCGAATACATGAGTGCCCTAAAGTCGTGGAATTTTTGATTTTTGATCACTGGATGACTTGAATCAATTAGGAATGTTGATTTAATATTGATTGTGGATTCAATTGGATTGAAATAGAAATCGATTTAAAATTCCCCTAATTGCCGAGACATGTTGAGCATGAAAATGGGTTTGATTTTTGATAAAATGTGTTGGACATGTTTTGTTGTTAAAGAGCATGATTAATTAGCTAAATTGATGTTTTAGAAATGGTAATTGGGTAATTAATTATGTAATGCACTTTGGTTAATTAAATTGTAAAATTGGATTTTGTAATTTAATTAAATTGGGCTTAAAATTGGATTTGGGCTTGTTATGTTGTAAATTGGCTAATTGGGCTTGGTTTTACCAAGTTGGGTTTAGGCAAAATTGGTTGGACCCAATTAGGCCCAAAACCGCTTCCATAAAGCCCAAATGCAACTAATGGACCTTTAAAGTTTAATTGGGCATAATGGGCCTAAATTGATTTCTAGGCTTATGGGGTAATTCCTTGATTGGGCTTTGGTTGCCGAAGCCCACGCCTTAAGAAATTAATTAAAAGCCCATTGGACTTTAATTAAATTAATATTGGATATTAATCGGGCTTTGAGACCCGTAACGATTAAATTTGGAATTTAAATCGTAAAGGTTTATTAAATAAAGTGTAGTATTTAATTTGGAATTAAATAGCGAATTAGTATTAAATACAAATTGAATTGGATTTAATTATGTAGTTTAATTTAATTCGAGAATTCGTACTTTGAGTACTTATTCGCAAAACAAGTTTGACTCGAGCAAAATCAAATCGTTGTTTGAACATTGGATGGTCATTAATTATCAGATTAATTAATTTGATTAGATTGATTGATAACATGCTTGTGTGAATACATGGTTGCGATGCATGAATAATGTCTATCAGATGGATATTAGATGGGTGGGGAAATTTTAGAAATTGTTGTAATAAATTTGGAATTTATTAATTGGACCTGCGTGTCCAGTCTTATTACCTCCTTATTCTTTGTATTCTCTTCTCACCTATTCCCCTCAATGTAAATGAGGTTTCTTTAGAAGTGTAGTGTAACGGGTAGAAGAAATATTTGTGCTAGCGGGAGAGAGAAAGGGAGATATTTGATCTAGGATCAATGTGTAAAGTATCCATCTGCATATCATTATTACTTTATTTATACGCGCTTTATTATGTGTTTAGAATGCATGTTTAAGGGTGTATGATGATGAGACCTTAACAAAGATAATAAATTGGTTGCCAATTTGCATTCGAAAAAACCTCACAAATATTAAGCGTTTTTCCTTCCATTGAGTGATTCTTACTCAAGATCCGAGACTAGCATTGGCTTGTTGGCCAAAGTAAAGGCCTTTGTCCGTCGAGGATGTATTTGAATCACGAAGGCTTTGTTCCATATTGGTGTCTTGTCCAAGTTGTGGTTTGTTGGCCAAAGTCAAGACCACTTCTTGTCCATCGACATTGATTACGAAGCTTTCCATAGTCAATGGGTCGCGCTTGACTGGGATCACTAAGTTTGTTGTGCCAAAGCCAAGGCTTAGTTGATTCAGAGGAAAAAGGTTAGGCAATATATTGGATATATTGGCATATATAAGATATATGTTTCGGACTTGGATGTCCCCCTACTGGATCTAGGAATTGGATTGGATCCAATCGATCTTAGAGATCTACCTAGTTAATTATCACACAATTTGTTGGCCAAAGTCAAGATTGTGTGATATTTAACGGGATCCTAGCCCACTAGGAAACACGGTTTCCCGAGTACTCGACAGAGGGTTAGAGGCTCGCTGAAAAATAGTGGGAGGCAAGAATTGAATTTGCAATATTCGTTTAATTACTTGCCATACGCTCTCAATCAAATATCATTCGTCAAATAAATTAAATGTTAGTTGGACTAATATTTAAATCGTTGTTTTAAAACAGTTGGACTGTATTCAAACAAATTAAAAGTATAATTGATTAATATAGTTGGACTATAATAATGATTATATTTAATAGTACCTAAATCGTTGATTAAATAGTTGGACTATTAAAATCAAGATAAAATTGAAAGATTGACATTTAAAACATAATCCTAGGGAAAATGTATTTAAATGGTTTAATTTTCAAATTGGGAAATATTTCAGGATGGTCCTGGAAAATAATAAGTTACTTTATTTGATAAAATAACATATTAAGCCTAAGCCCGAAGTTAAGCAAATAGTAGAGCATAATCTTTGGAAGATTTATGTGATGATAACTTTAGTGCTTAATCCATTAAGCTTGCCAAGTAGATTCCTTAATTTCTTTATCAGAACTAAGGGTTAGATCCTTAAAGTATGATAATGAAATTGAAGGATCTTCATAGATCTATTATTAGATCTTAGAATTACTAAATTGCAATAATAACTCTTGGAGAGTTAATGACTATTCTCAAGGAGACAAAGTCAAAGTTTGCAATGAGGCAAGTAGCGCAAGGCGCACTTTACTTCGACATTCCGGAAGACCAAGGCTAGGCCGAAGGCTTCTGGAATGTGAAAATGGCAAAGGAAAAATCATTATAATCTTCTGGGAAGATAAAGGACATATCCCAAAATGTCTGCCTTAAATTGTGGCAAACGGGATCGCGGAAGCGTGACTGCCGTTCGGAAAAAGCAGACATGAAGGAATTGAAGACGAGTAAGGCTCTGACTTCAAATATCTTGGTCATAAATATGTTCACTACTAGTATTAAAATTGGATTTTAAATACTTAGTGTGATACATAAATATGTACTGATGTTCAGAATCTGCTATGAGCAGGATACTGACTTCAGTTGAGATTTATCTGCGAATTGGAAACGGGACAAATGTCGCTGTTTTAACCGCAGATACCTGAGTTTAGGAACTACCCTTCGGGTGTGTACCTAAATTAGAAACTGTTGTAACGTAACTAGTTTGACTAGATACATTATCTCTATATTAGTGTCTAATCCGTTGCGGATTGAACCTTTATATTTTAGAACACTAAAGTGTTTTATTATATAAAGATGATATTGAGATATACACATTAGATGTGAATAACAGCATTTATATTTTGAATATAAATATATCTCAAACATATAACATGACAAACAAATAGCTCAAACTGATTTGATCAGAAGAAACTTGGTTGCGGTATTGTTTTCTGGGACACACTTTCGAAGAGTGGGTACTCGGAAATATTTGATTCTATTCAAATAAAAGTCTACGAATCTAGTTTATTGGGCAAAGTGCCTAAAACACTATTTACTTGGTAAAATTGTAAATGCCACCAATCAGTTAGCCCTAGTTCATAATGAAGCAAGTGGGCCCATATCTAGCTAGGTTAGAGGTGAATATGAATATTTCGTGACCTTTACGGATGTTGCATCGCGTTATGGTTATGTGTTTCTTTTGAAACACAAATCAAAACTTTTACAGTTTTCGACACGAAATAGACAAACAAATCGGCTAAAGTATTATACCGTCACGGTGAGACCGTAATGGAAAATACTTGAGCAATAAGTTTCTCGTATACTTGAAAGAGTATAGTATTCTTTCAAGAAGGACTCGTCCCGGAAAACGTCATTTTGACGATGTGTCCGAACCGAGTAACTAAATTTTGTTGGACATGATAAAGTTAATCATGAGTCGCTCTGAGCTACCATTTCCTTCAACGGATAAGCATTAACAGTGTAGAACTTATTTTGAATAAGGTTCTATAAAAATCTGTTTGACAGATATCATATTAGATATGGACAGGAAAGAAACCGGGTTTTCTCATTCCTGAATATTTGGGTATGCTAGGCATACGTTTGGATGATACCAAACTAGAACCCAAATCGGATAAGTGCCAAATTGTAGGTTATCCTAGGGATACCAAAGTATAATACTTATACAACTCACAAGAAAACAATGTAATTGATGCTCGCCATGCGGTTTTCCTAAGAGGAATACCGATATGTAGTGGTAAGTGGGAGGATAGTAAAACTCGATGAATATCGGAGTAATACTATTCATAGCACCGAATCTTAATGGAACATGAATAGTTCATCAAGGATGAAACTATACCAGTAATCTTCGAATACACAAGAACCGCGTAAGTCGGAGAGAATCAGAAAATAACCTGGGGTATGGGTTTCTGATCTCACCAAATAAAGATGTCAATCTTATTGGAATACCAACTGACTATGTATGAGGAAGTGATACAAGGTATCGACTCCCTATTATAACAAAGTGTCATGAATCCGAAATGGATTCCATGTATTCAACTATGTTTGGATACTAGTTGATGTATCGTAAGGCATTGTGCCTACAGGTACTGTATAAGTCTTCAAGGAAGACATACATGGATGGCAACATACCAATGTATAAAGCTAGGCTTTTAACGGAAAGGTATCGTTATCAACATTATGTTGATTACGACGAAACCTTTTAACTGTTGCCACGGTAAATCCATTTGGATAATGCTTCCTAATGCTGTATGTTTCATTTGTGAAATATGTCAGCTTAACGGGAAAATCGCTTTCCTGAAAAGGAAACCTTTTGGAGGATGTTTACAACATCCTGTCAGTTTTGTCGTACCTAAACTAGCAAACAAGGTTTGCAGGTTATTCGATCCATGTTTGGATTGAAGCAAGCATTAGGTTCTTGGAATTATCATTTTGATGTAATCATAGTGGTTTATGATTTAATTCAAAACGAAAATGATTCTTGTGTATATAAGAAGGTTAGTGGGAGTGCACTGACAGTGGCTGTCTTATAAATAATGATAATATGTCATTTCTTGGAAATGATATTCCCATAACAATCGGTGAATGCTTGGCTTTCGAGAAGACTCTCCGAGAAATCTGTACATTGAAAAATGTACGTAACCTGGTGTCTCATACGCTTTGAGCATATGGATTCACAAACAGGCCAATCCTAGTGATAGTCACTGGATTGATATTAAGAACATCCGTCAGTATCTTAGAGAACTAAGGATGCTGTCTTAATCTGTGGAGAATGAGAACTTGAAGTTACTGGGATCACTACTGCAAGTTTCCTAAACCGATAAAACGACTATAAGTCGCAAACGGTACTACAAAGTTTGAATAACGGAACAGTGAGCTGGAAATATTCCAAGCAAGATACTTTTAACGAATAAACAACAAATGCGGGTTATTGCTGCAGCTGAGGCAGCAATAGAAGCCATTTGGGTCAATAAAAAATCTAATTAGATTGGATATAATTCTGTTAGCAGCTGAGCTAGGCGTCAGCACAGGCTAAAGAATTAATGGTCTCATCAACGATCTAGATATATACTTCGATATTCATCTGATTCTTTCGGATCATACATCGTGACGATATGATGATCGAATAAATCGCATCAGATGATAATCATCCAAATCCGCTGACGAAATAATTTCTCAGCAGTTTGAGCCAACCGTACATAGTTCGGGTGTTAGACACTCGAGTGACTGCTATAGGCCAAGTGGGAGATTGTTGGACAATTATGACCCATAGCGTCACTATTTGTACAGATCATGGTGTTGTTGTACAAATTAACTATGTGATAAAAGAGATTGCTCTCTTATCATTTGTGATTAGATCACCAAGATATATAAATGATAGGAGGTCCCTATGATTTGTTCCTGGATTGAGAATGATATGAGACAGTATAGTGCACGGAGGTTGTGTTTTACCGATGGTATAGGAAACAGCTTCGCTCTGGATAGACCCCCTCGGAATTCCATTGGTAGTATGACTATGTGTCTATGGAAGTCCGAAATCAGGGTAGGTGTATTTGGTCTTAACCTGAGACTTTCACCGCTAATACTTACGACAATCAATATACTTTGGTTTTGGTCGTCCAGGGCTTTAACCGGTTTCTGTGTACGCCTCTTCTGGGTATATTGAGAATCGTAGTATGTTGGGTGTGATGTCAAGACGGAAGTATCACTCCAGTCATATGGAGATGATGGTCACGTAGGATACGGGACTAGTTCTCTTAAATGCTGCAGCTATCGGGATATTATGACAAGGTCATGTATATCCGATTATAGAGACTAGTTACCAGACATCCGATATGTGCTTTGTACGGGGCAGACACAATTCCAGCCCCAGGCCTAGCACGTGATCATCCGATACTGGATCAAAATACGCAATACTACATATACTACGCCTGATATAGATCTTATATTCCTGTAAGGATATTTCTGGAGAATTGGGTAGGCATGGCGCTTTGCTAGAAGTCAACCTTGTCTTGTAAATCAGTATAAACATAGTATTAGGTACTTACGTGTTCGGATAGTCCGACGACCGAATTTACTGCCAATATATCCGGGGAACTCATGGGTCGCTTCCCGAAGATTCACCGATGACGTATGACTCACACTTTTATTAATCTGGGATTAATCAGATGAGAGAGAAAATTAATCTGGGATTAATTACAGAGATATTTTATCTGGGATAAAATATCAATTAAAGAGAGATAACGATTAATTTGGAATTAATCGATAAATTAATATATTCGATATATTAAACGAAATTGGATTTCGACGCGGAATTAAAATTAGATTTTAATTCGGGCAAACGAATTAATTTAGAATTAATTCGTTAGCGACGTGAATAGTAATTATGCTAGGCATGATTATTTAATTAAATTAGATTTAATTACGACGCAATGGAAAATTCGTTAATTTGGAATTAGCAAACCCGAGCCCGGGATTATTTACGAGCGCATTCACATTTCGAATTCGAGTGCAGCACACAAGTCAAATCAAGCGTCAAATCGCTAGTCGCATTTAGCGTCACATCATTCGTCAATCAAGTGATGGATGTCTTTCACTTTGAGTGATTGACACCAGTCACTATTCATTGATTGATGTGAATGATAGAAGTGGTTGGCATAAATCATTTGACTTTTTGAATTCAAATAAATGGTAAATTAATTTTGGAAATTGATTAAGTGTATTAGATACACTTTTAAGCCAACAACCACACAACTCTCTCTTCTTAACTTCTCCCTCTCTCACGCCCATGGAGGGGCTGATTTTTCTTCTGGTTTTTGCCTAAATGCCGAGAGCCAAGGAAGAAAAAGGGAAGCAAAGTGTGATGATTTTGCGGCAAAATCATGACATGCGAAGGTGATAGGGAAGTCCACCAATGAGCTTGGAATCAAATCACAAAGCTTGGAGCTTGATGGAGGATGATTGAAGCCAAAAACAGTGGGCTGTTTCACTACCACTGCCGTGACTTCTTTTGAGCAGAAAATGGAATTTCCGTTCGTTGCCGCGTCGCTCAACCGATCGATGTGAGTATTCCACAACTCCCTCGTTGTATTCGCACTTATTTCTTGCTTGATAATCGATCCTCGGGGCCGTAGAAACTCCAACACACATAACACCACATCTATGTATTTACCAATTGTAAAACTAACCAAGACCTGCTTATTGACTTTAACCTCGCCACTGTTATTCAACTACTGTAAAGTGTAAACGATAAGGCTTAGGATGTCTAAGCAAAGTCAAACCCAGCTTCTCAACAAGTATTGTGCTAGCCACATTAGTAAAACTGCCCCATCGATAATCATGATGCATACCTTGTTCTGGACTAGGCATCTAGTATGGAATATATTCTCCCACTGTTGAGCCATATCATCCTCAACCTTGGCCTGGATACTTAAAACACGTCGGGTCACAATGGACTCTCCCTTGGCTGTATATTCAACCACTTCTTCATCAATGGCAACCTCCAACTCGGGCATCTCCTCCGCAACATCCTCACCATCTGAAATTACCTCACCATATACATGGTCCTTCTATTAGGGCACTGTGAAGCTATATGACCACTCCCAGACATTTGAAACATTTAAGGTCACGACTCCTATTTTATGGAGTATCAATTTTTGGTTTAGGCTTGGTGGTGAAGTCTTCCTTTGGTTTTGGGGCCTTTGATCTAAACCTAGATGTGGTGCCATCCCTGTCATTATCTCCTCATTTTGGCTTCCATGTATTGTTTGGACCCCAATGACACCTTAATACAATTTTTCATTTCAGTTGGCGCTCCACTTTCATTGCCATATGTACCATGTCCTCTAACTCCATATAATGTTGCAATTCCACTATATTTGTAATCTCCCTATTCAGCCCACTTAGAAACCATGCCATAGTGGCCTCTCAGTCTTCCTCTACATTTTTACGAATCATGGCAATTTCCATCTCTTTGTGGTAGTCTTTGACACTCCGAAACTCTTGTGTAAGATTTTGAAGTTAATAATACAGATCTCAGTAGTAGTGGCTCAGTAAAAACTGCTTCCTCATAATTATTTTCAATTATACCCATGTAGTGATCAGGCACTCCCTATTCCTAATAATGTTTGTCATCATTTGGTCCCACCAAACAAGTGCATAATCAGTAAATTCAATAATCGCCAACTTCACCTTCTTAAGCTCTGAATAGTTATGACAGTAAAAAAGAAGCTCTAGTTTACATTCCCACTCTAGATAAGCTTTGGGATCACTTTTGCATTGGAAGGAAGGGATAGCCATCTGGATTTTACCCAAGTCACCATCTCCCTCATTCTCATGACTTCTCTTGAACAACCTTTCATTCCTACCTCGTCTAGGACGAAATCCACCCATATCCACCTTTGATACTCTATCAAAATCCTCATCATAATTAAATTCATTCTCGGCCTCCATCTCATCCATGGGTACAGTACGTCGCCCACTAGGTCTAGGGGTTACGGGCCCTGCCTCATTAGCACTAGTCGGCCTTGGTGGCCTATTTCTCTGTGGAGTATTGTGTCTCATCGCTTGTACCTCATCTCGAACATCTCTCATCAACTCTAATACCCACACAAACTCTTGTTGAAGCACTGTCACAACATTCACCACATCCTTTAATTAGGGCTCATGTGGAGAATTTTCTATTTGACTCAGAGTTGCGCCTTCTCTGGCAACTGCAACAAACGTTAGTAATAAAAAAATTAAAGCAAAAAAAAAATCCTAACAATTCCCTCGTGTTTGTCACTCAAATGGCTTTTACCTGAAGCTAAGCTCACCCACACTTGCCTTTTACCTCTCTTGCCCTCCGATGAGTTCTTAAAAGATTTGAGCCTAGTATGGCCAAAACTAATAATTTTATCCCAAATAGCACTAATCATCTCAATCACAAGTACAACAGATAGAAAGACACAAGCATAAGGGAAACAAGACGTTGACAACGATGTACGAGAATTAATAAAGAAAGGTAATTAAATGCAAATGGAAGAGGAAAACAAGCACACTATCGATTGTGACAAATATGATAGCAGGCAAACGATTACACTCGAAAATTAGAATTTTTAAACACGCACAAGTAAATTACCTCAATCACCCCATCTCGAAAATATGAATGCGAGGAAAAAAATTACAGGTAGGCAAAATTTTAAAACTTTGTACTCGAACCTTCTAAAACATTTGGTGTTTTGGAATTGACCTGATTTTGATTAGTTCCAAAATTTCACCAAGTTTGCCTACTGCTGTAAAAAGTATAAGGCTTTAGAACCCTAGGTCATGTGAATCGCACAAACGCAGCCAGGAAAAATCACAGCTAGGAAAAAAATGCACAAATGTTGAGAGCAAAACAGACACATAAATGCAGATACAACACAAAACAACACATAAAACAAACGAAAAAAACAACAAAAAAGACGCAGAATGTAATGAAAAATAAGAAAATCGTAGGAAATAAAACGAACGTAGAATAGAAAAATAAGAAGACACACGACAATATAACTAACAAAAACAGAACATATATGTGAACTGACATTGGATCCTTTGCTCCTGATACCAACTGATGAGAACCTGCCTGGAACAAGCCAAACAAACCCACAAAAGACTGAAACCGTTCCCAAGAAAGCCAAGACAGTTCGGATAAAAACACTAAACCTCTGAAGAACAAGCAACAGAAACCTAGAGTGCTAATGAGGCACCACAAAGGATTAGCAGACCTTTGATAAGCCAAAACCAGTGAGAATAAATTGAGGGTTTCTCAAAGTTCACGAAATTGATATAATTTTGTTGAAGAAGAGTTAATGAAAATAGAACCAAAAGTTAGCCTTTTATAAGGAGGCTTCAATCAAAAACCCTAACCCAAAAAAGACAAAAGATGAAACAACCCACACGCTAACCGGCGTGTATCCTAAAACTAACCTAAGCTATCCCCACGTGCAAACCCTTGCACGCTTAACCTAATTCCCAAACATAAAATAATAATCTAAAGTAATACGCTCAAACATAAATAAAGGGCCGAATTAAAAAAAATTTCAAGCCCTAAATAAAATAATAATAATTATCAAATAACTATAATAAAATAGGCCTAAGTATTTCGTTGCTCCACGGCCTGAATAAGGTGCACAATCGTGGGTTCATCCAGCTTCAAACACATACTCAATGTAGTAGAGGTGCGGGAATAGTCAGATATTATCTTCAGTATGAATCCATGCATTACTTCCTGGATCTTCTTAGCTTAAGACCTCGTGATTGGACCTTCTAGAACATGCATGGTGGTGGTACATTCATGTCCATCATGGGCTGCATCATTGGCCTCATCAAGGGGTTCAAGAACCATTACCTATCGTTGATGATAACAATTTTTCTCATGCACCTACATTTCCTCAAGCATTAAAAATAAAGAAATTGAACGATTCCTTAGAGATATATGAAATATTCAAGCATGTAAAGGTCAATATCCCTTTGTTAGATGTCATCCAACAAATACCATCTTATGCCAAATTTCTGAAAGACTTGTGCACTGTTAAAAGAAAACATCAGGTAAGAAAGAAAGCTTTTCTAGCTGAACGGGTAAGTTCCATTCTCTCAACCAATAATGCATTATAATATAAAGATCCTGGTTGTCCAACTAGTTCATGTATTATTGGAAATAAAAAAATTGAACATGCTTTGCTTATTCTTGGAGCTTGTGTCAATTTGCTTCCATTTTCGGTTTACCAACAACTTAATATTGGCGAGTTAAAACCACCATCAACTACTATTTTACTTGCCGATAGATCAGTCAAGGTACCAAAAGGAATTGTGGAAGACGTGTTATTACAAGTCGATAAATTCATATATCCCGTGGATTTTATTGTTTTGGAAACCCAACATATAGAAGACAGTTATAAGAAAATTCATGTAATAGTTGGTCGTCCATTTTTAGCAATAACTAATGGTTTAATTAATTACATGAATTTAATCATGAATTTATCCTTTGGCAATATGACGTTGGAGCTTAATTTTTTTAAAATGTGCAAATAACTATACGATGAGGACAGTGAAAATGAGAGCATGGAAATAATTGAAACAATTTTGGAGGAACATATTCAAGGGAGTTTATCTGATCCCATGGAAATTTATATAGCTAATTTTCTTGAATCAAGTATGCATTTAGATTCAGATATTTCTAACGATTTTTAACTTGATTCTACACAGGTACTAGAAGACGATGGAGAGAAATAAAATTTGGAAGAAATAGGAACACTGGAGGAAGAAAAAACATGAGAAAGAACCTAAATTGGAATTAATGACTTTGTCAGAAGGATTGAAGTATGCATTTCTCGGAGATGAGTAGACTTACCATGTGGTAATTTATTCTTCCCCCACAAGCAATCTAGAAGGTAAGTTGTTAAATGTGTTGAGAGAACATAAACTGGCAATTGGGTGGACTTTAAAATACATAAAAGGCATTAATCCTTTGATTTTCATAAGCAAAATACATTTAGAAGATAATTCTAGGACATATCATCAACCTTAGAGAAGATTAAACCCTTTCATGAAAGAAGTGGTAAAAACAGAAGTCTTCAAACTTCTTGATGTAGGCATTACCCAACCTATGATAATAAGTGGATAAGTCCTACACACGTTGTGCCTACAAATTCTGGAATAACTATAGTACATAATGATAAAGGAGAATCAATTACAACCCGAATCTCATCTAGTTGGCGTATGTGCATTGACTGTAGAAAACTAAATGACGCCACTAGAAAAGATCATTTTCCTTTACCATTTCTTGACCAAAATTTTAGAAAGAGTAGCAGGACATCCCTGCTATTTCTTTCTTGATGGTTACTCGGGGTTATTATCAAATTCCCATTGCTTTATAAGACCAGGAAAAAAACCATATTCACATGTCCCTTTGGAACATTTACATTTAGGAAAATGCCTTTTGGACTTTGTAATGCACCAGCAACATTCCAACAATGCATGTTAAGCATATTTAGTGACATTTGAACACTTATTAGAGGTCTTTATGTATGGTATAATTCTTTTTAGGAACCCATTTGATAATTGCTTAAATAATTTGGAAAATATTTTGAAAAGAAGTGAAGAAAAATGATTTGTGTTAATCTGGGAAAATATCATTTCATGACTAATTCAGGAATTATTTTGGGTCACGTTATGTCATCTAAAGATATTGAGTTTGACAAGGTAAGAATAGAGGTAATCTCTAAATTGCCACCATAAAAAACAGTCACGGAAATTCATTCTTTCTTAGGATATGCATGATTTTATATGAGGTTCATTAAAAACTCTAGTACCATATCCAGACCCTTGTGTAATCTCATATTAAAAGATGTAATATTTGAATGGATATAAGAATGTCAAAAATCATTTGAAAAGATTATCAATATTTTAACTCATGCTCCTATCATGCTATTGTAACGACCGCTAGTTACTACTACTGCATACAGCGGTACTGTTACGTACAGAATGAAGGAACATAAAATAAATTATGTTGAGACCCAAATATACTCATGAAATGACTTTGGGGACAATCAGCAAAACCCTCGAAGTCCCTAGACGAAACTGTACACTGTCCCCCCTTTGAATAGCTCATGGTATTTAGGACGTACCCTTTTCGTATAAACTTCAATTTTTATGAATTTTATATCTTCGGAAAGCTGAGATCGAGACCTACAACATCCGAGTTGAACATTTTCCCAAATTCGAATCAGAAGCTGGTCAACAACGTGAGTCAAAATTCGGAATGAATAATGATTTCGGGTCTAATTGGAAGATTCTCAAACTTTCCACAAATTTCTACACTTTTCTTCAATTTCCAAAATATCTATTGACCCCACTATATAAAGGGATCACTATTCACTATTTCACAAAATTAATCAAGAAAATAAAATGGAAAGGAGAAGGAAAAAATCAAGAAACAAGAGAGGGAAGAAGAAGCCGAGAGAAGAATGAGAAGAAAGAAAGGTTGAAGGAGAAGAAAGAAAAGAAGAAGGAAAAGAAAGAAAAGAAGAGGGAAGATGGCAGCAATGATGGAGGATGAAGAAAATCGAGAGAAATAAAGGTAAGAAAACTTGACCAAAATCTTGAGTTTTTGATTTTGGTGATATTAGTGATATGGTAATGATAATAGCATGTTTGAGGTTCCAATTGATGAGAATATGAGCTTGGGATTGATTATTGTGTAAATAACCATATGGATTGTAAATCGTTAAGTTTTGGGTTAATTTTATGGAGTATTTGAATGATGAATTTTGGGTGAAAATGAGATAATTTGGAGGGTTATGTGATGATAATTCATGATTTGGATGTGTTGTTTTTTATTGAGGTTGTATGGAAATGGATTTTTGGGAGCTGATCGAAGAGGCAGAATCTGCCCAGTAAAACAACGCAGTTTGTGCTGCGTCGCAACGCGCCAAACAAAAAACATAAATTTTTTTTAGGAAACGAATGCATAACCAAGAGTCGGGGCGTTGTTTTTACAATTCATTGGAGGGAGAAAGAGGTTCTAATGGGGTAGTCCAATTAGATTAGGGAATGTTATGCAATTATGAATCGTATTTTATAACTGTTGATTCTAATTAAGTTCCGATCATAGGAAATCCGCAGGAACCGCACTCTCCTTCGACAAGGGCTCCAGTACCAGCCCAATTCCAAATCTGTGAGTCGACACTCTAATTTAAAACTAATTTTTATTTTTATTTCACACTTACATTTTACGCTTTAGGGCGTTAGAAGATTTCCTTTCAGTTATTGTTCATATACAGTTATGTTTTTAGAGAGTAAATGATTTTCAGAAAAAATTATTTACAGTTTTAAGATTAAAAATATGATTTTCATGTTTTTCAGGGCATGAGGTATAAACTCACCCTAGTATGTAACTTGAGATACAGTTGGAATTGACGGATATAGAGGACATGTGCACATGTAAAGCCAGGATGACGGCATATGATCGTGTACCTGGACTCCAGTTCAGAGCTTGGGTGGTAGCATAGATCCGCACCCCCAGTTCTAGTTTATGGCTATGCTCAGTTCAGTCGTTTTTCTGTGCATAGAGCACCACCAGTTACAAAGACGCCCAGTTGAGTCGTTTTCCTGGGCATAGAGCAGTACTAGTTTCAGAGACGCCTAATTGAGTCATTTTTCTGAGCGTAGACTACCAGTTACAGAGACCCGGTTGAGTATTTCCCGAACACGTCCAGTTGAGTCGTTTTCCTGGACGTAGAGTACCACCAGTATTAGAGACAGTAGTGGCATGCTTTGATGGCGATACGTAACGCCTCAAAGTCATGGATTTGCACTGCTGGCTATAGATTTCAGATTTTTAGAAATCAGTTTTCAGAAACTAGATTTTAGAAATAGTTTCCAGAAACCAGAGATTCAAAAGCAGTTTTCAGAAAGACAAAGTTTTTAGAAACAAGGTTTTCATACAAAGATGTTTTTGGTACTATGATTTTGGAACAAAAAGTTTTTACATCAGTTTTTAGTTTTTATGCACTCACTTAGATCAAGAAACGTTGGGCTACGGTTCCATACAAAGTATAGTTAAATCAAGAAAAGTGTATTATTATCAGTTATAGGTAGTTAGTCAGAGGCTTATGGGATTAATACTGCTATCCCTTGCCGGTAACATCTCCCAGATCGGGGATGTTACAAAGATGGTATCAGAGCATGGTCTAAGGAGTCAGTGACTGCAGTGGGCAGAGTGCTAGAGTCTTGTATACGCAGTATGTCCGGGATACCCATATATGGGCACTACCTCTCCAATATCTGATCCTGAGTATGTCCTCAAGATCCTCAGACAGGTTAGTAAGTATTTCCAAGCCTTCTGAATCATTTTTCCTTACTCTAGTTAGGAATCATTCCGTAATCATCCTAGATTACCCCTTGAAGTTCAGTACAAGCTAGGGAACCAAATAGTAAGTTCCAAAGAAAGTTATCCAAGAGAGTAAAAAGAAAAAAGAAAGCTAGAAGAGAAGTAAGGGAAGTGTAAAGATGATTGAGTAGTCAGAAGTAAGAAAAGATAGAGATACATGATTGGATCAGTAAGAAAGTACATGACCTATAGTAGCCAAGAGAATAGAGAAAGCCCCAGTAAGTATTAGAGTTTCCCAGTAGAAGTAAGACTCATCTCATATTCAGGAAATTCTTTCAAATAAATCCCTTAGCCTTCAAGATCTTCCTATAGATAGTGACTTTCCTGAGTAACGAAGAATAGCCAGAGAGATAACAGAACTAAGAAACCCAGATTAGTTTTAAGGGCCCCAATGGACCTAGATGCCAAAAAGGATTTAGAGAACACCAGATACCCAAACTTTGATCTAGATTCCCAAGTGAGAAATAGAAACGGTTAGTTACCTTACCCCCAACAATCTGATAGAGACAAGACCTTAAACTATCTAGTTTTCGAACCCCCGTGGCATTAGAAAAGGAAGTTGCCCTGATAGAGCTTACCTCATACCTACCATACATGGGAAATAGACCCTACCAGGACACAGAGCACTAGAATAAGAATATCAAAGCTCATCGAGACATAAGATGTTTACCCTAGTTCCTACCAGTACAGGCATAGATGGTTATAAGAAAACTGACGAGAGTTCACGTAGGATTTTAGAATGTTGATCACCCAAAATAGATTAAGAAAATTTTGAGGTTATTAGAAAAAGGACCCAGTGTATCCTAAAGGACTAGATAAGTCAGCATAAAGTCTGCAGTAATAATAGAAGACCATATGAATTGATCAAACATAGAAGAACCTAAGGATCAGCCCACCAGCCAGTAGAAAACCCTGGAAGTATAAAAGAACGGACCCGTGAGGTTAGGGATATTTAGAGGTGATGAAAGTATTAGTACGGAGCATAGAACAAGTGTCATAGTGGTGATTGGTGGCAAGAGCAAAGAATAGAGATTTAGGAAAAAGCCAGAAGAGCGAACCACCACTAGCCTCAGTAGTATGACGAGGAGTCAAGGAATAAGATATGGAGATAACAAGAAGGAAACATAAGAAAATTTAAAAGAAAAGAGGCATAGAAGCTTAAAATAGCTAAAGATAAAGAAGTAAAAGATAGAAAGAAATAAGAAAAGTTTAAAGATAATCTTCGGGTGAGGAACCAGAGAAAGGAGGTAATAGCTTTAGAAGGATAAACCACAGAGATAGGATAAGAAAAAGTACAGAGATAACATGAAGAAATTCTTAGAAAACATGACCTTAGAAAGACTTCGTAGAAGGAGCAGTAAGTGCAATAGTCGAAGTTAATCAGAAGTAAGGTTGGAAGAGACAACCCGATAGTTTTAGTAGTCATATCCTAATGTGAGGAAAACTATCAAGCTTATATACTTGGAGGTTTTAAACTTATAAATAAGTTGTTTGTACAATTAGATTACCATAACTAAAAAGACCTCAAAACAAGGACCCACCCTCCCAACCCTCGTTAAACAGTATTAGTAGAGATGATTGCCTCAAGACATTCCCAGGAATGAGTAAAAGTATAACGGAAGAAAACTGGACAAAAGGCTTTCAAACATAGTTCAAGAATAGAATAAAATAAGAGACAGTATTGGACCAAAGAGTTAGAAAAGAAGTTTATCAGATAGTATGGTACAAGAAGGAAGTAGTAGTTAAGTAATAACTAGGATACAAAGGAACCATTAGTGGACACAGTAATGGATAAGACATAGACCATGAAAGTTCTTAGTATAGTATGAGACAAATAGAAGGCAAGAAAAAGTGAAAAGAAAACAGATTATAAGCAAGCTAGGGAGGAGCATCAATGGTAGTAGAAGAGTAACTAGTAAGTAAAGATGAAGTGTGTAACTGTAAGGTTTCGTAGAATTGAAATGCAACGATAGATCCTTTATGTGTCAGATCCCGTAAGCACGTTTAATACCCGCCCCAGACTTAGTTGACCAAACCACTATGGGTTTGGGACGGCCTAGCCACGGGTATGGGTGGTTTGGTAAATGTATAGAACAATATAAATCAGAGGGATAAGTTACTATGAGTTGCAGTTAGCATATGGAGTGAATCTTTAAGGTATGATATGTGTACGTATATTTGAGTAATGACCCTTGATAGCATTAGACTTTGGAGAACAAGTCAGTGAGGGGTATCGAAACCAAACTTGCAGTAGCAGTAAAAATAAAAGAATGAAGAAAAGAAAGAACTGTAGTCAGAACTAAATAGCTAACATCCCCATATGTAGGAAGAGCACAATTTAAGTATAAATGAACATACAATTCAAATTCCAGCAAAACTAACGAAAAGTCTGGGAGCAAGATTCCTAAGTGCACCGTAAGAGTTGAGACATGACCATAGTGTAAAGTAATGAATCAGAAGTCATAGGAATAGGACAGTGAGTCCCCTATCGATCCAAAGTTCAGAGATACTAAGCATGAAACATAAGCCAAGATAAGGAAAAGACGGAAGCGAGCGTAAGTTAGTTTACAGAAAAAGTAAAGAGTACTAGTAGATGAAACAAGGGAGTTACGAGTATTAAGTCAGTTAAGTTGGTGATCTAGGGAGAGACCGTAAACCCTGTGATCTGTGGTGAGATTCCAAGTTTAGAAAGGATTCGAGGACGAATCTTATTTAAGGAGGGGAGAATTTGTAACGACCGATAGTTACTACTACTGCATACAGCAGTACTATTACGTACAGAATGAAGACATATAAAATAAATTATGTTGAGACCCAAATATACTCATGAAATGACTTTGGGGACAATCAACAAAACCCTCGAATTCCCAGGATGAAACTGTACAATGTCCCTCTTTGAATATCCCGTGGTATTTAGGGCATAACCTTTTCGTATGAACTCCGATTTTTATGTATTTTATATCATCGAAAAGCTGAGATCGAGACCACAACTTCCACACCGTACATTTTCCCAAATTCGGATCAGAAGCTGGTAAAAAATGCGAGTCAAAATTCGGAATGAATAGTGATTTCGGGTCTAATTAGAAGATTCTCAAACTTTCCACAAATTTCCACATTTTTCTTCAATTTCCAAAATATCTATTGACCCAACTATATAAAGGGATCACTATTCAGTAATTCATAAAATTAATCAAGAAAATAAAATGGAAAGGAGGAAAAAATCGAGAAACAAGAGATGGAAGAAGAAGCTGAGAGAAGAAGGAGAAGAAAGGAAGGAATAAGGAGAAGAAATAAAAGAAGGAAACGAAAGAAAAGAAGAGGGAAGATGGAAGCAACCATGGAGGATGAAGAAAATCGAGAGAAATAGAGGTAAGAGAAACATGATTTGGATATGTTGTTTTTTATTAAGGTTGTATGGAAATGGATTTTTAGGAGCTGATCGAAGAGGCAGAATCTGCCTAGTAAAACAGCGACGCGCAGCTTGTGTTGCGTCGCGACGCGCCAAACAGAAAACATAAATTTTTTTTAGGAAGCGAACACATAACCAAGAGTCGGGGCGTTGTTTTTACAATTCATTGGAGGGAGAAAGAGGTTCTAATGGGGTAGTCTAATTACATTAGGGAATGCTATGTAATTAAGAATCATATTTTATAACTTTTGATTCTAATTAAGTTTCGATCATAGGATATCCGCAGGAACCGCACTCTCCTTCGACAAGGGTTCCAGTACCAGCCAAATTCCAAATATGTGAGTGGAAAATATTCTTTAAAACAAATTTTTATTTTTGTTTCAGACTTACATTTTACGCTTTAGGGCGTTAGAAGATTTTCTTTCAGTTATTGTTCATATACAGTTATGTTTGAGAGAGTAAATGATTTTCAGAAAACATTATTTACAGTTTTAAGATTAACACTATGATTTTCATGTTTTTCGGGGCATGAGGTAAAAACTCACCCTAGTATGTAACTTGAGATACAATTGGAATTGACGGATACAGAGGACAAGTGCACATGTAGAGCTAGGATGACGACATAAGATTGTGTACCTGGACTCCAGTTCAGAGCTTGGGTGGTAGCATTGATCCGCACCCCCCGTTCTAGTTTGTGGCTATGCCCAGTTGAGTCATTTTCCTAGGCATAAAGCACCACTAGTTACAGAGACGCCCAGTTGAGTCGTTTTCCTGGGCGTAGAGCAGTACTAGTTTCAGAGATGCCTAGTTGAGTCATTTTCCTGGGCGTAGACTACCAGTTACAGAGACCCGGTTGAGTATTTCTCGGACACGTCTAGTTGAGTCATTTTCCTAGACGTAGAGTACCACCAGTATTAGAGACATTAGTGGCATGCTTTGGGGGACGGCGATACGTAAGGCCCCAAAGTCATGGATTTGCACTGCTGGCTACATATTTCAGATTTTTAGAAAACAGTTTTCAGAAACTAGATTTTAGAAACAGTTTCCGGAAACCAGAGATTCAAAAGCAGTTTTCATAAAGATAAAGTTTTCAGAAACAAGGTTTTCATACAAAGATGTTTTTGGTACTATGATTTTAGAACCAAAAGTTTTTACATCAATTTTTAGTTTTTGTCCCCTCACTTAGATCGTATAGTGGTCTAACCCCCACTCCAGTTTCTGTATCTTGCAGGTTCCTCGGAGGAGGAGCTCGAGAAGACAGAAACTGATGCATTCACTAGGGATGGAGTCCACCAGTACGAGTCAGAGTTTGAGTGAAAGTCCAGTTTTAGTCTAGTATGAGTCATAGTCAAATATGAGTCTTGTATCAGTTTTGATGTGAGTAGTCGTTGTAAAATCAACTGTTATCTAGTACAATAATTAATATTGAGTTTGTTTTCAGTGTTTTCGAGTTGGGCTACGGTCCCATACAAAGTATAGTCAAATCAAGAAAAATGTATTATTATTAGTTATAGGTAGTTAGTCAGAGGCTTATGGGATTAGTACTGTTATCCCATGCCGGTAACATCTCCCAGATCGGGGATGTTACATCAATCCCCTAATTGGTCTTTGACTTTTGAGATAATGTGTAATGCTAGTGATTATGAAGTTGGCGCAATATTAAGACAGAGTAAGGAAGGTAAGTCATATGTAATTTATTACCCAAATAAAACTTTAAAGAGTGCACAAATGAATAACACTACCATAGCAAAAGAACTACTTCCTGTAATATTTGTATTGGATAAATTTCGATCTTATTTAATTGGTTGATAAACTGTTGTTTATTTTGACTATGCTGCTGTTATATATTTGATGTCTAAATAGGATGCAAAGCCAAGATTACTAAGGTGGCTTTTGTTGCTTCAAGAATTCAATCTCACAATCAAGGACAAAAAATGAGGAGAGAATGTGGTTGCAGATCATTTATCGAGACTCACAAATGAGTCATCAATTGATACAACTCATACTAATGATTTTTTTCATGATATTTTTTATTTTCTATAAATACAATGCCTTGGTATTGCTAATATAGTCAATTTTCTTGAAATAGGAAAAATACCTCCAGACTAGAGCCATCAAGACAAGAAGAAATTTTTGATCGAAGTCAAAAAATTCTACTGGGACGATCCATATCTGTTCAAGTATTGCCCTGATCAAATTTTCCGACGATGCATACCAGACAATAAGATAAGTAGTGTTATTTAGTTTTGTCATTTAGAAGCATGCGAATGTCACTTATCATCTAAAAACATCACTGTAAAAATCTTGCAATGTGGATTTGATTGGCCAACTTTATTTAAAGATACCCATGCTTTTTGTAAAACTTGTGAAAATTGTCAAAAGTTTGGATCCATTTCAAAAAGAAATATGATGCCTTTAAATCCCATCATTGTCATTGAAATCTTTGATTATTGTGGAATAGATTTGAAGGGTCCATTTCCACCATCATTGGATTTTTATATATTTTTGTTGCATTCGATTATGTCTCAAAATGGGTTGAGGCGATTCCTTTTCGAAACAATGATAAAAAAACTGTGATTAAATTTTTTAAAAGAAAATATTTTAAGTCGATTTGGAATCCCTCGGGCCATTATAAGTGATGGAGGTAAATACTTTTGTAACAGACCTTTTGAGTCTTTAATGAAAAATATGGAATTACACATAAAATTTCTACCACTTATCACCCTCAGTCAAATGGTCAAGTTGAACTAGCAAATAGGGAAATCAAACAAATTTTGGAAAAAACGGTAAACCCAAATCGCAAAGATTGGTCTCTACGACTGATTGATGCATTTTGGGCATTCTGTAGACACTGTATTTTTGCATAAAGCCCAATGATGAGCCTCGTATGGAGGCACTACCCGATAAGTTGCGGAAGTCGCGGGAAACAGACGTCGGAAGGAAAAAATTTAAAAATTAATACCTTATCAAAATTAATTCTTTTTTTTAGCCTCGGGTTCGCTCGATTAATCTCTGTTTTAACTATTAGGCTCGGCCCAAAATTCCCGCAACCCAAAGAACCAAGCCACACGCCCAAGCCCACCAAAGAACCAAGCCACACGCCCAGGCCCACCAAAGCCTAATCCAAAAATATTCAACACATTTAAAACACATGTCTAAATTAAATCAAATCCCCTTCTTAAATTAAGTAAATCACCTTCCAAATTAAATATATTCCCCACCAAAATTACACAATATTATTTCTTTAAACAAAATTAAACACATCTCTTATTTGGTTGATTTGTTCCATTTTCAAGCCATGCACACACAAGGCAACCCTAGGCTCACCATTATAAAAAGAGAGCTAAACCAACCCTAATCTTCTCTTCTCACTCCTCACGGCTCACACAAGATTCACAAAGAAAATAAACCCTAAACTCATCTCTCTCATTTCTCTCTTCTCCCATTCTGGGCAATCAACAAGAAAATAAACCCTAGACCAGCCAACCCTTCTCCCTGGCAACCCTCTCTCCTCCCTCACTCTCGGCAAACATGACAACATGCAGCCCCCCTCCTGGACGACTCATGAAATAAAACCTAACCCTTTCTCTCGTCTATTTTCTCTCATTAAGACTCTCACGGCTCCCAAGTTGACAACACACTAGCACAACCTCATTCTCCCTCTCGCCTCACAAACCCAAAGCACAAAGACCTTTGACGCACCGACAGCAACCCTACATCACCTCAAAGCCAAAACGCACAGCCCTTTACCAGTAAAACAGACCAGCCATAAACACAAAGCAGACCCAACTCACACACCGACTCACACAAGTAAACACACATCCACCGACTCACACAAATGAACCCACGTACATGACCCCTCTTTCACGTAGCACATGCCACTTTAGCCCACTGACCGATACATAGCTAAAAACAAGCCAACCAACCTCACCGTACAAATCAGCAAGCCACACGCATGCCATTAACACATGCAGCTTCCATGTGAAACTAGCAAACTGCACCAAATAATCGTGAAACACAGACAGCAACAAGACCAACCGACAGAATCAAACACAAACAAAAACAGCCCCAAATAATCCCTAAAATCACCCAAAAATAGTCCCTAAATCACCCAAAAAATAGTCCCAATAATCACTACAAAACTGCCCATTTACCATGTCCAAAATAGTGGCCAGATAACCCCAAAACCAGCCCAGAAATCATGCCAAAACAGACCCTTAAAACACCCTATGAATCACCCAAAAATAGCCCTAAAAAAACCCTTAAAACAGTATAAAAACAGGGACCAAACAGCAGAAAAATAGTGAAGAAAATAGAGAAAACAGCAGCTCAAAACAGCAAAACAGTGAAGGAAAATATTTAACCAGTGAACCTTAAAAGTTACGGAGCCTTAACCCTCTTGGCGACGACGCAACGCATTTTCGAGAAGCAACTTAAAAGGTAAGACCTGAGGGCGCCCTTTGCTATTTTTTTTATTCATCTTTTCAATTATCTATTGTTATTTCCTCGCATGAATCTTTATGGTTCACGCCTATTATTTTTATTTATATTGGGTTAGTGATCGCATGCTATCTCTTGCGGTATATCAGATGGAAACCAGGACGTAAATTCCGTAGCTGAATCCGAATGGACAGTAGTGGCGATCTTTACTTGGGATACAACTCCACGTACCACTTGAGAAACTTTCAAACACGTGTTACATTTTTGTATTTAATTTTGTGTTTGTTGTTCCGTTATTTATTTTCTATATATTGTTTCTTTATTTATTTATGCATTGCTATCTAGTGCGCATGGGTTAATCATGTGGATGAAAGGTCCTCAATTCGAGGGAAAAGCCTGAAGGCTACCTTTACCATGATGTTTTGCCGCGTCGGACGAAGTATAATTGATTGAATGTGAAATACGTTTAGTCGGGCATACGAGGTCTCATATAGATGTAGGCCTTGGTCGCATCTCTTTTATTATTCTGTATCTTACTCTCCGCATGTTGTTTATTTATTTATTTATGTATTGTTAATTTAATGCGCATGGGCTAATCATGATGGATTAAAGGTCTCTATTCGAGGAAATGCCTAAATGCTACCTTTACCACGATGTTTTGTCACGCCGGAGACGAAGTATACTTGGTTGAATGTGAATACGTTCAATCGGACATACGAGTCCCATATAGATGTTGGCCTTGGTCGCATCTCTTTTATTATTTTGTTTATTCACCTTTTTGTTGTTATTTATCGCTTCGTAATTCATCATATTAGTTATCTCTATATCATTCTGCCTCATCACTTCGCATTTACTCCATGCAGCTTGCCTATTTAGTTATTCTTTCAACATTCGTACTGAATTATCCACTTTTATTATTAATGCTTTACGTTACTGTTAATAACATTATTGCGCTCATTGTTTAATACGTGAATGGAATTAATGCCTTTGACTTCATGTTTTAGTTACGTGTATGGGTGTGCAAACTTGTGTGTTAATTAATTATCTTGGCATGTTGGTTTTGCATAAGACTTGGTTATATTATTGCAATAAATACTTTCATTACAATTGGCATAAGTAAGGTGTTAGACATTATGTCCCATAGCGTCACTGTTTGTAAATGATATTGTATTATTGTACAAAATTAACTATGTGATGATGAAATTGCCTTTTGCCGTTTTGTAATATTATTTACTTTGATATATAAATGGCGAAAGTCCATATGATTAATACCGGATTGAGATGATATGAGACAATATCAATCCATAAAGGTTTAATCATTAAATATCCCTAGTCGGAGTATTATCGAGATCGGACATCGATAATGCGGAATAGACTAGTATTGCGCTTGTGCACGTTGTGAGGGCACAACGGCATAGTTCTCATATATTTAAGTATTGGATACTTATGCAAGTGCGATAGGAGGTTGTGTTTTACCGATGGTACGGAAAACAGCTTCGCTCTGGATAGACCCCGCGGAATCCCATTGGTAGTATGTCTGCGTGTCTATGGGAGGCCGCATCAGGGTAGGTGTATATGGTCTTAACCTGAGACTTACATCGCTAGTACTTGCGACAATCGGTAAACTTTGGTTTTGGTGGTTGGGGACCTTAACCGGTTCTGTGTACACCTCTTCTGGGTTTATCGAGAATCGTAGTGTACTGGATGTGATGTCGAGATGGAAGTATCACTTCAGACATATGGAGGTGATGATCACGCAGGACACAGAACTAGTACTCTATAAAAGGTTGCAACCGTCGGGACAATATGACCAGGTCAGGATTGTCCGATTTAAAGAGACTAGTTGCTTGATGTCCGATATATGTTTCGTACGGGGCAGACACATTTCCAGCCCCAGGCCTAACATGTGATCATCCGATACTGGATCGATGTACGCAATACTACGGTATACTACGCTTGATATAGATCTTATATTCCTATAAGAATATTTCTGGAGAATTGGGTAGGCATGGCGCTTTGCTAGAAGCCAACCTTGTCTTGTGAATCGGTAAAAACGTAGTACGAGGTACGTACGTGTTCGGATAATCCGACGACCGTATTTACTGCCAACATATCCGGAGATCTCTTGGGTCGCTTCCCGAAGATTCACCAATGACGTATGATTCAAACTCGATTAATCTTGGATTAATTACGGAGAGACTTTATCTTGGATAAAGTACTATACATAGAGAGAGAACGATTAATTTGGAATTAATCGTAAAATTATTATATTCGATATAATAATCGAAATTCGATTTCGACGCGAAATTAAAATTAGATTTTAATTCGGGCAAACGAGTTAATTTAGAATTAATTCGTTAGCGACGTAAATAATAATTTCGCTAGGCGCAATTATTTATTTAAATTCGATTTAATTAACGTCGCGACGTAAGTTCGGTATTTCGGAAATATCGAACCCGAACGCGTGAGTGCACGTGGGCCCACTTTCATTTGGAAACGTGTGGGGCCCACATGACACATGTCATATTATGCATTATTTAACTCTAATGCATTGCATGGAGATAGTGTACAATGCACTCAATGGTTTTGCATGGAAATTGAGTGTTTGACACTCTAAGCCATTGCATGATTTGTGTCATAAGTTTATTATTAATTTAATAAATATTATGGCATAAATATAAATTGATTTTTTGTAACAAAAATCATTCAACTCTCCTCTCTCTCACATTGCCGAAACTACATGCAGTTTTGGGCTCTCCATTTCTTCAATTTTTGTGGCAAGATTTGAAGAAGTTGTGCATTCAAAATCACAACAAAGGCTAGCACCTTCAAGGGATCATACATAGGTGATATGGGAAACTAATCCTTGAGCTTGGAAGGATCAAACTCGACTTGGAGTCCCTCTTTTCTTCTTGGCCGAGAGCTTCACTGCACAGGGAGGAATTTCGCATCATCTTAGCATCCATTTTCAAGTATTGTGAGTATGATTCCGCCATACTTCAATAATTCATTCATGTATTTATATATTTTGCTTGTTCTTGTTGATCTTGGGGCTTGGTAATAGAAACCAACAATGGTATCATTGAGCTTAAAGAGCATGCAAATATATTAGGATGTTATTTGGGGAAAATTGTATGAAGCATGATTTGATGAGTTTGCTTGATTAAATATGCTTAGATGTATGTTATTTAGATTATACATCATCAATTTCATGGAAAATAAATTGGATTAATTTTTCCAACCCAAATGAGGCTTGGCCGAATACATGCAAGCATATGGACTAGATGATTTTTTAATTTTAAGACATTAGATGACTTGAAACAATATGGAATGATGATTTGTAACTCGATTGGATTGAAAACGAAATCGGAACCATTTTAATCACCTTGGCCGAATGCTTGATGGAGGATTAGGGACTTGATTTTTTGATTAAATAATGTTGGACATATATTTAAGATAAAAATATGATTAATGGATTAATTTGATATTTTGGGAATATTGATTTAAAGGATTAATCATGATAATACACTTTAATTAATTAAGTTATAAAATTTGGAATTTTAAAATTTGGTTAGTTGGGCTTAATTTTGAATTGGGCCTAAAACTATTATATTTGGACAAATGGGCTTGGTTGGGCCAAGTAGATTTGGACCATTTGGATTGGATCCAAAATGGGCCTAAATCACACCATTTAAGCCCAAATATAATAAATGGGCTTTTATGTTTAATTGGGCCTTATGGGCTTGATATTGATTTTATGGCATATGAGGGTGATTCCTTATTGGGCTTGGTAATTGGGTTTGACCCATACATTGACCAAAACCCAAGCCTAAAGAAATCAATTGAAAGCCCATCGGACTTTAATTAAACGGACATTAGATGTTAGTTGGGCTTTGAGACCCGATTGTATTAGATTTGGAATCTAAGTTATAAAAGCACAATAAAAGTGTAAATATTTAATTTAGAATTAAATAATAGGATTAGTATTGAATACGACTTAAATTGGATTTAACGAGTAGTTCGATATAATTCGTGAATTCATACTATAAGTATTTATTCTCAAATTGAGTTGGACTCGCGCAAATGCAAACAATTGTTTGAACATTGTATTGTCACCTAATTAAAGACTAATTAATTGGATTTGATTGGTTGTATAACATGCCTTGAATGAATGAATGTGGATGTGATGTATGAATAGTGTATATCGGATGGATATTAGAAGGGAAGGGTAATTTTAGAAATTATTGTAAATTTAGAATTTATAAATTGGACCTGCGTGTCCAGCCTTTCTCTTATTGTCTCTTTGTATTCTCTTCTCACCTAATTCCCCTCAATGTAAATGAGGTTTCTCTTATTGTATTATGTAATTGGGTAAGAGTAGAATAGTGCTAGCGGGGAGAGGAAAGGGAGTGATTTGTTCTAGGAACAAGTTGTTGTTCATATCCATCCGTATATCGCTATTACTTTACTTTACGCGCTTTATGATGTTTTAGAAGCATGCTTAAGGGTGTATGATGATGAGACCTAACAAAGATAATTAATTGGTTGCCAATTACGCGAAAAATCCCTCAAACAATATTAAGCGATTTTCCTTCCATTGAATGATTCTTGTTCAAGATCCGAAGTTGGCATTGGTTTGTTTGGCCAAAGTCAAGACCTTTGTCAATCAAGGATGTACTTGAATCATGAGAGTTTTGTTGCATATCGGTGTCTTGTCCAAATCGTGATTTTTATTGGCCAAAGTCAAGATCACTTTTTGTCCAATGACATTGATTACGAAACTTTCCTCGTCAATGGGTCCCGCTTAACTGGAATCATTAGGTTTGTTTTTGGCCAAAGCCAAGGCCTAGATGATTCGGAGGATAGGGTTAGGAAAATGTAATGGATACATTGACATTATACATATGTTTCGGACTTGGATGTCCACCTAACCGGATCTAGGAATTGGATGAGATCCAATTGATCATAGAGATCTACCTAAGTTAAATAGCATACAGCTTTTATTGGCCAAAGTCAAGGTTGTGTGTTATTTAACGGGATCCTAGCCCACTAGGAAATGCGATTTCCCGAGTTCTCCACAAGGGTTAGAGACTTGAAGAAAATAGTGGGAGGCTATTATTGAATTTGCAATTTCGTTCAGATACTTAGCCTTACGCGTCTTTCAAAATTATTTCGTCAATATTTTAATAATTAGTTGGACTAATATATTGTTATTTTGCTTGTAACAGTTTGACTGTACCCATAACATCGTTGACTTTATAGTTGGACTATAGTTGTCAAGATGACTGGCAAGGGTAATGTCCGCGACATAATCATGGGCGATAATGTCTTCAAAGGGACAAACTTTGCCGACTGGGAAATGAACCTCAAGATAGTGCTTGGGGCTGAGAGGGTGCTGTATACTATTCAGAGACCTCTCCCGCCTAAACCCACTGAGCCACTGGAGCTAGAGTTATGGAAGACTCATAGTGACGATTGTGACCAAGCTCAGTCAGTTATGCTAGCTGCAATGACCCAGCATTTCAGACGCCAGAACAGGGACTTGGATCCCTATAACATGATGGCAAGATTGCGTGATCTCCACCGCACCAACAAGCGGATGGAGAGGTACGAGCTAGTAAGGAAACTCTTCCGCTCCCGGATGACAGACGGCGCATCAGTTGAGGCCCACGGGACTCAAATGATCGCTGACATAGATGAGTTAGCCAAGATGGGCATTGTCTTGGAGGCAGAGTTGACGATTGATATGCTATTACAATCGCTACCCGATACTTGGAAACAAATCATCATCAACTATAAGTTGATGGACACTGACGACACTCTTGGAGAGTTGTTGTCCGTGCTGAAGGAGTCCGAAAAGGAACTCCTAAAGGGGAGCAAGCGCGAGGCGCATTATGCATCGACCTCTCATGCGCCAAGGGCTGGGCCCAAGGCAATTGGAGGTGCGAGGAAGAAGAAGTTCAAGAACAAGGGCAAGGGCAAGTTGACAGTGGCTTCTAGGAAGCCAAAGGACAAATCTCGCGACATCTGCCTCAACTGCGGCAAGAGGGGTCACTGGAAACGTGACTGCCGAATGGGCAAAGGGCAGAGGGAGGATATCAAGGCTGGCAAGGCTATCGCCTCTGGTATGTTTGTTATTGAGATAAATATGAATACTTCTAGTTTTAAAAATTGGATTTTTGATTCTGGTTGTGGTGCTCATATTTGTACTGATGTGCAGGATCTGCAGGATAGCAGGGTGCTGGCATCGGGGGAGATGGATCTACGGGTCGGAAACGGAACACCAGTTGCTGTTTTGGCCGTAGGGACTTTTGTTTTAGAACTGCCCTCAGGGCATGTACTTAAACTTTTGAACTGTTATTTTGTACCTAGTTTAACTAGGAATATTATATCTGTATCCTTGTTAACCCAGCAGGGTTACACTTTTGTATTTAGAAACACTGGGTGTTATTTATATAAAAATGATGCAGAAATTTGCACAGCTGTTGCAAATAACGGTCTTTATATTTTGAATATAAATGAATCTCCTAAAATGACAAACAAAAGGCTCAAAAGGAGTAATCTAAAAGATGAAGCTTATATGTGGCATTGTCGTCTAGGACACATCAACAAGACTCGCATATCCACACTTTCGAAGAGTGGGTACTTGGACGAATTTGATCCCAATTCATATGACGTCTGCGAATCTTGTCTTTTAGGCAAAATGCCTAAATCACCTTTTAGCGGTAAAGGTGAACGTGCCACAGAACTGTTGGCTCTCGTTCATACTGACGTATGCGGGCCCATGTCTAGCCAGGCTAGAGGTGGATTTCACTACTTCGTAACCTTCACAGATGATGCATCTCGTTACGGTTATGTGTATCTTATGAGACACAAGTCGGAAACTTTTGAGAAATTCAAAGAGTTTCGACACGAAGTGGAGAAACAAACAGGGAAGAGTATTAAGACATTACGGTCAGACCGTGGTGGCGAATACTTAAGTTATGAGTTTCAAGATTACTTGAAAGAATATGGTATTCTTTCACAGTGGACTCCTCCTGGAACACCGCAATTAAACGGTGTGTCCGAACGGAGAAACCGCACCTTGTTGGACATGGTAAGGTCAATGATGAGTCGCACTGAGCTACCAATATCCTTCTGGGGATACGCATTAAACAGTGCTATACTTATTTTGAATAAGGTACCGTCGAAGTCTGTTGAACAGACTCCATATGAGATATGGACAGGAAGGAAACCAGGTTTCTCTTTCCTGAAGATTTGGGGATGCTGGGCATATGTTAAACGTTTGGAAGGTACCAAACTTGAACCCAAATCTGATAAATGCCTTTTCGTAGGATATCCTAGGGAAACCAAAGGATATTACTTCTATCACCCACAAGAGAACAAAGTATTTGTTGCTCTACAAGCATTTTTCCTTGAGAAGGATTTTATAAATGCAGTGGTAAGTGGGAGGAAAGTAGAACTCGATGAAGATCGTAGTGATACTGTTCCTGGCAATGAATCAACGACGGAACAAGAACAGACCGTCCGGGATGAGTCTGTACCACAAACTTCACATACACAAGGACCGCGTAGGTCGGAGAGAGTCAGAACAGTACCTGAGAGGTATGGGTTCCTGATCTCACCTCATGTAGATATTAATCTTATTGAGGATAATGAGCCGGCTACGTATGAGGAAGCGATACAAAATATCGATTCCGCTTTATGGCAAGAAGCCATGAAGTCCGAGATGGATTCCATGTACGCCAACCAAGTTTGGACACTGGTTGATGCACCAGAAGGCGTAAAGCCTATTGGATGCAGATGGATCTTCAAGAAGAAGACCGACATGGATGGCAACGTACAAACGTACAAAGCTAGGCTTGTAGCGAAGGGGTATCGTCAACAATATGGTATTGATTATGACGAAACCTTCTCACCCGTTGCCATGATTAAATCCATTCGGATAATGCTTGCAATAGCTGCATATTTCGATTACGAGATATGGCAGATGGACGTTAAAACCGCTTTCCTTAACGGAAACCTTTTGGAGGATGTTTATATGCAACAGCCTGACGGTTTTATCGTACCTAGACTTGCAAACAAGGTTTGTAAGTTAAATCGATCCATTTATGGATTGAAGCAAGCATCACGGTCATGGAATCAGCGTTTTGATGAGATCATAAAAGAATATGATTTCGTGCAAAACGCAGATGACCCTTGTGTATACAAGAAGGTTAGTGGGAGAGCACTTACTTTTATTGTCCTTTATGTCGACGACGTATTGCTTATAGGCAATGACATTCCCATGCTAACGTCGGTGAAAGCTTGGCTTTCATTAAAATTCTCCATGAAAGATCTGGGAGAAGCAGCCTTTATTCTTGGAATAAAGATCTACCGGGATAGATCTAGAAAGCTGCTTGGACTCTCCCAGAGTACATACATTGATAAAGTGTTGAAGCGATTCAACATGGAACAATCCAAGAGGGGATTGGTTCCAATGGTACGTGGTACCTCTCTGTCTAAGGACATGTGTCCTAAGACTCAGGAAGAGAGAGACAACATGAGTCGGATACCGTTCGCCTCGGCAGTCGGATCGATCATGTATGCCATGATATGTACACGACCTGATGTCTCATATGCTTTGAGCATGTGCAGTCGCTATCAGGCCGATCCAGGTGAAGGTCACTGGATAGCAGTTAAGAATATCCTTAAGTATCTTAAACGAACTAAGGATGCTTTCTTAATTTATGGAGGTGGAGAACTTGCGGTATCTGGGTATACCGATGCAAGTTTCCAAACCGACAAGGATGACTACAAGTCGCAATCCGGGTACATTTTTTGTTTGAATAACGGAGCAGTGAGCTGGAAATCTTCCAAGCAAGATACTGTTGCCGATTCAACAACAGAAGCGGAGTACATCGCTGCATCTGAAGCAGCAAAGGAGGCAGTTTGGATCCGAAAGTTCCTAATCGGATTAGGAGTAGTTCCGTTAGCAGCTGAGCCCGTTCCATTGTATTGTGACAATAACGGGGCTATAGCACAGGCTAAGGAACCAAGGTCTCATCAACGGTCCAAGCATGTTCTTCGACGTTACCATCTGATTCGGGAGATTATACATCGTGGCGATGTAAAGGTCGAGAAGGTCACATCAGATGACAACATTGCAGATCCGCTGACGAAGGCTGTTCTTCAGCAAGTTTTTGAACGACACATACATAGTTCGGGTATTAGATGCTTGAGTGACTGGCTATAGGCCAAGTGGGAGATTGTTAGACATTATGTCCCATAGCGTCACTGTTTGTAAATGATATTGTATTATTGTACAAAATTAACTATGTGATAATGAAATTGCCTTTTGCCGTTTTGTAATATTATTTACTTTGATATATAAATGGCGAAAGTCCATATGATTAATACCGGATTGAGATGATATGAGACAGTATCAATCCATAAAGGTTTAATCATTAAATATCCCTAGTCGGAGTATTATCGAGATCGGACATCGATAATGCGGAATAGACTAGTATTGCGCTTGTGCACGTTGTGAGGGCACAACGGCATAGTTCTCATATATTTAAGTATTGGATACTTATGCAAGTGCGATAGGAGGTTGTTTTTTTTTCGATGGTACGGAAAACAGCTTCGCTCTGGATAGACCCCGCGGAATCCCATTGGTAGTATGTCTGCGTGTCTATGGGAGGCCGCATCAGGGTAGGTGTATATGGTCTTAACCTGAGACTTACATCGCTAGTACTTGCGACAATCGGTAAACTTTGGTTTTGGTGGTTGGGGACCTTAACCGGTTCTGTGTACACCTCTTCTGGGTTTATCGAGAATCGTAGTGTACTGGATGTGATGTCGAGATGGAAGTATCACTTCAGACATATGGAGGTGATGATCACGCAGGACACAGAACTAGTACTCTATAAAAGGTTGCAACCGTCGGGACAATATGACCAGGTCAGGATTGTCCGATTTAAAGAGACTAGTTGCTTGATGTCCGATATATGTTTCGTACGGGGCAGACACATTTCCAGCCCCAGGCCTAACATGTGATCGTCCGATACTGGATCGATGTACGCAATACTACGGTATACTACGCTTGATATAGATCTTATATTCCTATAAGAATATTTCTGGAGAATTGGGTAGGCATGGCGCTTTGCTAGAAGCCAACCTTGTCTTGTGAATCGGTAAAAACGTAGTACGAGGTACGTACGTGTTCGGATTATCCGACGACCGTATTTACTGCCAACATATCCGGAGATCTCTTGGGTCGCTTCCCGAAGATTCACCAATGACGTATGATTCAAACTCGATTAATCTTGGATTAATTACGGAGAGACTTTATCTTGGATAAAGTACTATACATAGAGAGAGAACGATTAATTTGGAATTAATCGTAAAATTATTATATTCGATATAATAATCGAAATTCGATTTCGACGCGAAATTAAAATTAGATTTTAATTCGGGCAAACGAGTTAATTTAGAATTAATTCGTTAGCGACGTAAATAATAATTTCGCTAGGCGCAATTATTTATTTAAATTCGATTTAATTAACGTCGCGACGTAAGTTCGGTATTTCGGAAATATCGAACCCGAACGCGTGAGTGCACGTGGGCCCACTTTCATTTGGAAACGTGTGGGGCCCACATGACACATGTCATATTATGCATTATTTAACTCTAATGCATTGCATGGAGATAGTGTACAATGCACTCAATGGTTTTGCATGGAAATTGAGTGTTTGACACTCTAAGCCATTGCATGATTTGTGTCATAAGTTTATTATTAATTTAATAAATATTATGGCATAAATATAAATTGATTTTTTGTAACAAAAATCATTCAACTCCCTCCTCTCTCTCATTGCCGAAACTACATGCAGTTTTGGGCTCTCCATTTCTTCTTTTTTGTGGTAAGATTTGAAGAAGTTGTGCATTCAAAATCACAACAAAGGCTAGCACCTTCAAGGGATCATACATAGGTGATATGGGAAACTAATCCTTTTGAGCTTGGAAGGATCAAACTCGACTTGGAGTCCCTCTTTTCTTCTTGGCCGAGAGCTTCACTGCACAAGGGAGGAATTTCGCATCATCTTAGCATCCATTTTCAAGTATTGTGAGTATGATTCCGCCATACTTCAATTAATTCATTCATGTATTTATATATTTTGCTTGTTCTTGTTGATCTTGGGGCTTGGTTATAGAAACCAACATAAGGGACCAATCTGAACCCAACGGTTTGAGGTCTTCCCTTACGAGGGGTGAGTGCGGCCTTAAATCATTTCCCAGTTCACACTGGGTGGCGACTATATTTATTCTCATGTTTAGTCCCCCGCGGGCTACTCCGTACCCCGATCGGGCTGCGAACCAAGACAGCTTCGCATACCTCTGTGCCTGTGTCCACAGTCTGGCGACTCTACTGGGGATAGAGAATCGACCCCGAAATAATGTCTTGTAATGTTTGTGAGTTTTGCTTTAGATAACCTTTTCTACAAGTGGGTTGGGACCAAGGGGTTAATAAAACTTTCCAAACTAAAGTTGATTTAACCAAAGGTATTATTAGAGTTAGATATGATTTGGTGTCTTCCTTCACTCACTACCTTTTTATAGCAAAAAAAGCTGTGAAGACATCTAGATAATCATTTACTCAAAGCTTACCTTAAAGCTTATTTAAAGTGATGGACTAATTTGGAGGATCTATTGTTTATTCCTGTCACCAAGGCGATAAGAGCCTAAGAGGTAAGGGTATTTAAGAGAGTTCGCTTCACCCTCCCTCTGGGGAATTTTCAATAGAGGAATCCATTTGGTAGTTATTCATGCATCGTGAAGTCATTTTTGCTCGAAGCGGCGAATCGTTATATGGTATCATCACTCATTGGCACGTACCTTAGGGTATAAAAAAATGCGCTCACTTGGTCGCTCGAACCCTTTAGTGGGGAGACCTAGTTGTGGGCAACCCTTCACCGGCGGGAGCCTTTGTTTATAATCCTATAAACCCGCATGTGAACCATAGTTGTATGACATATAGAAGCCAACCCTTCTCCCTGGAAACCCTCTACCCATCCACCACTCTGTTCCACCACCCACCTACATGATTAGCTCCGGCCTACCCGAAAGCCTTGTCCTCCAAACCATCGACCACCAAGCCTTCTACATGGAGACATAAGGTAGCAGTAGTGAAGATGAAACGGGGAAATGGATAGATTCATGGGAAAACTTCTCGATCACTGGCAAAGAGAAGGATGAATAGAAAGAATAACTACTGCAGTCAGAGAATCTGACGCTCAAATGAATCAAGAAGACTGAAGAAGACAAGGCTGCAGATGACGAAGACATTTATTTTTGTAATCCCGCGTTTATTAGTCATAAAGACATTATTTTCCTTACTTGCTTGAAGTTTTTTTAGTTTACATCATAATATGTGTGACATGAGCGTATTTGACATTAATTCGACAAAAGCAAAGACATTTAATCTTGGTACATCCAAAAACTCCAAGTGAATTTTAATTGCAAGTGAGAAGCGGAATGGAATTGACAGAAGGAAATTGTAATCAGGCCCAGGGGGCGACCAAAGGCATTAATAAGCGAAGGGCACCAAAGAAGCACAAGGAAGGCCTAACCCATCGGAATAGGAAATACATCCATGCATACATGCATACACGTCAAATGCCCGCAATTTTTGTTTTGTTTTTGTTCGCAGGTTTTGAAGAAAAGGAAAAAGCGGCAAAGACAAGCAAATCGGGAACAAGACCCACAACACAGTTCGGGAACAAGACCCACAACTCAAATCGGGAACAAGACCCATAATTCAAATCGGGAACAAGACCCACAATTCAAATCGGGAACAAGACCTACAACTCAAATCGGGAACAAGACCCACAACACAGTTCAGGAACAAGACCCACAATTCAAATCGGGAACAAGACCAACTATTCAAATCGGGAACAAGACCCTCAACTCAAATTGGGAACAAGACCCACAACACAGTTCGGGAATAAGACCCACAATTCAAATCGGGAACAAAACCCACAACTCAAATCGGGAACAAGACGCACAACACAGTTCGGGAACAAGACCCATAACTCAAATCGGGAACAAGACCCACAATTCAAATCGGGAATAAGACCCACAACTCAAATCGGGAACAAGACCCACAACACAGTTCGGGAATAAAGCCCATAACTCGGTGGTTCGGGAACAAGACCCAGAGGACAAAACAAATCGCCATCACCTCACATCAGTAACAGTTCGGGAATGAACCACCTCTCAAGTAATGGTTCGGGAATGAACCACCTCTCAAGTAATGGTTCGTGAATGAACCATCCACCTCTTAAAGTAAAGGTTCGGGAATGAACCACCTCACATCAGCTCAGTTCGGTAATGAATCCTAGAGATCGCAACATCTTGCAAGGATGAACCTTAGGGGTCGCAGCACCTCGTCACCAAATCAACTCGGTTCGAAGCCTCTCAAAGAAACAGGTAAGTTCGGTGGCAACTGGCGATCCAAGTAAGTAAAAATACATGCATGACTTTGAAGGATTGTCACTGTCACACACTGCACAAGTACCATCAAAGTGGGGGTGACTGTAGACACTGTATTTTTTCATAAAGCCCAATGATGAGCCTCATATGAAGGCACTACCCGATAAGTTGCAGAAGTCACGAGAAAAGGACGTCCGAAAGAACAAATTTAAAAATTAATACCTTATCAAATTTAATTCTTTTTTAGCCTCGGGTTCGCTCGATTAATCTCTGTTTTAACTATTAGGCTCGGCCCAAAATCCCCGCAACCCAAAGAACCAAGCCACACGCCCAGGCCCACCAAAGCCCAATCCAAAAATATTCAACACATTTAAAACACATGTCTAAATTAAATCAAATCCCCATTCTTAAATTAAATAAAATCCTCTTCCTAAATTAAGTAAATCACCTTCCAAATTAAATATATTCCCCAATATATTTGCTTGATTTGTTCCCTTTTTTGCTTGATTAATTAAACACATCCCTTATTTGCTTGATTTGTTCCCCAATATTTTTTCTTTCCTTAAACAAATTAATTAAACACATCCCTTATTTGCTTGATTTGTTCCCTTTTCAAGCCATGCATACACAAGGAAACCCTAGGCTCACCATTATAAAAAGAAAAATAAACCAACCCTGATCTTCTCTTCTCATTCCACACGGCTCACACAAGATTCACAAAGAAAATAAACCCTAAACTCGTCTCTCTCATTTCTCTCTTCTCCCATTCTCGGCAATCAACAAGAAAATAAACCCTAGACCAGCCAACCCTTCTCCCTGGAAACCCTCTCTCCTCCCTCACTCTCGGCAAACATGACAACATGCAGCCCCCCTCCTGGACGACTCAGGAAATAAAACCTAACCCTTTCTCTCGTCCCTTCTCTCTCATTAAGACTCCCACGACTCTCAAGTTGACAACACACTAGCACTGCCTCATTCTCCCTCTCGCCTTACAAACCCAAAGCACAAAGACCCTTGACGCACCAGCAGTAACCCTACATCACGTCAAAGCCAAAACACACAGCCCTTTACAAGTAATAAACACAAAGCAGACCCAACTCACACACCGACTCATACAAGTAAACACAAATCCACCGACTCACACAAATGAACCCACACACATGGCCCCTCTTAGACGTAGCACACACCGCTTTATCCCACTGACCGACACATAGCTAAAAATAAAGCCAACCTCACCGTACAAATCAGCAAGCCACACACAGGCCATTAACGCATGCAGCTTCCACTTGAAACTAGCAAACTGTACCAAATAACCGTGAAACACAATCAGCAACAAGACCGACCGAACGAATCAAACACCAAAAACAGCCCCAAATAGTCCCTAAAATCACCAAAAATAGTCTCTGAATCACCAAAAAAATAGTCCCAATAACCACTACAAAACTGCCCATTTACCATGTCCAAAACAGTGGCCAGATAACCCCAAAACCATCCCAGAAATCACGCCAAAAAAGACCCTTAAAACACCCCATGAATCACCCAAAAATAGCCCTAAAATACCCTTAAAACAGTATAAAAACATGGACCAAACAGTAGCAAAAATAGTGAAGAAAATAGAGAAAATAACAGCTTAAAACAGCGAAACAGTGGAGGAAAATATCGAACCAGTGAACCATAAAAGCTACAGAGCCTTAACCCTAACGGCGACGATGCAACGTACTTCCGAGAAGCAACTTAAAAGGTAAGACCTGAGGGCGCCCTTTGCTATTTTTTTATTCATCTTTTCAATTATCTATTGTTATTTCCACGCATGCATCTTTATGGTTCAAGCCTATTATTTTTATTTATATTGGGTTAATGATCGCGTGCTATCTCTTGCGGTATATCGGATGGAAACCCAGACGTAAATTCCGTATCCGAATCCGAATGGACTGTAGTGCGGTCTGTACTTGGGATACAACTCAACGTACCGCTTGAGAAACTTTCAAGCACGTGTTACATTTTGGTATTTAATTTTGTGTTTGTTGTTCCGCTATTTATTTTCTATGTATTGTCTCTTTATTTATTTATGAATTGCTATCTAGTGCGCATGGGCTAATCATGTGGATTAAGGGTCCTCAATTCGTGGGAAAAGCCTGAAGGCTACCTTTACCATAATATTTTGCCACGCCAGACGAAGTAAAGTTGATTGAATGTGAAATACGTTCAGTCGGGCATATGAGGTCCCATATAGATGTCGGCCTTGGTCGCATCTCTTTTATTTTGTGTTATTTACTTTCCGCATGTTATTGTTTTATTTGTTTGTATGTATTTTATTTAGTGCCAATGGGCTAATCATGATGGATTAAAGGTCCTCTATTCGAGGGAAATTCCTAAAGGCTACCTTTACCACGAAGTTTTGCCGCGCCGGACGAAGTATGCTTGATTGAATGTGAAATATGTTCAATCGGGCATACGAGGTTCTATATAGATGTCGGCCTTGGTCGCATCTATTTTATTATTCCTTTATTTACTTTCCGCATGTTATTGCTTTATTTATTTATGTATTGTTAATTTAGTGCGCATGGGCTAATCATGATGGATTAAAGGTCATGTATTCGAGGGAAATACTTAAAGGCTACCTTTACCATGATGATTTGCCGCGTCGGACGAAGTATACTTGGTTGAATGTGAAATACGTTCAATCAGACATACGAGGTCCCATATAGATGTAGGCCTTGGTCGCATCACTTTTATTATTCTGTAACTTACTCTCCGCATGTTATTGCTTTATTTATTTATGCATTGCTATCTAGTGCGCATAGGTTAATCATGTGGATGAAAGGTCCTCAATTCGAGGGAAAATCCTGAAGGCTACCTTTACCATGATGTTTTACCACGCCGGACGAAGTATTCTTGATTGAATGTGAAATACGTTCAGTCGGGCATACGAGTATGGGCTAATCATGATGGATTAAAGGTCATCTATTCGAGGGAAATACCTAAAGGCTACCTTTACCATGACGTTTTGCCGCGCCGGACGAAGTATACTTGGTTGAATGTGAAATACGTTCAATCGGGCATACGAAGTCTCATATAGATGTTGGCCTTGGTCGCATCTCTTTTATTATTTTGTTATTCATCTGTTTGTTTGTTATTTATCACTTCATATTCATCCTATTAGTTATCTCTATTCATTCTGCCGCATCACTTCACGTTTACTTCCATGCATGCTTGCCTCTTTAGTTATTTCTTTCACATTACGTACTTAATTATCCGCTTTTATTATTAATGCTTTTACAGTTACTGTTAATTATATTATTGCGCTTCATTGTTTAATACGTTTATGGAATTATATATTTGACTTCATTTTTATTTACGTTTATGGGTGTGCAAACTTGTGTGTTGATTAAATTATCTTGCATGTGTTGCATAATACTTGGTTACATTATTGCATAAATCCTTTCATTACAATTGGCATAAGTAAGGGACCATTTCGAACCCTACGGTTTGAGGTCTTCCCTTGCGAGGGGTGAATGCGGCCTTAAATCATTTCTTAGTTCACACTAGGTGGCGACTCCATTTATTCTCCGGTTTAGTCCCCCACGGGCTACTCTGTATTCCCGATCGGGCCGCGAGCCCGGACAGCATCGAACACCTCTGTGCCTGTGTCCACAATAACGAACAGCTTTCAAAACATCTTTGGGAATGTCTCCATATCATCTAGTTTATGGAAAATCTTGTCATATGCATGTAGAACTTGAGCATAAAACATATTGGGCTATTAAAGCATTCAATTCAATCCTTGAAAATGCTAGTCATGAACGTAAACTTTAATTAAATGAACTTGAAGAGTTAAGAAATAATTCATATGAGAACGTGATTACGCCCAAAAAGTACTTGTGGTTATCGCAGTATAGTTGGGGTGTCGATTCCTCAAAGAGATGGTTACAAGGAACTATTTTACTTATGCAAAAACGTTAACAATAACTTAATTAAATAAAAGATTGAATTGGAAATTTAAACTAAATATTATGAAAATTATGCAGGAATTATCAATAGAGAGAAATAGCAAAGTGTCAGGAATTCCTCTTGTATCAAGTTCTTATATTCAGTTATCCATTCTTTTTATTACGCAATTAAAGGTTTCACATCCCAAACCAACAATCGGAGGATACTCAATTCTCAACACACTAAGTTCTAAAGTAATTGATAAATTATATTCTCTATGTTAACATCACATAAAGTTATTGTTACGACCTATCCAACGTCGATAATATACCCTCAAGCAATATTGCAGAAGAATATCAACTCATAAAACAACTTCTACCAGTCATAACTGATTTTACAAATCACACATAGAAGAAACATGACTATTCATATATGCAAGTTGATAAAATACAGTTTCTGGATTCATATAATCAAAAGATAAAAAGAATAATAAGATATCAATTGTATTAAGCAATAAAGTTCATCCAAGAATCAATAACATGAATATAATAGTTGAATACAAGAGTTCATCCTTAGTTTTGCCTAGTAGATTAGTTCTCCATGGAAAGAATAGACACAGCCTGAAGAGATTGCAGCAGCATCCTGTCTGGTATGAAGTTTCTTCGTTCTTCAATCTCGAATTTGTGTTTGTGGCTCTTTTCATTGCTCATAATAACAAAGCACAAAATAAACTCTAATTAAGGTTAAATACATGATAATTAAGCCAAGTTAGCGATGTTCAAAGTACTCTATCGTGCACTTATCAGAACGCGAAAATTCTTAAAGCTAAAACTAAGGTCTTTCATGATAGTCAAATTTCACGAAAAATATTTGAAATTGGTCAAAACGTTTTGCTTTATAATTCTCGTCTTCATTTTTTTGCTGGAAAATTGAAATCCAAATGAAGTGGTCCATTTATTGTGAATCACATTTACCCATATGGAGCTATTGACATTGAAAATCTTAGGGATGGTGATGTATTTAAAGTGAATGGACAACGTCTGAAATCATTTTTGGAGTGTTCAAATTTTCAAGAATCTCTTTTCCTTTCAAACCCAATGTATTGTGATTGATGTATTTTCTTTTCTTTTATTTTGTATTTGTCTAATTTCCATTTTTTCTTGAGTTTTGCAGCATTTTTTTCTTTTCTATTTTTGTCAGAATCTTACACCCGGTTAAATAGCGGATAACGGTACTCCGTGACACTAAGTCGGTTTTTCAGTTTCTTAAAATTATTGATACCCTACAATCAAGGCATAGAAGAAACTCTTGCAAAACTCCACAATCATTTTCCTTCTCTCCCCCAAAATACTCTAATGAAAATTTACAAAGCACGCACCGAAAGAATGAGGCTTCTTATGATCGTTAGGTAATTGAAGCAATGGTTTGCTTGGCAGGTGAGTCATCTGACACTTTCGTTTTTACTTGCCTGATTTAGGAAAAATCTCATATGCTTAGAAACGAAGAGCTAAGCAATTAGATGTTTGTTAAAAATATGCAAGCTGGACGTGCAACACTCATTGTTGTTCTTTAGGAATGGTGTCTGACAATCGTGAAGATAAAATTCAATTCATTAGATATAGCTCGAGTAAGGCGTTGATCGGTGGTAAACACATATGTAACGCAAACACACGTATCGCTCAAGTAGTATAAAAATATCGGTCCCACGAGGACTTAATTTCTACTGTTGTTATTAATTATTGATACTATTTATTTACATGTATCTAATTAAAGGGAGAAGGGAATCATTGCTTGATTGATTGGTTGAATGTGGATTTCCTAAATAAATAAATATACAAAAAAAATACTAAAGAAAATAAACAAAAGACATAAATATATAGGGTTGTGATTCCATACAATATTATTCAAATGATGAATTGATTCTCTTATATAAGTGTAATAAATCAGTTTGCTAACCTGGAACACGAAGATATGCAAAAGCCTCTTCCGATGGACAGATGCAAACACCTAGTATAACCGAATTAATCATATGTCTATGTTAACCATGTTACCTGAATTCATTAAGTTCAAGTTCCAATTGTGGTTACCCCCGCCCGACAGGTGTATGTCTATCCTGGAAGGAAATCTACCTAAGGGTCACCATGCCCCAAGGTGAAATCGTGAGCTATTGAATCTAAGACTGAAATCAAAAATCCCTTTTCCAAGTTCATTTTAAGTTTATCACATCAATCTTATTAATGGCCAGTTAACAAGAAGCATTAAGCTTAATATTCAATAAACAAACTAAAGTATTAAACATAATATAAAGAAAATCAATTATAAAACTCGTGAATATTGTGATTCATCACTTCCCTAGAATAAAAATAAAATGATGGGGGTTAGGGGATCCACCTTTAATATTTCAAATGTAGAAATCTCACTTTTTTGTAATATGGAAATTGTCAGTGTTACCCATTTAAGTTAAACCAGCCATAAAGGCGGTGTTATTATTTGTCCATAAACCAGCCATATAGGCGGCAATCATCTGTCACCTAAAGACCGACCATATAGACAGTGTCACATAATGTCAAATAAATAAAACCAGCCATTAAGGCAGTATCAACTGCAATCCATATTATTAAATTACAATTCCATATTATAAATTAAGTTAGATTAATATACCTTATCATATTAAAGGTTTCACCCTTCCGCTGTGGAAATTAATTACTAAACATAAAAGAATGTAAAAACATACAAATTATTATTACTAAAAATAAAAATACATAATTAAAATACAAAAAATAAACACACAAGATATAATCCTCAAGTTCCATAATAGAAGTGTAGGACACAGAAACTGGGCGACTCATGCTGTTCTAGACTCAGGGCCTAGTTGGGAGTACGGAGTAGCCCACAGGGGACTAAACCGGAGAGTAATGGAGTCGCCACCCGGTGTGAACCAGGAAAATGATTTAAGGCCGCACTCACCCCTCGCAAGGGAAGACCTCAAACCGTTGGGTTCGGAATTGTCCCTTACTTATGTCGTTTGTAATGAATGGATTTGTGCAATATTAACCAAGTCTACTCAACATACATGTTGGTCAAAGTAGTCTAAATTCTAGGCTTGCATGCTTCAACAGTAAACTTTTCATAACGGCAAACATCCGACATCACACATCAAACATGCTACATACAAAGTAATCTAAACATGCCTTAATTTAAATTCCTAATACAAAAGGTAAATAACTAAAGTCATGCCCAAAATAAAAATAACATTCTAATAGCCTAATCATGCTCACATACAAGTTTGAGTGGAATGAAACATATGAATCTTTCAAGTGGTACGGGGCATTGTATCCCGAGTGCAAACCATATTACCGTCCATTTCGGATTCGGCTATGGAATTTATGTCCGGGTTTCCATCCAATATACCACAAAAAGAACACATATTTCATTCACCCGAAATCACATCATACACTAATTCACAATACTCATGCGAAATAAAATAATAAAATAACTAAAAATAAAGGATAATAAATAAAAGGGTGCCCTCAGGTCTTACCTTTTAAGTCGCTTTCCGGGAGTGCGTTCCACGATGCCGGAAGGGATGTCGTTTCGATTGTTTTCACTAGTTCGCTGTTTCTAATGTTTTCACAGGTTCACTGTTTCTACTATTTTCACTATTTTTACCGGTCTGCTGTTTCTGCTGTTTTTACTATTTTCACATGCGATTTTCACTCACTGTTTTCTCTGTTTCTCACTGTTTTAACTCGCCATTTTCTCCGTTTCACTAGCGGTTTCAGGATGATTTTTCTCACAGTTCCAGGGCAGCTTGAGAGGCCATTTACGTGTGCATGTATAAGGTTAATTATGGGCTAGTTTCTCGTGCATACATGCGGTGGTTTAAGGCAGTGCAGTATGTGCATGGCTGTTTGGTGTCTTATGATGTTGTGCAGGGCTAGGGTTCTCGGTTAGGGCAGTTTTTGTGTTCACATGATGATCCAAAATGGTTCTCTCTGTAGTGAAGGTGGCCGAGAGGTGATGCTTATGGCGTGGGCTAGTTGAGGTGCGTGGAAGGTGTGTCCAGTTGCTGTTTCAGGCCGTGAAGGGGTGTGAGGCGCCTCGGCAGTGCAGTGGCTAGGGTTGATGGCTGAGGATGTCTCGGCATTGGAGGATCATGGATGTTGGTGGTGAGGGGCGTTGATGATCCTTGATGATGCTTCCCCCAAGTGATGAAGAGTTGATGAAGAAGGGTCTGGGCCGAGAAGGGTGTTGAGGACCGAGAGTGTTGATGAACGATGAGCTCTGCCTGAAGATGCCGAGAAGATGAAGGTTCGATTATGGTCAGCCCCTGTATGCCGAGTGATCAGCTGGTGAAGGGGAAGCCCATTGTGTTGGAAAATAATAAGCAAGCCCCAAGATCAACAAGAACAAGCAAAATATATAAATACATGAATGAATAAATTGAAGTATGGCGGAATCATACTCACAATACTTGAAAATGGATGCTTAGATGATGCGAAAACTCCTCCCTTGTGCAGTGAAGCTCTCGGCCAAGAAGAAAAGAGGGACTCTAAGTCGAGTTTGATCCTTCCAAGCTCAAGGATTAGCTTCCCATATCACCTATGTATGATCCCTTGAAGGTGCTAGCCTTTGTTGTGATTTTGAATGCACAACTTCTTCAAATCTTGCCACAAAAATTGAAGAAAGGAGAGCCAAAAACTGCTTGCAAGTTTCGGCAATGTGAGAGAGAAAAATTGAATGATTTTTGTTACAAAAAATCAATTTATATTTATTCCATAATATCTATTAAATTAATAATAAACTTATGACACAAATCATGCAATGGCTTAGAGTGTCAAACACTCAATTTCCATGCAAAACCATTGAGTGCATTGTACACTATCTCCATGCAATGCATTAGAGTTAAATAATGCATAATATGACATGTGTCATGTGGGCCCCACACGTTTCCAAATGAAAGTGGGCCCACGTGCACTCACGCGTTCGGGTTCGATATTTCTGAAATACCGAACTTACGTCGCGACGTTAATTAAATCGAATTTAAATAAATAATTGCGCCTAGCGAAATTATTATTTACGTCGCTAACGAATTAATTCTAAATTAACTCGTTTGCCCGAATTAAAATCTAATTTTAATTTCGCGTCGAAATCGAATTTCGATTATTATATCGAATATAATAATTTTACGATTAATTCCAAATTAATCATTCTCTCTCTATGTATAGTACTTTATCCAAGATAAAGTCTCTCCGTAATTAATCCAAGATTAATCGAGTTTGAATCATACGTCATTGGTGAATCTTCGGGAAGCGACCCAAGAGATCTCTGGATATGTTGGCAGTAAATACGGCCGTCAGATTATCTGAATACGTACGTACCAAGTACTACGTTTTTACCGATTTACAAGACAAGGTTAGCCTCTAGCAAAACGCCATGCCTACCCAATTCTCCAGAAATATTCTTATTGGAATATAAGATCTATAACAGGCATAGTATACCGTAGTATAGTGTATATCGAACCAGTATCGGATGATCACATGTAAGGCCTGGGGCTGGAGATGTGTCTGCCCCGTACGATACACATATCGAACATCAAGCAACCAGTCTCTTTGAATCGGATAATCCTGACCTAGTCATATTATCCCGATGGTTGCAACCATTATAGAGTACTAGTTCTGTATCCCTCGCGATCATCATCTCCATATGTCTGAAGTGATACTTCCATCTTGACATCACACCCAATACACTACGATTCTCGATAAATCCAGAAGAGGTGTACACAGAACCCGTTAAAGCCCTGGACCACCAAAACTAAAGTTTACCGATTGTCGTAAGTACTAGCGATGCAAGTCTCAGGTTAAGATCATATGCACCTACCCTGAAGCGGACTCCCATAGACACGCAGACATACTACCAATGGGATTCCGCGGGGTCTATCCAGAGCGAAGCTGTTTTCCGTACCATCGGTAAAACACAACCTCATACCGCACTTGCATAAGTATCCTATACTTAAATATATGAGAACTATGCCGTTGTGCCCTCACAACATGCACAAGAAAGTACTAGTCTATTCCGCATTATCGATGTCCAATCTCGATAATACTACGACTAGGGATATTTAATGATTAAACCTTTATGGATTGATACCGTCTCATATCATCACAATCCAGAACTAATCATAGGGACTCTTACCATTTATATCAAAGTAAATAAATTACAAAACGGTAAAAGGCAATTTCATTACTACATAGTTAATTTTGTACAATAATACAATATCATTTACAAAATAGTGACGCTATGGGTCATAACTGTCTAACAATCTCCCACTTGGCCTATAGCCAGTCACTCAAGCATCTAATACCTGAACCATGTATGTGTCGCTCAAACTTTTCCCGAGGAATTATTTTCGTCAGCGGATCTGCAATGTTGTCCTCTGATGCGATCTTTTCGATCTTCACATCGCCACGATGTATGATCTCTCGAATCAGATGGAATCGTCGAAGAACATGTTTGGATCGTTGATGAGACCTTAGTTCCTTAGCCTGCGCTATGGCCCCGCTATTGTCACAATACAATAAAACTGGCTCAGCTGCTAATGGAACTACTCCTAATCCAACTAGGAATTTTCGGATCCAAACCGCTTCCTTGTTGCTTCAGCTGCTGCAATGTACTCCGCTTCAGTTGTTGAATCGGCAACAGTATCTTGCTTGGAAGATTTCCAGCTCACTGCTCCGTTAGTTCTCTTTAGATACCGAAGGATACTCTTAACCGCCATCCAGTGATCCTTTCCTGGATCGGCCTGATATCGACTACACATGCTCAAAGCATAGGACACATCAGGTCGTGTACATATCATGGCATACATGATCGATCCAACTGCCGAGGCGAACGGAGTCCGACTCATGTTGTCTCTCTCATCTTGTGTTTTAGGACACATGTCCCTAGATAGATAGACGCCATGTGATGTTGGCAACAGTCCCCTTTTGGACTGATCCATGTTGAATCTCTTCAACACTTTATCAATATATGTACTCTGGGAGAGTCCAAGTAGCCTTCTAGATCTATCCCTGTAGATCTTTATTCCTAGAATAAAAGCTGCTTCTCCCAGATCTTTCATGGAGAATTTCAATGAAAGCCAAGCTTTCACCGACGTTAACATGGGAATGTCATTGCCTATAAGCAATACATCGTCGACATAAAGGACAATAAAAGTCAGTGCACTCCCACTAACCTTCTTATATACACAAGGATCATCTACGTTTTGAATGAAATCATATTCTTTTATGACCTCATCAAAACGTTGGTTCCATGACCTCGATGCTTGCTTCAGTCCATAAATGGATCGATTTAACTTACAAACCTTGTTTGCAAGTCTTGGTGCGATAAAACCGTCAGGTTGTTGCATATAAACATCCTCCAACAGGTTTCCGTTAAGGAAAGCGGTTTTAACGTCCATCTGCCATATTTCGTAATCTTAATATGCAGCTATCGCAAGCATTATCCGAAAGGATTTAATCATGGCAACGGGTGAGAAAGTTTCGTCATAATCAACTCCAAGTTGTTGACGATACCCCTTCGCTACGAGCCTAGCTTTGTACGTTTGTATGTTTCCATCCATGTCGGTCTTCTTCTTGAAGACCCATTTGCATCCAATAGGCTTTACGCCTTCTGGTGCATCAACTAGTGTCCAAACTTGGTTGGTATACATGGAATCCATTTCGGCCTTCATGGCCTTTTGCCATAAAGTGGATTCGATACCTTGTATCGCTTCCTCATACGTAGCCGGTTCAGTATCCTCAATAAGATTAATATCTACATGAGGTGAGATCATGAATTCATACCTCTCAGGTATTACCCTGACTCTCTCCGACCTACGTAGTCCTTGTGTAATTGAAGATTGTGGTTCAGTCTCATCCTGGAGGGACTGTTCATGTTCTGTTCTCGATTCATTGCCAGGAACAGTATCACTACGACTTTCATCGAGTTCTACTTTCCTCCCACTAAACACTGCATTTAGGAATTCCTTCTCAAGGAAAACCGCATGTAGAGCAACAAATATTTTGTTCTCTTGTGGGTAATAGAAGTAATATCCTTTGGTTTCCCTAGGATATCCAACAAATAGGCATTTATCTGATTTGGGTTCAAGTTTGGTACCTTCCAAACGTTTGACGTATGCCCAGCAACCCCAAATCTTCAGGAATGAGAAACCTGGTTTCTTTCCTGTCCATATCTCATACGGAGTCTGTTCAACAGACTTTGACGGAACCCTATTCAAAATAAGAATTGCACTTTCTAATGCATGTCCCCAGAAGGATATAGGTAGCTCAGTGAGACTCATCATCGACCTTACCATGTCAAGCAAGGTACGGTTTCTCCGTTCAGACACACCATTTAATTGTGGTGTTCCAGGAGGAGTCCATTGTGAAAGAATACCATATTCTTTCAAGTAATCTTGAAACTCATTACTTAAGTATTCGCCACCACGGTCCGACCGTAATGTCTTAATACTCTTGCCTGTTTGTTTTTCAACTTCGTGTCGAAACTCTTTGAATTTCTCAAAAGTTTCCGACTTGTGCATCATTAGATACACATAACCATAACGCGATGCATCATCCGTAAAGGTTACGAAGTATCGATATCCACCTCTAGCCTGGCTAGACATGGTCCCACAAACATCACTATGAACGAGGGCTAACAGTTCAGTGGCGCGTTCACCTTTACCACTAAAAGGTGATTTAGGCATTTTGCCTAATAAACAAGATTCGCAGACGTCATATGAATTTGGATCAAATCCGTCCAAGTACCCACTCTTCGAAAGTGTGGATATGCGAGTCTTGTTGATGTGTCCCAGACGACAATGCCACAAATAAGTTTCTTCCTTTGGATTACTCATTTTGAGCCTTTTGTTTGTTATTTTACGTTTTGGAGATTTATTTATATTCAAAATATAAAGACCATTATTTACATCGGCAGTGCAAATTTCTGCATCATCTTTATATAAATAACACCTGGTGTTTTTAAATACAAAAGTGTACCCATACTGGGTTAACAAAGATACAGAAATAATATTCCTAGTTAAACTAGGAACAAAATAACAGTCATTTAGTTTAAGTACATGCCCCGAGGGCAGTTCCAAAACAAAAGTGCCTACGGCCAAAACAGCAACAGAAGTTCCATTTCCAACTCGTAGATCTACCTCCCCCGAAGCCAGTCTCCTGCTATCATGCAGATCCTACACATCAGTACAAATATGAGAACCACAGCCAGAATCAAAAATCCAATTTTTATTAAGACTAGAAGTAGTCATATTTATCTCAATAACAAACATACCTGAGGCCGGTGCCTTGCCCGCCTGTATGTCCTCCTTGTGTCCCTTGTTCATGCCGCAGTCACGCTTCCAGTGACCTTCTTGTCGCATTTCAGGCAAACATCTTGAGACTTGTCCCTTGGCTTCCCAGAAGCCTTTGTTGACTTGGCCTTGCCTTTGTTTCTATGTTTTTTTCTTAACACCCCCAGTTGCCTTGAGCCCAGCTTTCGGCGTTTGAGATGTTGATGCAAAGTGCGCCTCGCGCTTGTTGCCTTTCAGAAGCTCTTTCTCTGACTCCTTGAGAATCGATAATAACTCTCCAAGAGTATCATCCGAATTCATCAATTTGTAGTTGATGACAATCTGTTTCCAAGTATCGGGTAGTGACTGTAGAAGTACATCTATAGACAGCTCAGCCTCCAAGACTATACCCATATTAGCCAATCATCAATATAGGCTATCATTGAGTCCCATGGACCTCAACAGAACTACCATCAGTCATACGGGTGTTGAGTTTTCTAAGGCCAAGATCAAACAACACATGAAAACATGCGTGAACATCAACGGAGGTAGCGGAATACTCACATTGATCGGTTATGTCGAATTGAAGACGAATCAAGCCCAAAAAACGCACTGCCTTCGGCACCACTGCATGCAGTCCACTGCCCACTGTCTTCAGTGTTTGAGCTGCGAAATGGAGCTCCATGCATCGTCGGATGGATCCCGGCTCATGGTCGAACCTCCCTACCACCTTCCCAAGACTCGTAAGTGTGCTAGCACTTGAATTTTCACCATGAAAACCCACTCTTGCTTCCCAAATATTCACGCCTGAACTGGTTCAAAACCAGTGAGCAAAGCTTCTGTTTTGCGGTGAGAGAAGAGAGAATTTTGATAGAGATGAAATTGTGTTAAGTTATTACAAAAGTTGTAAATCATTCGTTTAATATTTTTCCAAAATAATAAATGATTTACCAATTAATTTAACTTTTAAAAAGTCAAATAAATTGAATGTAATAAGCTTGAGTGTTCCACACTCCAAAATCAAAAGTCCATCAAGTCAATCTACTTAATAAAGTGATATGTTGAGTGTCTTTCACTCAATCCATTAATCAAATCAATCAATCACTCAAAGTGACTTTTGATTTGACGCTTGATGTGACGATGATTTGACGCTTGATGTGAATGTGTCGCCGCACTCGAATTCGAAATACGAATACGCTCGCAATCACACTCGGGCTCGGGTTCGCTAATTCCCAATTAGCGAGTTTTCCGTCGCGTCGTAATTAAATGATTACGCCTAGCGAATTCACTATTCATGTCGCTAACGAATTAATTCTAAATTAATTCGTTCGCCCGAATTAAAATCTAATTTTAATTCCGCGTCGAAATCTAATTTCGTTTAATATATCGAATATATTATTTACCGATTAATTCCAAATTAATCGTTATTTCTCTCTAGACGATATTTTATCCTAGATAAAATATCTCCGTAATTAATCCTAGATTAATTTTCTCTCTTTCTGTATAATCCCAGATTATTCAAGAGTGCGAGTTGTGCGTCATCGGTGGATTATCGGGAAGCGACCCATGAGATCCCCGGATAAGTTGACAGTAAATACGGTCGTCGGAGTATCCGAATCACGTACGTACCAAGTACTACGTTCTACCGATTTACGAGACAAGGTCGACTCCTAGCAAAGCACCAAGTCTACTCAATTCTCCGGACATATCCATAAGAATATCAAAGATCTGTATCAAGCGTAGTATACAATTGTATTGTGCATATCGGCACAGTATCGGATAATCACGTGCTAGGGCTGGGGCTGGATAAGTGTCTGCCCCGTCCGAAACACATATCGGATGTCTGGTAACTAGTCTCTATAATCAGATATTCATGACCTGGTCATAATATCACGATTGGATGCACATCACTTAAGAGCACTAATACCGTATCCTGTGTGACATCATCTCCACTATGACTGGAGTGATACTTCCGTCTCGACATCACATCCAATACACTACGATTCCTGATAAACCCAGAAGAGGTGAACACAGAACCAGTTAAGATCCCCCAACCACCAAAACCAAAGTTTATCGATTATCGTAAGTATTAGCGATGCAAGTCTCAGGTTAAGACTATACACACCTACCTTGATTTCGGCCTCCCATAGACACCTAGTCATAATACCAATGGGATTCCGAAGGGTCTATCCAGAGCGAAGCTGTTTCCCGTACCATCGGTGAAACACGACCTCCTATCGCACTTGCACAAGTATCCAATACTTATATATATGAGAACTATGCCGTTGTGCCCTCACAACGCGCACAAGTGCAATACTAGCCTATTCCGCATTATCGATGTCCAGTCTCGATAATACTACGGCTAGGGATATTTAATGATTAATCCTTCGTGGACTGATACTGTCTCATCATCTCAATCCAGGAACTAATCATAGGGAACTCTCTTCATTTATATAATGGTGATCTAATCACAAATGACGAGAGTGCAATTTCCTTGTTACATAGTTAATTTGCTACAGCAACACAATGATCTGTGCAAATAGTGACGCTATGGGTCATATTATCCAACAATCTCCCACTTGGCACATAGCCAGTCACTCGAGTGTCCTACACCGAACTATGTAAGGTTCGCTCAAATTGCTGAGGAAAGGTTTTCGTCAGCGGATTTGTTTGATTATTGTTGACGCGATTTATACGATCATCACATCGCCACGATGTATGATCCGAACGAATCAGATGATATAGAAGTATATATCTGGATCGTCGATGAGACCTTTAATTCCTTAGCCTGTGCTGACGCCTAGCTCAGCTGCTAACAGAACTATATCTAATCTAATAGATTTACTTCGACCCAAAAGACTTCTATTGTTGCCTCAGCTGCAGCAATAATCCGCATTTGTTGTTTATTCGGCAACAGTTATCTTGCTTGGAAGATTTCCAGCTCACTGTCCCGTTATTCAAACTTTATAGTACCGCAGTATTTAATCGTTTGGAAACTTGCTGCAGTGATCCCAGTCACTTCAAGTTCTCCTTCTCCATAGTAAAAGATAGCATCTTTAGTTCTCAGAGATACTAACAGATGTTCTTAACTTCAATCCAGTGACTATCACTTGGATTGACCCGATTGTGACTCCATATGCTCGAAGCGTATGAGACACCAATACAAGTACATTTTAAATGTACAATTTCCCAGAGAGTGTTAACAACTCCAAATCTATCCCAGTAGATCTTTATTCCTGAATAAAGGTTGTTACTCCCCAGAATTCTACGGAGAATTTCTATGAAAGAATATTTATGAAAGCCAAGCTTTCAAATAGCTATATGGAATATGGGAATTTCACTGTTAGTGCGCTCTCCCACTAACCTCCTTATATACACAAGAATTATTTCGTTTTGAGTCAATCATAAACCATTATGATTATTTCAAAACGTCAGTTCCAAGAACCTTATGCTTGCAATGATCCAAACATGGATCGAATAACCCGCAAACCTTGTGTCGGTTATACAAAATCCTCAGGATGTTGTAAAACATCCTCCAAAAGGTTTCCTTTTCAGGAAAGCGATTTGATTTATAACTGACATATTTCATAAATGAAATATACAGCTATTTTCAAGCATTTTCAAAATGGATTTACCATGGCAACAGGTAAAAAGGTTGAACCGTTATCAAACACAATGTTGATAACGATACCTTTCCGTCAAAAGCCTAGCTTTGTACGTTGGTATGTTGCCATCCATGTATGTCTTCCTTGAAGACGTTTAATGTACCATAGGCACAATGCCTTGTGGTACAACAACTAGTATCCAAAATAGTGTTATACATGGAATCCATTTCGGATTCATGGCACTTTTCCATAACAGGGAGTCGATACCTCGTATCACTTCCTCAAAACGTAGTCGGATGGTACACCTCATAAGATTGACATCATTATGGGGTGATATCAGAAACCCATACCCTAGGTTATTTCTGATTCTATCCGATTACGAAGTTCTTGTGTATTTGAAGATTAATGGTATAGTTTCATCATAGATGAACTATTTGTGTTCCATTAAGGACTTCGTGCCTTGAACAGTATTACTCTGATTTTCATCGAGTATCACTATCCTCCCACTGACCACTGCATATCGGTATTTCTCTCAGGAAAACCGCATGGTGAGACAACAATCACATTGTTCTCATGTGTACTTACTACTAACTTAGGTCCCTTAGGATAACCTATATTGGCACTTATCCAATTTGGGTCCTTAGTTTGGTATCATCCAAACGCTATGCCTGGCATACCCAAATTATCAGGAATGAGAAACCTCGTTTCTTCCCTTTTCATATCCTATATGATATCTGTCAAACAGATTTATATGGAACCTTATTCTAAATAAGTTTTGCACTGTATACATATCCTGTAGAAGGGAATAGTAGCTCAGAGGGACTCATGATAAACCTTATCATGTCCAACAAAATTCGGTTTTAGTTCAGACACACCGTCTAACTGACGTGTCTCGGGAGGAGTCCTCACATGAAAGAGAACCGTACTCTTTCATTTATATATGAAACTTACTGCTTAAGTATTTTCATTTCAGTCTTACCGTGGCAGAATAACACTATAGCCGATCTGTTGTTTTATTCGTGTCGAAACTTTAAAAGTTTCCGATCTGTGTTCTTCAAAGAAACACAAACCACAACGTGATGCTACATCCGTTAAGGTCACGAAATATTCATGTTCATATCTAGCCCAGCTAGATATGGGCCCACTTACTTCACCATGAATAGGGCTAACAGATCGGTGGCACTTTTACTATTACCAAGTAAATAGTATTTTAGGTATTTACCTAATAAACTAGATTCGTAGACCTTATTTGAATAGTCAAATCAGTCCTAGTATCCACTCTTCAAAAGTGTGGATATACGAGTCTTGTTTAATTGTGTCCTAGACAACAATGCCACAAATAAGTCCTATTGATCAAATCAATTTGAGCTATTTATTTGTCATTTTATATGTTTGAGATTTTTCTTATATTCAAAATATAAATTCTGTTATTTACATCTAATGTATTTTATCAGTATCAACTTTATATAATAAAACACTTAGTGTTCTAGAATATAAAGGTTTTATCCGCATCGGATTAAACACTGATATAGAGATAAGTCTCTAGTCAAACTAGTTACATTATAACATTTCCTAATTTAAGTACATACCCAATGGGTAGTTCCTAAATTTAGGTATCTACGGTCGAAACAGTGACTTTCGTCCCGTTTCCAATCGCAGAGAAATCTCGGCTTGAAGCCAGTAGTATCCAGCTCACAGCGGATTCTGAACGTCAATACATATATGTATTATGTACCACACTAAGTATTTAAAATCCAATTTCAATACTAGTAGTAAACATAACTTTGACAAATATTTTTAAAGTTAGAGCCTCGCCCTATCTTTAATTCCTTCGTGTCTTCCATATCCAAATGGTAGTCACTTTGGGATATGTCAATTATCTTTTCAATATTTCACAAACCTTTGGCCAAGCCTGGGTTTTAGAATATCGAAATGATATGCACCTGTGCTACATGCCCAATTGCAAACTTTGATTTTTCTCCACTAGAATAGTCAATTAATTGCAACTTTAATACTTTAAATCTAAAGATAGATTTATTGTAAGTATATTAATTAAGCACTAAAGTCATCATCACATAAATCTTCCAAAGACTTTATGCTCTACTATTTGCTTAATTATGGGCTTAGTCATAATAAGTTATTTTATCAAATAAATTAACCTATTATTAATTCCCAATTGAAAATTAAATCATTTAAAACATTTAATCCAAGGATTATATATTTAAATATTCAACCTTCAATTCTTTTTTGATTTCAATAGTCCAACTATTTAATCAATTTAATAAGGTACTATTTATTATAATGATTACAATGATCCAATTATTTAATCAACTATAATTTTAATATTGATTACTATAATCCAATTATAAAATCAACTATCATTTTAATTCAATTATATTGATTACTATAATCCAATTATAAAATCAACTATATATTGAATGAGTTTGTATATAGTCCAACTATATATATTTTTAAAACAAAATAAATATTAGTCCAACTAATACTTTTGATTAATGTGACGAGTAAAATATATAAATGAGCGTGTTAGCGAGTAATTGAACGAATGTTGCAAATTCAATACTTGCCTCCCACTATTTTTCGTCGAGCCTCTAACCCTCTGGTGGAGTACTCGGGAAACCGCGTTTCCTAGTGGGCTAGGATCCTATTAAAAACACACAAACCTTGACTTTGGCCAATAAAAGCTGTATGCTATTTAACTTAGGTAGATCTCTATGATCAATTGGATCTCATCCAATTCCTAGATCCGGTTAGGTGGACATCCAAGTCGAAACATATGTATAATGTCAATGTATCCATTACATTTCCTAACCATTCCTCCGAATCATCTAGGCCTTGGCTTTGGCCAAAAACAAACCTAATGATTCCAGTTAAGCGGGACCCATTGACGAGGAAAGTTTCGTAATCAATGTCATTGGACAAAAAGTGATCTTGACTTGGCCAATAAAAATCACGATTGGACAAGACACCTGACCGGCGTAAAACACACACGTTATAACGCAAGCGCACGTATCGTTCAAGTAGTATAAAAAAATATCGATCCCACGAGGACTTAATTCCTAATGTTATTATTAATTGTTGAATCTATTTATTACAAATATCTAATTAAATGGAGAGAGAAAGAGGATTGTTGGATTGTTTGGTTGAAAGACTTTGCTAAATAAATAAATAAATAAAAAGACAAAAGAAAATACTAAGGAAAATACAAAAGACACAAAGATCTAGGGTTGTTGTGATTTCTTCCAATATCATTTTAAAGATGAAGTGATTATTTTATAGTTGGGTAATACAATGATTTATTAACCTGGAACACGAAATATGTAAAAGCCTCTTCCGATGGTCAAATTCAAATACCCAGTATAACCCAATTGAACCATATTCCTATGTCAACCACATTATCTGGATTCATTAAGATTAAGTTCCAATTATGGCTACCCTCGCCCGACAGGTATATTCCTATCCTGTAAGGAAATCTATTGAAAGGGTTATCTATCCTCAAGGAAGATCGTGGGCTATTGAGTCTAAGGTCTTAAACTTAAAATCCCTATGTCTAGTTCATTTTAAGTTTACCTAATCAATTTAATTAATGGCCAGTTAATTAAAAAAACATTAAGATTAAAACTCAATAAATAAATCTTTATAATACCCAAACTATAATCTAACCCTTATAAACTGGTGATATTGAAAATCATCACAACCTTAGAAAACTAACACATAACTAGGACTAGTAAAAACATAAAATTAAAAGACATAAAGTAAAAGCTGAAAAGTAAATTACAATAAAATAAAATGCTAAGGTAAAAGGATTACTTTTACTACTACTAATTTAGATATCTCCCATAAAATAATATATAAACTTGTGAAATATTACCAACCGACCATTCTGGCGGTATCCTGATTAAGTCAAATTAAGTCCAACCAGCCATTAAGGCGGAAACCAAAAATAAATTTACAAACCGACCAGTCTGGCGGTATCCTTGATTAGTCAAGTTTAAACCAGATTAAAATTAAATTACCAACCGACCAATATAGCGGTATTCCTTATTAAGTCAATATTTTAAATAGTTAATATATTATTTTTAAGGGAGATTAATCTAAATAGCAATAGTAGAAGAATTACCTTTCACCCTAGCTGAGGAAATTACTTCAACATAAAGAAAATAAAAATAAATACTGAAATTAAAATTAAAAATAAAAATACATAAATTAATTATTAATTATAATTACAAAAGAGATGCTAATCTTAAAGCTATGAAAAACCTTAAGAAAAGCACCCCGATTTCAAAGGAATCATCCGCCTATTTATAGGAAAAAAACCGAGTTGCGCATGTGCTTCACTTCTCCCAAAGTTACACAAGCTTCCAAATGTGAATTCCATCCAAGCACAAAGGCCAAATCACGTGATCCCTCTTTGAATTTGCATGAGATCCATCCAAGCACAAGGCCAAATCACGTGGATCCCTCTTTGAATTTGCATGAGATGAGCCATGCATAAAGTGTTAAGGCCCACGTGAATTGCCATAATTAAAATAACAATGAAAGATGCAAAAGGAAAAAAAAAAATGAAAAATGCCCATGCCTCCACTTCCATGCAATCAGTTTCACCAAAGCAAATTGTAAACACAAGGGACCCAAAATCACGTGAAAGAGGATCCAAGAATAGGCATGTACATTGGATCTGGCCCACTTGCCAAAAAAGTCAAATACTTGCCTCCAAAAATAAAAGAAAAGAAATCACTCCACACACTTCTGGATGGTTCATCAAATTCGGTTATGAAATCATCAGAATTTGAAACTATTTTCTCTTTACATGTTGTAGATCATTGAGTCGCTTTAATCTGGACTTGAATATGCCCAAAATACGACAGAATGAGGCGAAAAACTGGAATTTCCAAAACTGCACTTCGTCAAAACGCCCCTTTCAAGTTTCCAATCTCCAAAATTAATATATCAAGTCCAATAATTGCCCTTAATTGACCCACATTTCATCCTAAATGATTTCATTGAGTCCCGATATTATTTTATCTGCAAAATAAACTAAAACACATCAAAACGTTCACAAAACTCAAGAAACTATACAAAATATTAGATTAAATGAGTGGGAAATAGTGATATAAATACCACTCATCAACACCGATATGCAACAAAACTCTCATTATTCAAGTACATCCTTGATTGACAAAGGTCTGACTTTGGCCAAACAAACCAATGCCACTTCGGATCTTGAACAAGAATCATTCAATGGATGGATATTTGCTTAATATAAATTGAGGGATTTTCGCGTAATTGGCACCAATTTATTTATTTATCTTTGTTAGGTCTCATCATCATAAAACCCTTAAGCATGCTTCTAAAACATCATAAAGCGCGTAAAGTAAATTAATAGTGATATGCGGAGGATACTTTACACATTGATCCTAGATCAAATCTCTCCCTTTCTCACTCAAGCTAGCACTTGTACTACTTCTACCCGTTACACTACACTTCTAAAGAAAACCTCATATACATAGAGGGGAATAGGTGAGAAGAGAATACAAAGAGAAAGAAGGTGATAAGGCTGGACACGCAGGTCCATTTAATAAATCAAATTTATTACAACAATTTCTAAAATTGCCCACCCATCTAATATCCATCCGATATGCGTTATTCATTCAACACAACCACGTATTCACACACATAAGCATGCTATCAATCAATCTAATCAAATTAATTAATCTGATAATTAAGTGATCATCCAATGTTGAAACAACGATTTGATTTTGTTCGAGTCAAACTCGTTTTTTGCGAATAAGTACTTAAAGTACGAATTCATGAATTAAATTAAACTACATCATTAAATCTAATTTAACATGTATTTAATACTAATCACTATTCAATTCTAAATTAAATATTACACTTTTTTTAATAAACCTTTTACGATTTAAATTCCAAACTAATCGTAACGCGTCTCAAAGACCGATTAACGTCCAATGTCAATTCAATTAAAGTCCAATGGGCTTTTGATTGATTTCTTAAGGCGTGGACTTTTGGTCAACTCGGGTCAAACCGATAACCAAAGTCCAATCCGGGATTTACCCCATAAGCCCATAAATCAATCTTGGCCCATTAGGCCCAATTGAACTTTAAAGGTTCATTAAGTCGCATTTGGGCTTTATGGTTAAGGTTTTGGGCCCAATTGGATCCAATCCATTTGGCCTAAACCAAACTTGATAAATCAAGCCCAATAGGCCCAATACAACATTTAAATCCAATTTCCAAAATTAGGCCCAAATAATTAAATTCAAAAATCCAATTTTCCCATTTAATTACCAAAGTGTATTACATGATCAATCAACTAAATCAACATTTCTAAAACACCATATTAGTCCAATTAATCATGTTTGATTCATTATCATATGTCCAACACACAAATTGAAAAATCAAACCCATCTACATGCTTAAAGGTCTCGGCCAAAAGAGGGATTTTGTGTCCGATTCGGTTTCAATCCAATCGAATCCACAATCGACATCAAATCAACATCCTAAATGATTTCCAATACATCCAATGTTCAAAAATCAAAATTACCAAGACATTAGGGCATTAGTCACATTCGGCCAACTCAAAGATTTTGGGGTTTTCGTCCAATTCGAAATCCAATCCAATTCGATTCAAATTAACATCAACCTAATTGATTCCAACTCATCAAATGAATCAAAAATCAAAAATTCCAAGATCCCAAAAATCCTACACATTCGGCCAAGGTGAATAAATTGGGGAAAATTATTCCAAATCAATTTTCGTCAAATTAGTCCAACCAAAATGAAATTAAACATGTTATAAGCATACTTAAACAAACAATTTATTCAAATCATGCTCAAATCACATTTACCCAAATTTTAAATCCCTAAAATTTCATGCTTGCAACATTAGCTCTGATACCATTGTTCACTTTTTCTAAGGTCCCAAGATCAAACAACACATGAAAACATGCGTGAATACCTCAACGGAGGTAGCGGAATACTCACATTGATCGGTTATGTCGAATTGAAGACGAATCAAGCCCAAAAAACGCACTGCCTTCGGCACCACTGCATGCAGTCCACTGCCCACTGTCTTCAGTGTTTGAGCTGCGAAATGGAGCTCCATGCATCGTCGGATGGATCCCGGCTCATGGTCGAACCTCCCTACCACCTTCGCAAGACTCGTAAGTGTGCTAGCACTTGAATTTTCACCATGAAAACCCACTCTTGCTTCCCAAATATTCACGCCTGAACTGGTTCAAAACTAGTGAGCAAAGCTTCTGTTTTGCGTGGAGAAAGAGAATTTTGAAGAGATGAAATTGTGTTAAGTTATTACAAAAGTTGTAAATCATTTGTTTATATATTTTTCCAAAATAATAAATGATTTACCAATTAATTTAACTTTTAAAAAGTCAAATAAATTGAATGTAATAAGCTTGAGTGTTCCACACTCCAAAATCAAAAGTCCATCAAGTCATATCTACTTTAATAAAGTGATTGTTGAGTGTCTTTCACTCAATCCATTAATCAAATCAATCAATCACTCAAAGTGACTTTTGATTTGACGCTTGATATGACGATTGATTTGACGCTTGATGTGACTTGTGTCGCCGCACCGAATTCGAAATACGAATACGCTCGCAATCACACTCGGGCTCGGGTTCGCTAATTCCCATTAGCGATTTTCCGTCGCGTCGTAATTAAATGATTACGCCTAGCGAATTCACTATTCATGTCGCTAACGAATTAATTCTAAATTAATTCGTTCGCCCGAATTAAAATCTAATTTTAATTCCGCGTCGAAATCTAATTTCGTTTAATATATCGAATATATTAATTTACCGATTAATTCCAAATTAATCGTTATTTCTCTCTAGACGATATTTTATCCTAGATAAAATATCTCCGTAATTAATCCTAGATTAATTTTCTCTCTCTTCTGTATAATCCCAGATTATTCAAGAGTGCGAGTTGTGCGTCATCGGTGGATTATCGGGAAGCGACCCATGAGATCCCCGGATAAGTTGACAGTAAATACGGTCGTCGGAGTATCCGAATCACGTACGTACCAAGTACTACGTTCTACCGATTTACGAGACAAGGTCGACTCCTAGCAAAGCACCAAGTCTACTCAATTCTCCGGACATATCCATTAAGAATATCAAAGATCTGTATCAAGCGTAGTATACAATTGTATTGTGCATATCGGCCCAGTATCGGATAATCACGTGCTAGGGCTGGGGCTGGATAAGTGTCTGCCCCGTCCGAAACACATATCGGATGTCTGGTAACTAGTCTCTATAATCGGATATTCATGACCTGGTCATAATATCACGATTGGATGCGCATCACTTAAGAGCACTAATACCGTATCCTGCGTGACATCATCTCCACTATGACTGGAGTGATACTTCCGTCTCGACATCACATCCAATACACTACGATTCCTGATAAACCCAGAAGAGGTGAACACAGAACCAGTTAAGATCCCCCAACCACCAAAACCAAAGTTTATCGATTATCGTAAGTATTAGCGATGCAAGTCTCAGGTTAAGACTATACACACCTACCTTGATTTCGGCCTCCCATAGACACCTAGTCATAATACCAATGGGATTCCGAAGGGTCTATCCAGAGCGAAGCTGTTTCCCGTACCATCGGTGAAACACGACCTCCTATCGCACTTGCACAAGTATCCAATACTTATATATATGAGAACTATGTCGTTGTGCCCTCACAACGCGCACAAGTGCAATACTACCCTATTCCGCATTATCGATGTCCAGTCTCGATAATACTACGGCTAGGGATATTTAATGATTAATCCTTCGTGGACTGATACTGTCTCATATCATCTCAATCCAGGAACTAATCATAGGGACCTCTATTCATTTATATATCTATGGTGATCTAATCACAAATGACGAGAGTGCAATTTCCTTGTTACATAGTTAATTTGCTACAGCAACACAATTATATGTGCAAATAGTGACGCTATGGGTCATATTATCCAACAACGGGAGCGAAAGATTTTCTTCACTAACTCGTACCTCGCCATCCGCTTATTAGTGCGGTGAAGATCTTGCAATCTTGCCATCATATTATAAGGTTCCAAGTCCCTATTCTGGCGGCGAAAGTGTTGAGTCATTGAAGCAAGCATGATCGACTGAGCCGTGTCACAATCATCACTGTGAGTTTTCCATAACTCCAGCTCAAGTGGCTCAGTGGGCTTAGGCCCGAGAGGTTTTTGTATCGTATACAGTATCCTCTCCGCCCCAAGGACTATCCTTAGGTTCATTTCCCAGTCGGCGAAGTTGGTGCCCTTGAACACATTATCACCCATGATTATGTCACGGACATTTCCTTTGTTTGCCATCTTAACTACGATAATCTAATTATCTAGTTAACGATATGTGGGTACAGTCAAACTGTTACATAAAAAAAATAACATTGTATTAGTCCAACTAATGTGTAAATATTGACGAAATAAGTTGTGTAAGCGCGTAAAGCTAAGTATCTGAACGATAATTGCAAATTCAATACTAGCCTCCCACTATTTTCTGCAAGTCTCTAACCCTCTGTTGAGTACTCGGAAATCCAATTTCCTAGTGGGCTAGGATCCCGTTAAATAACACACAACCTTGACTTGGCCAACAAATTGTATGATATTTAACTAGGTAGATCTCGAAGATCAATTGGATCCCATCCAATTCCTAGATCCGGTAGGTGGACATCTAAGTCTGAAACATATACATATGTCAATGCATCCAATACATTTTCCTAACCATTTCCTCTGAATCAACTAAGCCTTGGCTTTGGCACAACAAACCTAATGATTCCAGTTAAGCGGGACCCATTGACGAGGAAAGTTTCGTAATCAATGTCGATGGACAAGAAGTGATCTTGACTTTGGCCAACAAATCACAACTTGGACAGGACACCGATGTGGAACAAAACTCTCATGATTCAAACACATCCTCAATTGACAAAGGTCTTGACTTTGGCCAACAAACCAATGCCAATTTCGGATCTTGAGAAAGAATCATTCAACGGAAGGAAAATCGCTTAATATTGTTTGAGGATTTTTCACGTAATTGGCAACCAATTAATTTATCTTTGTTAGGTCTCATCATCATACACCCCTAAGCATGCTTCTAAAACATCATAAAGCGCGTAAAGTAAAGTAATAGCGATATACGGATGGATATGAACAACAACTTGTTCCTAGAACAAATCACTCCCTTTCCTCTCCCCGCTAGCACTATTCTACTCTTACCCAATTACATAATACAATAAGAGAAACCTCATTTACATTGAGGGGAATTAGGTGAGAAGAGAATACAAAGAGACAATAAGAGAAAGGCTGGACACGCAGGTCCAATTTATAAATTCTAAATTTACAATAATTTCTAAAATTACCCTTCCCTTCTAATATCCATCCGATATACACTATTCATACATCACATCCACATTCATTCATTCAAGGCATGTTATACAACCAATCAAATCCAATTAATTAGTCTTTAATTAGGTGACAATACAATGTTCAAACAATTGTTTGCATTTGCGCGAGTCCAACTCAATTTGAGAATAAATATTTATAGTATGAATTCACGAATTATATCGAACTACTCGTTAAATCCAATTTAAGTCGTATTCAATACTAATCCTATTATTTAATTCTAAATTAAATATTTACACTTTTATTGTGCTTTTATAACTTAGATTCCAAATCTAATACAATCGGGTCTCAAAGCCCAACTAACATCTAATGTCCGTTTAATTAAAGTCCGATGGGCTTTCAATTGATTTCTTTAGGCTTGGTTTTGGTCAATGTATGGGTCAAACCCAATTACCAAGCCCAATAAGGAATCACCCTCATATGCCATAAAATCAATATCAAGCCCATGAGGCCCAATTAAACATAAAAGCCCATTTATTACATTTGGGCTTAAATGATGTGATTTAGGCCCATTTTGGATCCAATCCAAATGGTCCAAATCTACTTGGCCCAACCAAGCCCATTATGTCCAAATATAATAGTTTTAGGCCCATTCAAAATTAAGCCCAACTAACCAAATTTTAAAATTCCAAATTTTATAACTTAATTAATTAAAGTGTATTATCATGATTAATCCTTTAAATCAATATTCCCAAAATATCAAATTAATCCATTAATCATATTTTTATCTTAAATATATGTCCAACATTATTTAATCAAAAAATCAAGTCCCTAATCCTCCATCAAGCATTCGGCCAAGGTGATTAAAATGGTTCCGATTTCGTTTTCAATCCAATCGAGTTACAAATCATCATTCCATATTGTTTCAAGTCATCTAATGTCTTAAAATAAAAAAATCATCTAGTCCATACTTGCATGTATTCGGCCAAGCCTCATTTGGGTTGGAAAAATTAATCCAATTTATTTCCATGAAATTGATGATGTATAATCTAAATAACATACATCTAAGCATATTTAATCAAGCAAACTCATCAAATCATGCTTCATACAATTTTCCCCAAATAACATCCTAATATATTTGCATGCTCTTTAAGCTCTGATACCATTGTTGGAAAATAATAACCAAGCCCCAAGATCAACAAGAACAAGCAAATATATAAATACATGAATGAATAAATTGAAGTATGGCGGAATCATACTCACAATACTTGAAAATGGATGCTTAGATGATGCGAAAACTCCTCCCTTGTGCAGTGAAGCTCTCGGCCAAGAAGAAAAGAGGGACTCCAAGTCGAGTTTGATCCTTCCAAGCTCAAGGATTAGCTTCCCATATCACCTATGTATGATCCCTTGAAGGTGCTAGCCTTTGTTGTGATTTTGAATGCACAACTTCTTCAAATCTTGCCACAAAAATTGAAGAAAGGAGAGCCAAAAACTGCTTGCAAGTTTCGGCAATGTGAGAGAGAAAAATTGAATGATTTTTGTTACAAAAAATCAATTTATATTTATGCCATAATATCTATTAAATTAATAATAAACTTATGACACAAATCATGCAATGGCTTAGAGTGTCAAACACTCAATTTCCATGCAAAACCATTGAGTGCATTGTACACTATCTCCATGCAATGCATTAGAGTTAAATAATGCATAATATGACATGTGTCATGTGGGCCCCACACGTTTCCAAATGAAAGTGGGCCACGTGCACTCTCGCGTTCGGGTTCGATATTTCCGAAATACCGAACTTACGTCGCGACGTTAATTAAATCCAATTTAAATAAATAATTGCGCCTAGCGAAATTATTATTTACGTCGCTAACGAATTAATTCTAAATAACTCGTTTGCCCGAATTAAAATCTAATTTTAATTTCGCGTCGAAATCAAATTTCGATTATTATATCGAATATAATAATTTTACGATTAATTCCAATTAATCGTTCTCTCTCTATGTATAGTACTTTATCCAAGATAAAGTCTCTCCGTAATTAATCCAAGATTAATCGAGTTTGAATCATACGTCATTGGTGAATCTTCGGGAAGCGACCCAAGAGATCTCTGGATATGTTGGCAGTAAATACGGCCGTCAGATTATCTGAATACGTACGTACCAAGTACTACGTTTTTACCGATTTACAAGACAAGGTTAGCCTCTAGCAAAACGCCATGCCTACCCAATTCTCCAGAAATATTCTTATTGGAATATAAGATCTATAACAGGCGTAGTATACCGTAGTATAGTGTATATCGAACCAGTATCAGATGATCACATGTAAGGCCTGGGGCTGGAGATGTGTCTGCCCCGTACGATACACATATCGGACATCAAGCAACCAGTCTCTTTGAATCGGATAATCCTGACCTAGTCATATTATCCCGATGGTTGCAACCATTATAGAGTACTAGTTCTGTATCCCTCGCGATCGTCATCTCATATGTCTGAAGTGATACTTCCATCTTGACATCACACCCAATACACTACGATTCTCGATAAATCCAGAAGAGGTGTACACAGAACCCGTTAAAGCCCTGGACCACCAAAACTAAAGTTTACCGATTGTCGTAAGTACTAGCGATGCAAGTCTCAGGTTAAGATCATATGCACCTACCCTGAAGCGGACTCCCATAGACACGCAGACATACTACCAATAGGATTCCGCGGGGTCTATCCAGAGCGAAGCTGTTTTCCGTACCATCGGTAAAACACAACCTCCTACCGCACTTGCATAAATATCCTATACTTAAATATATGAGAACTATGCCGTTGTGCCCTCACAACATGCACAAGAAAGTACTAGTCTATTCCGCATTATCGATGTCCAATCTCGATAATACTACGACTAGGGATATTTAATGATTAAACCTTTATGGATTGATACCGTCTCATATCATCACAATCCGGAACTAATCATAGGGACTCTTACCATTTATATCAAAGTAAATAAATTACAAAACGGTAAAAGGCAATTTCATTACTACATAGTTAATTTTGTACAATAATACAATATCATTTACAAAATAGTGACGCTATGGGTCATAACTGTCTAACACATTGATGATGATTCACGAGTGGTTGATGATAGATGATGATGTTATGTGAAGGTCAGTGGGTGGAGTGATGCCGAGAGAGGCGTGATGAAGGGCAAGTTTCTGGGTGTCATTGAAGGTGGGCTGTTGATGAGGGACGTGAACAGATGAGTTGCTGAAAGGAGAATGGCGTGAGAATCAATGGCTGATCCAGGGGACTTTTAGCGTCAACTTGAGGGGCTGGTTTGAGGTCTTCAGGCGTGGAAAAAGGGTGCAGTTTGAGGCAGTGTTTTGGGCGTGAAATGGGCTGCAACAAGGGGGGTTTTTGGCGTGAACAAGAGGGCTAACTTCAGGGGTATTTGCGTGGATAATGGCTTGCTCCCATGAGGGGGAAGTCCTCAGTGAAGTGGAGGAGTTGGTGGTTAAATGGCGTGAAAGATGGGTGTTGTAGGCGTGAAGGGAGTGATTCCCTTGGTGTCGTGGATGTAGAAGATGGTGGTTGATGATGATGTGGGGTGTAGATGATTAATTGATGATGATGATGATCAGAGGATCAAGATCAAAGTGGTGGCCGAGAGGTTCCATTGATGATCCTTTTTTCCAGGTGATGAAGAGTGGCGTGAATGATGATCAGAGATGATGATGAGTGGTGCCGTGTGGACCATGAATGGAGGTGATGAAACGTGATCAAAGGGAGAAGAATGGGCATGATTCGATGAGCTTTCGGTGGTGATGGAAGGCTTTGTTGAATTTGGAGGAAGGCTTCACGTGGGGGAAGACAATTGATGAGGGGAATTTGTTTTGTTGTTGATTTTGTGAAGAAATGTGGCAAGTGGGGGCTTGATTCACGGGATGAGGGGAAATTGTTTTTGGAGTATGGTGTGTGTTTTGATTATTTTATTATTTTATTATTTGTTGGTGTTGTTGTTTAATTTGTTTGTTTGTGAAAGGAGTGTGTTGATGTTAAAATTGGTTTGTATTTTATTAATGGTTTAATTTAATTTGAATTTATTGAATTGGTTGGTGAATTTTATTTTTGCATGGAAGTTGAAGGGTCACGAGCATGAAAAATTAGAGAGAGAGAAGGTGTGAGAAAGAGCGAGGATAAAGGTTCCGAGCGAAGGATAATTTTGAAACGAAAATGCGACGATAGAACCCGAAGCAAAACGAGCGAATAAAATCCAAAAAAATGTTAATTCCTGACTTTTCCCTTCTGTTGTCCGCTTCACGCGACTCCCGCGACTTAAAAGGTGGTGCCTCCGTACGAGGCTCATCATTGGGACTTACCATGCAAAAGCTCAGTGCCTACAGTCGCCCCCACTTTGATGGGATTTGTTCAGTGTGTGCCAGTGACAATCCTATCAAAGTTCGTTCAATGCATTTTTACTTACCTGGCTCGCCAGCAGCCACCTGACTTACCTGCTGCTCGAGCTGAGTTGATGATGCAGTGGACCTCGATCCTGGGACGCATCCCAATACCTACAACCGACAACGGGGGCCTCGACCATGGGACGCATCCCAATACCGCTGACAAATTGGGCCTCGGCCCGGGGACGCATCCCCAAAATATGATGCAGTGGGTCCACGACCCTGGGACGCATCCCAATAACTACAACTGACAACGGGGGCCTCGACCCTGGGACGCATCCCAATACCGCTGACAAAATGGGCCTCGGCCCGGGGACGCATACCAAAAAATATGATATAGTTGGGACCTCGATCCTAGGACGCATCCCGGAACTACAACCGACAACGGGGCACCTCGATCCAATACCGCTGACAATAGGGACCCCGTCCTGAAACTGATAATGATGTAGTGGGCACCTCGACCCTGGGCACGCATCTCGACCCAGAACTACAACCGACAACGGGGCACCTCGACCCTGGGCACGCATCTCGACCCAATACCGCTGACAATAGGGACCTCGCCCTCGAACTGATAATGATGTAGTGGGCTCCTCGACCCTGGGCACGCATCTCGGCCCAGAACTACAACCGACAACGGGGGCACCTCGACCCTGGGCACGCATCTCGACCCAATACCGCTGAAAATAGGGACCTCACCCTGAATATGATGATGTAGTGGGCACCTCGACCCTGGGCACGCATCTCGACCCGGAACTACAACCGACAACGGGGGCACCTCGACCCTGGGCACGCATCTCGACCCAATGCCGCTGACAATAGGGACCTCGCCCTGAATATGATGATGTAGTGGGCACCTCGACCCTGGGACTAATCCCCAAGCGAATACTGATATGGGCCTCGCCCTCATACTGACACTGATGTGGGCCTCGCCCTCAAATTAAAACTGATGTGGGCCTCGCCCTCATACTGATACTGATGTGGGCCTCGCCCCCTAGACTAATACTGATGTGGGCCTCGCCCCAAAACTGATACTGATTTGGGCCTCGCCCTCATACTGACACTGATGTGGGCCTCGCCGCCAAATTAATACTGATGTGGGCCTCGCCCCAAGACTGATACTGATGTGGGCCTCGCCCCCAGACTAATACTGATGTGGGCCTCGCCCCAAAACTGATACTGATATGGGCCTCGCCCTCATACTGACACTAATGTGGGCCTCGCCCCCAAATTAATATTGATGTGGGCCTCAACCCTGAACTGATACTGATGTGGGCCTCGACCCCAAACTGATACGGATATGGGCCTCGACCCCAAACTGATACGGATATGGGCCTCTCCCCAAACTGATACTGATATGGGCCTCGCCCCAAACTGATACTCGTATGGGCCTCGCCCCCAGACTGATACTGATATGGGCCTCGCCCCCATGCTGATACTAATATGGGCCTCACCCCAAACTGATGCTGATGTGATGTAGGCTTCGGCCCTGGGACTCATCCCCGCAACTGATACTGATGATGACATGGGTCTCAGCCCTAGGACTGATACTGATTATAATATGGGTCTCGACCCTCGGACTCATACTGATGTGATATAGGCCTCGGCCTTGGGACTCATCCCTGACACTGATGCTGATGCGATGTGGGCCTCGACCCTGGGACTTATCCCCGCAACTGATGTGATGTAGGCCTCGGCCCTGAGACTCATCCCTGACAATGATGCTATTGCGATATGGGCCTCAACCCTGGGAAGCATCCCCAAACTACTGATAATGATGTGGGCCTCAACCCTGAGTGTCATACCCGGAAAAACTGATACTGTGTCTCCATACCCGGAGTGCCGTACCCGGCAAAATCGATACTGTGTCTCCATACCCGGAGTGCCGTACCCGGCAAAGACTGGTAATGATGTGGGCTTCGCCCCAATTGTGTCATACCCGGCAAAGACTGATAGTGATGTGGGCCTCAACCCGTAGAGTGCCATACCTGGCAAAGACTGATAATGATGTGGGCCTCGCCCCCAGAGTGCCATACCCGGTAAAGACTGATAGTGATATGGGCCTTAACCCACAGAGTGCCATACCCGGCAAGGACTGATAATTATGTGGGCCTCGCCCTTAGAGTGCCATACTCAACAAAGACTGATTATGATGTGGGCCTCAACCGCAGAGTGCTATACCTAGCAGAAATGATACTAAACTGATGTGGGCCTCACCCCCAGAATGCCTTACCCGGCAGATACTGATATGAACTGATGTGGGTCTCACTCCCAAAATGCCATACTCGGCAGAACTGATACTGAACTGATGTGGGCCTCGCCCAGAATGCCATACCCGGCAGGTATTGATATGAACTGATGATGTTGTGGGTCTCGCCCCCAGAATGCCATATTTGGCGAAACTAATACTGATGACGATGTGGGTCTCGTCCCTAGAGTGTCATACTCGGTAAGACTGATACTGATAATGATGCGGGCCTTGCCACCAATGTACCATACCAGGCAAAGAATGATAACGATGCAAATGATTTATTTCCACATACTATATTGCTCTCCTCGAGACAATCTTTAATAGCTAAACATATTTTCGTCCTCAATGAATGCTTCGTGTCGAAACCAGAGAACCTTCAAAATACTTGATACACTAAATTTTGATTGTCTGAATGGGTGATCTGAACTAGACTCTTAGTGTGTGTGTGCTAAGGCTCTTTCGTAGCTTAGTCCTTTAGTAAGCTAACTTGGTGATTTCGTTTCAGAGAATCGAACCAGTGGGTCTAACCAACCTGGATGTCTTAATCACATTCTGTGATTACTTCAGCATACTCAACATGATATGGTTTTCATCTTTTTCTTTCTTTCTTTCTTTTCATTTTCTTTTTTTTTTCTTTTCTCTTTTCTTTTCTGACACACCTACCCTTTAAGGTAGCATTTCTCCTCATGGTGGTCCTAATACTCGCCCATGGGTAGCTTCACGCTTATCGGTTATATGTGGTCTATTTTTTTCTTCTTTTCTTTTTTATTTTTTATTTCAGAGATTTTTTTCTTTATTTCCAACCATATCATATATCATAGCATTGGTAAACAAGTGTGGACACCCAGGCAAACGGTCATTCACTAATACATCATCTCTTCAACTAGTCACCTCGATAACTACTCAGGCTTCTACTGCTAGGATCCTGTAATCAAGTGCTCGTGAGTCTAACTGAGATCAATCCAATTAGAATACTGGACGAGAGCATGTCTCGCACTTATCGTTTCTAGGGTTTCCCCTACAGCATTCAATGTCATCACAGGACATACGTCTAGCCACCAAAGATTTCTCATTTCTCTGACATTCCTCTTTTCAATTGCTGGTAATTTTGGGGCTTCGCCCCCAGGGGTTCATTTCTGCATATTGCTGGTATTATTTCATATGCTTTCAACTTGCTTGTATTCTACTGCTTTCTTTTTCCTTCTTTAAGACTAGCGAACACAAACAAAACAATAGAATGAAAACATATGTGTGTGATATGTAAGTACGCAAGTGTAGATGTACTCCATTTTCGTGATGGGTTGGATACTCATTGTGCTCCTTGGCGCCATATGTCTCTGGTCGCCCCCTGCTGGTTCTCTTTTGTTTGAAATCTGCAAAAATAAAACACAATACAAAGGATGCAAGTTACGTGTGTGCATGTATGCATGGATGAATTTCCTATCCCGTTGGGTTAGGTTTTCTGCCAATTCTCTTGGTGACTGCTCGGCCTTCTCTTCCTCAGGCAAAGTACAACATTAATCGACTCAGTGAACTCATTCCTTTCCAAGTCTAACGGTTTCGCTGCCCCGTTTCCCAATTTCTGAATGGCCATTCTGTCTTTTCTGCTTTACTCATTCTGAGAATTCTCTGTGTTCCAGATCCTCTGAATATCATGATACCAAGGCTTCCCGTCATCGACTTCCACATCCAATATCCTTTGTTCTATACTCATTTACTGGTTTACTTACCGTTATCAGCACAAGTGGTCTCATCACCAATTTCTCTGGATTTTCTCAAGTTGGCAAATTGTCTGTTTCCGATAGGGGAAATCTCTGAGGGAGTAGGCTTGGTCCTTGAAGGTTCTTTAATGGTCATTTCATTCTGGTTGCATAAGCTTTTGTCATTGGCTATATGGGGCACGGTCAAGCTGGCCACAACATTAGTCAACACACTTGCAATTGTTCAAAAATTCGGCTACTTTGATCTCCAATCGATCTAGGCGGGATTCCTCGTTGGCTAACTTGCTCAGCTGATTGATGGTCCTTTGACAAATCTTCCTTCTTTCCTAACCCAACGAGAATCTATGATGGCTTTTAAGACACAAAGGGTTAACATGATGCGTGTATGCATGAGATGTGTGCGATGTATGGAATAAATATGCTCATAAAAGAATTTACACTAATTGGCCCGTTATCATTTTAAAGTATTAAATCACACTATTGCGTAGTGCAAACTTGTCCCAATTGAAAAGGTCCAACAGGTTTACACTTTGCGATAATAAAAACTAAATAACTTCAAATGATAAAAGGCACAAGTACAAACTGGCCCATCGGCATTTTAGAAATTTTGGCCTAATTGTCAAAAGGACATGAACTTGTCCCAGTTTAAATGGCCCAACGAGTTCACATCTTTTGACAAAGAGTCCAACTGAATCCAAATGATAATGGTCCAAAACACAAGCATAATCAAATATTTTCTAAGGGTCATGCAACTAAGGTTCACATGTAGGCTTTATGAGTGTAAACAAAAGCTTTCGCTGGCGAAGGATTGTTCACAACTAGGACTCCCCACTCAAGGGTTCAAGCGACCAAGTGAACGCACCATTTTTATACCTTACGATACGTGCCGACGAGTTATGATGTGTGACTAACTATCGAATGGACTTCCCGTTGTAGATTCCCCAGAGGGAGGGTGGAGCGAGGCTCGCTTAACTACCCAAGCCCCTTAGGCTCTTATCGCTTGGTGACAGGAATAAACAACGAGTCCTCCAAACTAGTCTATCACAACAAGCTATGGGTGAAGGATTATCTAGGTGCCTTCACAGCTTTTCCCCGAAGGGTAGTGAGTGAAGGAAGACACCAAACCATCACCTAGCCTTAACAATGATTTTGAATAAACTCCCTAAACCCACAGTAGTCATGATTAATTAAAGCACAAATCCAAACATTACAAGACAATATTTCGAGGCCGATTCTCTACTTCCAGTGGAGTCGCCAGACTATAGGACACATAAACTGGGCGACTCATGTTGTTCTAGACTCAGGGCCTAGTTGGGAGTACGGAGTAGCCCACGGGGGACTAAACCGGAGAGTAATGGAGTCGCCACCCGGTGTGAACCAGGAAAATGATTTAAGGCCGCACTCACCCCTCGCAAGGGAAGACCTCAAACCGTTGGGTTCGGAATGGTCCCTTACTTATGTCGTTTGTAATGAATGGATTTGTGCAATATTAACCAAGTCTACTCAACATACATGTTGGTCAAAGTAGTCTAAATTCTAGGTTTGCATGCTTCAACAGTAAACTTTTCATAACGGCAAACATCCGACATCACACATCAAACATGCTACATACAAAGTAATCTAAACATGCCTTAATTTAAATTCCTAATACAAAAGGTAAATAACTAAAGTCATGCCCAAAAATAAAATAACATTCTAATAGCCTAATCATGCTCACATACAAGTTTGAGTGGAATGAAACATATGAATCTTTCAAGTGGTACGGGGCATTGTATCCCGAGTGCAAACCATATTACCGTCCATTTTGGATTCGGCTATGGAATTTATGTTCGGGTTTCCATCCAATATACCACAAAAAGAACACATATTTCATTCACCCGAAATCACATCATACACTAATTCACAAAACTCATGCGAAATAAAATAATAAAATAACTAAAAATAAAGGATAATAAATAAAAGGGTGCCCTCAGGTCTTACCTTTTAAGTCGCTTTCCGGGAGTGCGTTCCATGATGCCGGAAGCGATGTTGTTTCGATTGTTTTCTCTGGTTCGCTGTTTCTAATGTTTTCACAGGTTTACTGTTTCTACTATTTTCACTATTTTTACCGGTCTGCTGTTTCTGCTGTTTTTGCTATTTTCACATGCGATTTTCACTCACTGTTTTCTCTGTTTCTAACTGTTTTAACTCGCCATTTTCTCCGTTTCACTCACGGTTTCATGATGATTTTTCTCACAGTTCCAGGGCAGTTTTAAGAGGCCATTTACGTGTGCATGTTTAGGGTTAATTGTGGGCTAGTTTCTCGTGCATACATGCGGTGGTTTAAGGCAGTGCAGTAGGTGCATGGCAGTTTGGTGTGTGATGATGTTGTGCAGGGCTAGGGTTCTCGGTTAGGGCAATTTTTGTGTTCACATGATGATCCAAAATGGTTCTCTCTGCAGTGAAGGTGGCCGAGAGGTGATGCTTATGGCGTGGGCTGGTTGAGGTGCGTGGAAGGTGTGTCCAGTTGCTGTTTCAGGCCGTGAATGGGTGTGAGGCTCCTCGGCAGTGCAGTGGCTAGGGTTGATGGCTGAGGATGTCTCAGCATTGGAGGATCATGGATGTTGGTGGTGAGCTCGGCAGTGCAGTGAGGGGCGTTGATGATCCTTGATGATGCTTCCCCCAGGTGATGAAGTGTTGATGATGAAGGGTCTGGGCCGAGAAGGGTGTTGAGGACCGAGAGTGTTGATGAACGATGAGCTCTGCCTGAAGATGCCGAGAAGATGAAAGTTTGATTATGGTCAGCCCCTGTATGCCGAGTGATCAGCTGGTGAAGGGGAAGCCAATTGATGATGATTCACGAGTGGTTGATGATAGATGATGATGTTATGTGAAGGTCAGTGGGTGGAGTGATGCCGAGAGAGGCGTGATGAATGGCAAGTTTCAGGGTGTCATTGAAGGTGGGCTGTTGATAAGGGACGTGAGCAGATGAGTTGCTGAAAGGAGAATGGCGTGAGAATCAGTGGCTGATCCATGGGACTTTTAGCGTCAACTTGAGGGGCTGGTTTGAGGTCTTCAGGCGTGGAAAGAGGGTGCAGTTTGAGGCAATGTTTTGGGCGTGAAATGGGCTGCAACAAGGGGGGTTTTTGGCGTGAACAAGAGGGCTAACTTCAGGGGTATTTGCGTGGATAATGGCTTGCTCCCATGAGGGGGAAGTCCTCAGTGAAGTGGATGAGTTGGTGGTTAAATGGCGTGAAGGATGGGTGTTGTATACGTGAAGGGAGTGATTCCCTTGGTGTCGTGGATGTAGAAGATAGTGGTTGATGATGATGTGGGGTGTAGATGATTAATTGATGATGATGATGATCAGAGGATCAAGATCAAAGTGGTGGCCGAGAGGTTCCATTGATGATCCTTTTTTCCAGGTGATGAAGAGTGGCGTGAATGATGATCAGAGATGATGATGAGTGGTGCCGTGTGGACAATGAATGGAGGTGATGAACTGTGATCAAAGGGAGAAGAATGGGCATGATTCGATGAGCTTTCGGTGGTGATGGAAGGCTTTGTTGAATTTGGAGGAAGGCTTCACGTGGGGGGAAGACAATTGATGATGGGAATTTGTTTTGTTGTTGATTTTGTGAAGAATAGTGGCAAGTGGGGGCTTGATTCACGTGGATGAGGGGAAATTATTTGTGGAGTATGGTGTGTGTTTTGATTATTTTATTATTTCTTGGTGTTGTTTAATTTGTTTGTTTGTGAAAGGAGTGTGTTATGTTAAAATTGGTTTGTATTTTATTAATGGTTTAATTTAATTTGAATTTATTGAATTTGTTGGTGAATTTTATTTTTGCATGGAAGTTGAAGGATCACAAGCATGAAAAATTAGAGAGAGAGAATATGTGAGAAAGAGCGAGGATAAAGGTTCCGAGCGAAGGATAATTTTGAAACGAAAAAGCGACGATAGAACCTGAAGCAAAACGAGCGAATAAAATCCACCAAAATGTCAATTCCTGACTTTTCCCTTCTGTTGTCCGCTTCCCGCGACTCCAGCGACTTAAATGGTGGTGCCTCCGTACGAGGCTCATCATTGGGACTTACCATGCAAAAATGCAGTGCCTACAGTCGCCCCCACTTTGATGGGATTTGTTCAGTGTGTGCCAGTGACAATCCTATCAAAGTTCGTGCAATGCATTTTTACTTAGCTGGCTCGCCAGCTGCCACCTGACTTACCTGCTGCTTCGAGCTGAGTTGATGATGCAGTGGACCTCGATCATGGGACGCATCCCAATACCTACAACCGACAACGGGGACCTCGACCCTAGGACGCATCCCAATACCGCTGACAAATTGGGCCTCGGCCCGGGGACGCATCCCCAAAATATGATGCAGTGGGTCCACGACCCCGGGACGCATCCCAATAACTGCAAATGACAACGGGGGCCTCGACCCTGGGACGCATCCCAATACCGCTGACAAAATGGGTCTCGGCCCGGGGACGCATCCCCAAAATATGATGCAGTAGGTCCACGACCCTGGGACGCATCCCAATAACTGCAACCGACAACGGGGGCCTCGACCCTAGGACGCATCCCAATACCGCTGACAAAATGGGCCTCGGCCCGGGGACACATCCCAAAAAATATGATGTAGTGGGCATCTCGACCCTATGACGCATCCCGGAACTACAACCGACAACGGGGGGTACCTCGACCCAATACCGCTGACAATAGGTACCTCGCCTGAAACTGATAATGATGTAGTAGGCACCTCGACCCTGGGCACGTATCTCGACCAGAACTACAACCGACAATGGGGGCACCTCGACCCTGGGCACGCATCTCGACCCAATACCGCTGACAATAGGGACCTCGCCCTCAAACTGATAATGATGTAGTGGGCTCCTCGACCCTGGGCACGCATCTCGGCCCCGAACTACAACCGACAACGGGGGCACCTCGACTCTGGGCGCGCATCTTGACCCAATACCGCTGAAAATAGGGACCTCGCCCTGAATATGATGATGTAGTGGGCACCTCAACCCTGGGCGCGCATCTCGACCCGGAACTACAACCGACAACGGGGGCATCTCGACCCTGGGCACGCATCTCGACCCAATACCGCTGACAAAATAGGCCTCGGCCCGGGGACACATCCCAAAAAATATGATGTAGTGGGCATCTCGACCCTAGGACGCATCCCGGAACTACAACCGACAACGGGGGTACCTCGACCCAATACCGCTGACAATAGGTACCTCGCCCTGAAACTGATAATGATGTAGTAGGCACCTCGACCCTGGGCACGTATCTCGACCCAGAACTACAACCGACAATGGGGGCACCTCGACCCTGGGCACGCATCTCGACCCAATACCGCTGACAATAGGGACCTCGCCCTCAAACTGATAATGATGTAGTGGGCTCCTCGACCCTGGGCACGCATCTCGGCCCCGAACTACAACCGACAACGGGGGCACCTCGACTCTGGGCACGCATCTTGACCCAATACCGCTGAAAATAGGGACCTCGCCCTGAATATGATGATGTGTAGTGGGCACCTCAACCCTGGCGGGCGCGCATCTCGACCCGGAACTACAACCGACAACGGGGGCATCTCGACCCTGGGCACGCATCTCGACCCAATACCGCTGACAATAGGGACCTCACCCTGAATGATGATGGTAGTGGGCACCTCGACCCTGGGACTCATCCCCAAGCGAATACTGATATGGGCCTCGCCCGCCTCATACTGACACTGATGTGGGCCTCGCCCTCAAATTAATACTGATGTGGGCCTCGCCCTCAAACTGATACTGATGTGGGCCTCGCCCCCCAGACTAATACTGATGTGGGCCTCGCCCCAAAACTGATACTGATTTGGGCCTCGCCCTCATACTGACACTGATGTGGGCCTCGCCCCCAAATTAATACTGATGTGGGCCTCGCCCCAAGACTGATACTGATGTGGGCCTCGTCCCCAGACTAATACTGATGTGGGCCTCGCCCCAAAACTGATACTGATATGGGCCTCGCCCTCATACTGACACTAATGTGGGCCTCGCCCCCAAATTAATACTGATGTGGGCCTCAACCCTGAACTGATACTGATGTGGGCCTCGACCCCAAATGATACGGATATGGGCCTCGACCCCAAACTGATACGGATATGGCCTCTCCCCAAACTGATACTGATATGGGCCTCGCCCCAAACTGATACTCGTATGGGCCTCGCCCCCAGACTGATACTGATATGGGCCTCGCCCCCATGCTGATACTAATATGGGCCTCTCCCCAAACTGATGCTGATGTGATGTAGGCTTCGGCCCTGGGACTCATCCCCGCAACTGATACTGATGATGAATGGGTCTCAGCCCTAGGACTGATACTGATGATAATATGGGTCTCGACCCTGGGACTCATACTGATGTGATATAGGGCTCGGCCCTGGGACTCATCCCTGACACTGATGCTGATGCGATGTGGGCCTCGACCTGGGACTCATCCCTACAACTGATGTGATGTAGGCCTCGGCCCTGGGACTCATCCTAATACTGATGCTAATGTGATATGGGCCTCAACCCTGGGAAGCATCCCCAAACTACTGATAATGATGTGGGTCTCAACCCTGAGTGTCATACCCGGTAAAGACTGATAGTGATATGGGCCTCAACCCACAGAGTGCCATACCCGGCAAGGACTGATAATGATGTGGGCCTCGCCCTTAGAGTTCCATACTCAACAAAGTCTGATTATGATGTGGGCCTCAACCCGCAGAGTGTCATACCCAGTAGAACTGATACTAAACTGATGTGGGCCTCACCCCCAGAATGCCTTACCCGGGAGATACTGATATGAACTGATGTGGGTCTCGCTCTCAAAATGCCATACTCGGTAAAACTGATACTAAACTGATGTAGGCCTCGCCCAGAATGCCATACCCGGCAGGTATTGATATGAACTGATGATGTGTGGGTCTCGCCCCCAGAATGCCATATTTGGCGAAACTAATACTGATGATGATGTGGGTCTCACCCCCAGAGTGTCATACTCGGTAGACTAGAGGTGATGAACCGTGATCAAAGGGAGAATAATGGGCATGATTCGATGAGCTTTCGGTGGTGATGGAAGGCTTTGTTGAATTTGGAGGAAGGCTTCACGTGGGGGGAAGACAATTGATGAGGGGAATTTTGTTTGTTGTTGATTTTGTGAAGAAAGGTGCAAGTGGGGGCTTGATTCACGTGGATGAGGGGAAATTGTTTGTGGAGTATGGTGTGTGTTTTTGATTATTTTATTATTTGTTGGTGTTGTTGTTTAATTTGTTTGTCTGTGAAAGGAGTGTGTTGATGTTAAAATTGGTTTGTATTTTATTAATGGTTTAATTTAATTTGAATTTATTGAATTGGTTGGTGAATTTTATTTTTGCATGGAAGTTGAAGGGTCACAAGCATGAAAAATGAGAGAGAGAGAAGGTGTGAGAAAGAGCGAGGAGAAAGGTTCCGAGCGAAGGATAATTTTGAAACGAAAATGCGACGACAGAACCCGAAGCAAAACGAGCAAATAAAATCCACCAAAATGTCAATTCCTGACTTTTCCCTTCTGTTGTCCGCTTCCCGCGACTTAAAAGGTGGTGCCTCCGTACGAGGCTCATCATTGGGACTTACCATGCAAAAATGCAGTGCCTACAAGAAGCCTTAAGGAAAGTATGAAATTTACAAATGATTGCCTTGATATTTATAGGTAAAATTTTTCCTCCACCAAACATGTCACCAAATCCTCCACTAAACATGTAAGCATGTTTGGTGGAAGTTTGACAATTTTCATTTTTCTATTTTTTTTTTAAAATGACTTTAATAATTACATATAACATACTTCCAGATGTTTTATCAATATCGGTCATGAAAACTTTCGAATTCGAAATTATTATGAACGTCACAGTTGTATATCTGTGAGTCTTCTTTAGTTTGGAACTTGAATCACATTAATCCGATATCGGAGTAGAGAGTTATGGCCAAAATACGAACATTACACAAAGTTGAAATTTCCGAAATTGTACTTCGTTAGAACGCCATTTCAAGTTTCCAACCTCCAAAATCCAAATTTCAAATCCAATTTTTTCCCTTATTTGTTCCATATTTCATCCTGAATGATTTCATTGAGTCCCGATTTTATTTTATCTATAAAATAAACAAAAATATCAAAACATAAATCAAAAACTCGGGAAACTATACAAAATATTATGTCAAAGAGGCAGTAAATATTGATATATTTTCCGCTCATCACACCCCCAAACCTAACATTTTGCTAGTCCTTGAGCAAAATAATAAAATAAAATACAATAAACAACTTTAAAATAAAAATAAACTAAGCCACTTTCGTAAGGATCACGGTTGCATTTAGCGTATGCAACAAGCCTTTAAACCCCTAGGTGTCCCTAGTGGACGAGATGTATTATCGTGAGGGCTTACAATGAGGATACCCAAAAACATCAAATGCACACAAAAACAAAAAGATAAAACACACAAAACAAGTTAGTAACTAAACAAGTGAAACTCTTATCCAAGTTAATAGTTGTTTTCTTTCTTTCTAAATTACCAAATAAGTAAATTCTCCGATTATATTTTTACCATTCTTCATAAACACAACCAACAAAGTATTAATCAAATCATTGTGCCCACAATATTCATAAGTGTAGTTGAAAAAAGAGTAATATTTTGTTCCTAAAGTTATATCAGAATTCACACCTTTTTAGCAATGAATTTTTTTTTTTTTTGTATAATCAACATCTTCAATCCATGTAGCGAGTTTTGGGACAGTGACTCCCAAACCAGTTGGCTTTAGGGCACTAGGTGTTAAAACACCACTACAGACTTAATTACTCGAATCTCGGATGTGTCTTATTTTTTAATTAATATCTTTAATCCATATAGCGAGCTTTGGGTCAGTGACTCTTAAACCAATTGGCTTTAGGGCACTAGGTGTTAAGACACCCATACGGACTTAATTACTCGGATCTCAGATGTTTAAAGGTTCTACCGTTTGACGCGAACAATCTCTGCTTATTGAGGCAAGACACCCGGTTACTAAGTAGAAATTTTATTATTATTAACTCAAGCTTTTCCGTTTGACGCGAACAATCACTGCTTACTGAGGCAAAATGTCCGTTTACTAAGTAAAAGCATGGTTAATTAATTATATACATATTTGTTTTTCTTTTTTTTTTCCTTTTTTTTTATTCCATTGCTTTTAGATGTTTCCTCCAATAAACTGGAGCACTGAATATTACAAACTTTTCACTTACAACTCGTGTTCGTATGTTACCATGCATGTTGATAATACTTATCAACTGAGCATATGAAGATCTAATTTTAATCAGTATTATGGAGAATTCACAAATTTAAATAATTCAAAAGGAAATAAACAAAAATTAACTTGTTACGAATTAGTTTGAGATACGTCTCAGGAGTGGAAACTCCTTACTCATCTATATAAAAACATCAATTCCACTTGATTAGTAAAGTTAAAAACACAAAAACAAAATATATATTTTTTTTTTTTTTTATTTTTTGAATTTTTGAATTTTTGAAAAATTTTGACTAGAAACCAAGCAAAAACAACGCAACAAAAAAAATTAAAAATAAGATACTAATCAATTATTCCCTTCCCCCAAACCTATTTGAGACATTGTCCCCAATGTCTAAAAAGTAGAAGAAGAGTTTCGAAGACAGTACCTGGTTAGCTGAAATTCTACATCTAAAAAGAAAATTAAAGGTTAAGATCCAGATTTATCCGACGCTCCTTACCACGATCATTATCAGACCAGTTAATCTTGGAAAGGATAAGGTCAATTTGTGCTTCAAAGGCTAAGAGTTGGTCAATTAAATCATGGGTTGTTCTGGCAGTGAAGATGATATCTTTTACAGGTTTTGAAATTAACCCATTTCTCTGGGCATCATCAAGAAGCACACAAAGAAAATCATAAAATCCATCAACATTATACAGTCCAATCGGTTTCTGGTGTTGTTAAAGTTCACCAAAGATAGCACTGTAAACATTTCCTCCATCGTGCCAAAGCCATCTGGCAAAGCAATAAAATCATCAGCACGGTTAATCATTTCAACAAGTCGTTCGGACATACCTGGCACAATGCATTCATCTCCGTTTGATGGTCCTATAAGATTTGCCTCTGCCAAAGGTTTTTGGATGATTCCCATAACTTGACTTCCTCCTTCCCAATTCTTGTGTTGCCGCAACGAATTCTGGTTTAGAACCAACACTAGTACCGCAAAACACACAAATGTTTACAACTCGTAATTCTTGAAGTTGCTTCCAATTTTTTTTATGTATTTCTTTCTCAAATCTGGATGTCTTCAAGAGTGCAATAACGAGCTGAATTTATAGATCCTGAAAAGGGGTGAGTAATAATAGCACTATTACTTGCCAAATGACAATTATCAACTAAACAATAAAATATATCGTGAAAGTAAAAAAGTCTGGATCCTGTCGGCGAAAATTAAGGAAATCACAACCGAAAAGCAAATGAAAGCAATTATTTAAGGCAACAGAATTGTGTATGCAATACGCCACTCGCTTACTATATAAATCCATTAGGATGTGTCTCAATAATCCATTCCTTACTCAGCCATCACTAATAAATCAAATCTCATCCTTGTGATTGCCAAACACCATTCCTCTTATCTTGCTCTGCCTTAAATGCTCAGTTTGTGTTTTTCCCTAAAAATATCACACAAAATTAAAAACTCTACAACATGTATACACAAAATAAAACATAAATTGCAATAATAAAAATTGCATGGGTTGCCTCCCTTCTAGTGCTAAATTTTTCATCTTCAGCCAGACGTTCCTGAAGTCCATCTATCAAGGAGGTCTCAGCGTGGTTTTGGATGTCCGATTAGAGACAATCCCATGAGCGTTGCTTTTGAAGGGTCTCTTCCAACAGTAAAATGGCAAAAAGAATTTTGTCTCATTGAGTGCTTGTGCCACCTTTTTAAACTTTGTCGCTCCAGTGGTTCCTGAAAAGAAAGAAAGAAAATCAGGAGGTCTAGTATGGTGCTTGACTTTGAATCGAAGTTCCATTCTGTCAAGCTTCTGGGCGGTGTCTTTGATTTGTACTCCCCAAAACAGTGATGTTTCTCCTGAATGCATGAGATCTTTAATATGGTCAGACATTTGCTCCTCCATTTGTTTTGCTTCTTGCTCCATCTTTTCTTCACAGATGTATTTTAAGATTTCTTTGTTCAGCTCTTCATCTGTCATCTGTGAAATGCATGCTCCATATGTGTCAACCTGAGGATGTAAGGATGTGTCTAATTATAGGTTTTTATCCTTCGTGGTTTGTATGAATGGTTCGGGTAGCTCTTCTTCAAACATCAGTGTAATGCATGCTCCAAGATCTTCATTTTGAGGATGCAGAGTTTCATCCTCACTTGTTGCTGTAGTTGGTACAAACAGCTCTGATTCTTGTTCCTCATCAGAGTCCAATGAATAATAAAGATAAAATTGAGATTCTGCTGGTTCGGGCTCCTGAACTGATACCTCGGATTCTTGATACTGCTCAGCCTCTTCCTCTGTTAAGGTGTCATCATGAAATTCTTGGTACTCGAAGGCTTCGTCAGTGTTATTTGAATTTGTTCCGTGAGGTATGTAGTTCTGGTTGTTGATTATTTGTCTCAATTCATTTACCATCCTCTGTAAGGTTTTGATTTGATCCAGAAACGTTGCATCATGTTCAGCTTCCTGTTTCTCGAGCCTGTTTATCAATTTTCTTCCCACCGATGGCTTTGGTCCTTGAATATCGTAGGTTGATGGTGGATAAGATGAAAAATATAGTTCAGTGAAATATGCTAGTTCATTATATGAAGGTCTTTGATAGTTCTTCCACCCTGAATTATAGAGGTATATGCATTGATCGCTCGGGTGGTTAGCATCATATATCTCACATCTCCCCATTGCGTTCTGAAATGGTTGGGAAAATGTTGTATTGATTGGTTCTGACATCCAGTTATAATTGGGCAGGACAACAGGCCTAAAAAAATCGGATTGCTGCTCCCTGATATGGGGTATATCATTTCTTTATAAAGCTCGTAATTCTTCCATCGCCCAAAAATGTTCCATTTTCCACCACCTGAAAATTAAAAGAAAAAAATTACAGATAAAAATAAAGAAAATTAGATACAAGTAAATTAGATAGCTTCAAAATTAATAACACAAGAAAAATAAGTCTCTGGCAACGGCGCCAAAAACTTGATCGGTGGTAAACACACACGTAATGCAAGTGCACGTATCGCTCAAGTTGTATAAAAATATCGATCCCACGAGGCCTTAATTTCTAATGTTGTTATTAATTATTGAGACTATTTATTTACAGGTATCTAATTTAAGGGAGAATGGAATGATTGCTTGATTGATTGGTTGAATGTGGATTTGCTAAATAAATAAATACACAAAAGAAAATACTAAAGAAAATAAACAAAAGACACAAATATCTAGGGTTGTGATTCCACACAATATTATTCTAAAGATGAATTGATTCTCTTATATATGTGTAATAAATCAGTTTGCTAACCTAGAACACGAAGATATACAAAAGCCTCTTCCGATGGTTAGAAGCAAACACCCAGTATAACCCAATTAATCATATGTCTATGTTAATCAATTTACCTGAATTCATTAAGTTCAAGTTCCAATTGTGGCTACCCCCGCCCGACAAGTGTATTTCTATCCTGGAATGAAATCTACCTAAGGGTCACCATGCCTCAAGGTGACATCGTGAGCTATTGAATCTAAGGCTGAAACCTAAAATCCATTTTCCAAGTTCATTTTAAGTTTACCACATCAATCTTATTAATGGCCAGTTAACAAGAAGCATTAAACTTAAGATTCAATAAACAAACTAAAGTATTAAACATAATATAAAGAAAATCAATTATAAAACTCGTGAATATTGTGCTTCATCACCTCCCTAGAATAAAAATAAAATATTGGGGTTAGGGGATCCACATTTAATATTTCAAATGTAGAAATCTCACTTTATTATAATATGGAAATTGTCAGTGTTACCCATTTAAGTCAAACCAGCCATAAAGGCGGTGTTATTATTTATCCATAAACCAGCCATATAGGCGGTAATCATCTGTCACCTAAAGACCGACCATATAAGCAATTTCACATTATGTCAAATAAATAAAATCAGCCATTAAGGCAGTTTCAACTTCAATCTATATTTACAATTCCCATATTATAAATTAAGTGAGATTAATCTACCTTATCGTATTAAAGGTTTCACCCTTCCCCCAGCGGAAATTAATTACTAAACATAAAATAAAGTAAAAACACACAAATTATTATTACTAAAAATAAAAATATATAATTAAAATATAGAAAATAAACACACAAGATACAATCATCAAGTTCCTTAATAGAAGCCTTAAGGAAAGTATGAAATTTACAAATTAAATGGCTTCGTATTTATAGGAAAAAATTTGCCTCCACCAATTTCTCCACCAAATATGTGGAAGTTTGACAATTTTCATTTTTCTATTTTATTTTTTTGAAAATGACTTTAATAATTACACATAACATTCTTCCAGATGTTTCATCAATTTCGGTCATGATAGAATTCGAAATTATTATGAACGTCAAAGTTATAGATCTTTGAGTCTTCTTTAGTCTGGAACTTGAATCACCTCAATCCGATATCGGAGTAGAAAGTTATGGCCAAAATACGAACATTACGCAAAGTTGAAATTTCCGAAATTGTACTTTGTTAGAACGCCATTTCAAGTTTCCAACCTCCAAAATCCAAATATCAAATCCAGTTTTTGCTCTTATTTGTTCCATATTTCGTCCTGAATGATTTCATTGAGTCCCGATTTTATTTAATCTGTAAAATAAATAAAAACACATCAAAACATTCATAAAACTCGGGAAACTATACAAAATATTATGTCAAATGGGCGGTAAATATTGATATATTTTTCGCTCATCAGGTGTCTTTAGATGATATATCATTGACTCTTGAGAAGCATCCTAGTGGACATATTCATAGAGTGATTCACAATTTGTATACACAATTTCAAAAAGGAAAAAATCAATACAGTCTCGGGAATCTGACTTTAAAAGACCCTATTTGCCAATTTATAAGAAAATTGGATGGGAAGCATATCCTCGACCCATATAGGGCATTCAAGCCATTACTAGAAGTAAAACCAGAGGAAGATGTGAGCCACAATCACAACTACCAGTACATATTGTTTCAATTTGTTGCTTTGATTTTATTTACTTTAAGTTACTGTTTGATTTACTTGAATTTACTGTTTTGATTTCCTTTACTTTACTTTTACCGACAGTATCTAAACTTTTTGACTTTCATAGTCTATTTTACTGTTTATCTGACAATTGTCATTTTGTAGGTACTAGTGCTTTTATTACTCACCATTTTTTAGGATCCGTAAAACAAATCGTCATTTCTCTCTTCGATACATCTAGATAAAAAAAGGGAACAAAATGGAGAAAACTTCAAGAAGATGAGTCACTAATATTTGTGTGTTTTGTGGAACTAGCTGTGGAACTAAATCAGAGTTTGTTGAAGCTGTAAAAGAATTGGATAGAGTTATGGTGGAAAGAAACATACATTTAGTATATGAAGGTGGCAATCTTGGATTGATGGGATGTGTTTCAAAGGCTATGCAAGAAAGTGGCAGTCAAGTTTTGGGGATCATTCCAAAACCTTTGGCAGACGAAAACCTCATTGGAAAATCAAATGGAGAAAAATACATTGTCTCAGGTATGTCTAAAAGACTTACTGAAATGATTAATTATGTTGACGCTTTTATTGCTTTACCAGGTGGGTTGGACACGTTGGAGGAAGTATTTACAGTTGCTTCATTGACGAACTTGAACATTCACCGATAACCCATTGGACTACTTAATGTTGATCACTTTTTTGATTTTCTTTTAATATTTCTTGAGGATTCCAAAAGACTCAGGTTCATTTCGAAATCGGTAAAAGATATCGTCCTAATTGTAAGAAAAGCTGATGAATTAATTGATTAACTCTTAGCTTATGAACCAAAAATCGACAGGGTTCTTTCCAAGTTGAACTTGTCTGATAACGATTGTGGTAAGAAGCGTAGAGTGGACTTGAATCTTAATCTGTAACTTTTTTCTTTTAAATAGTCGTAGATATAATTATCAATTCCACATTAACCAGGTGATGTCTTCTAAACTCTACTTCTTCTTATTCAGACATTGGGGACAATATCTCAATTTGGTTGGGGGAGGGGATAGTTGACTAGATAGTTTTCATTTTTATATTTCATTGTTGTATTTTTCTTTTTAAAAAAAAAATTCCGTTTTTTATTGTTATTTTATTAAAAAAACATTATGTTGTTTTTGCTTTGTTATTATTTTGTGTAAAATAAAATAAAAAATATTTTGTGTTTTTATTCAAAAAAATACACACAAACGAACAACAAATTTTTGGCTAACCAATTGGAATTGTTGTTCAGAGATGGCAATATAAGAAGTTTTCGCTCCTGAGATGCATTTCAATGTTTCGTAACAAGTTAATTTTGTTTCTTTCTTTTTGAATCATTTAAATTTATAAATTCTCCATAATATTGATTAAATTTGATATTCATATACTTATTTGACAGGTATTATCAACATACACGGTAATATATAATCATAGGTTCTAAGTGAAAATTTTATAATTTTCTGTTCTCTAGTTTATTGGAGGTAGCACCTAAAGACAGTGGAATTTATATTTTAATCCAAAAAAAAAACTAAACATACTTTTACTTAGTAACCGGACATCTTGCCTCAGCAAGCAGTGGTTGTTCGCGTAAATCGGTAGAGCTTGAGTTAGTTAAAAAAAATAGATAATAATAATAGTGTTTTTACTTAGTAATCAGACATTTTGCCCCAGCAAGCAGTGATTATTCACGTAAAAAGGTAGAGCTTCAATTGTTATTATTAAAAAAATGTGTTTGAATAAGTTCAATTTCATAGTCTCTCTAACTCGAGCAATTAAGTCTGTATGGGTGTTTTAACACTTATTGCCCTAAGGCCAACTGGTCTGGGAGTCACTGGTCCAAAGCTCGTTACATGAATTAAAGATAAAATTTAAGAAAATCAAACACTTCTTCTTGTTAAGATATGAATATGTAGTGCCCTAAAGCCAAATGGTTTGGGAGTCACTGGCTTAAAGTCCGTTACAAGGATTGAAGATGTATTATTAAATTTTTTTTAAAAAAAAACTATTTTTGTAAATAAATAAATTGTCATTGCCAAAAGGTGAACTCTAATATAATTTTAGGACAAAAATATTATTCTCTTTTCAACAAGACCTATGAATATTGTGGGCACAATGAATTGATTGATACTTTATTTTATGTGTGCATGGAAGAATGGTAAAAAGTACGGGAGAATTTACTTATTCGATTATTTAGAAAGAAATAAAATAATTATTAACTTGGATAAAAAAATTTCTTTTTAGTTTTCTCTCAAATTACAAGGGACTAGTAATAAGCTGGTTAGGGCTGTGATGAATACTAAAAAGTGAACATTTATTAAAAGAAAAATTAATTATTTTACACTTGTAGTTTCATTAATCCCCTTAATTTAGCATATTTGTAAAATAATAATTAAATTTATATTTAATATATTTTTATTGCGATTTTTATTTATTATCTATGTGAAATAATACTTTGGATGCATAACTAGAAAAATGGACGTGACATTTGGATTTTGGAGGCCAGAAACTTAAAAGGGCGTTCAAATAGTGTACAAATTCAGAAATTCCAACCCTGCGTAATTTGCATATTTTGGCCATAACCTTTTACTCTGATATCGGATTGAGGCGGTTCTAGTTCAATATGAAAGAAAATTCAAATATCTAAAACTTTGATGTGTACAAGATGTTCTAGTTCAGAATTTTTCAAGGCATAAATTGATGAAAAATCCAAAGTGTGTTATATGTAATTATTAAAGACAAAAACAAGAAGAAATATATATATATATATGAAATGTGGGAAATGACATCCACATTTCGGTGGAATGTTGTTTCCCTCAAATCATATAATTATAAATTTATAAATTGCATGATTTATGAAGAGTGAGGGTGATGAGCCCTCTATTATAAATTGAGGTGCTTAGCACCTTAGAAAATTAGCCAGGGAGTCCATAATTTTCTCTGAAAATTTGTGGAAGTCCAGCTCTTGTGTGTTTTAATTTAAAAGCTTTCTTATAATTTCTTTTTCTTTCAGTAAAAAAATTATGAGTGTTTTTATGCAAATCATGAGTATCTAATTTCATTTTTCTAGGATAAATGGTGCAGCTTTTAATATAAAAATATAGATTAATCTTATTTATATTCTAATATATAAATTGTAATCTAATGATTAATATTTAATTTAAATCTGAGTTAATTATTGACAAACTTTATTACCGCTTATATAGGATTACCTAACCAGTACTTCTATGGCCAAGATCTTACTCAATCATGAATTTTTAAACAAATGTGATAGAAGGACAAATAATCGGAAAAAATTCTTGACGTATGAGGAATTTCGTGAGGCTTAACCAAATATTGTTCTCCATTTTATTCCTCTACTGTCATATATCATCTGAAAATCATACTTTACGTGCATAGAATAAGGAATAACTAGTGAATTCAATTACATGTAAATTTTCTGAGAAATGAGGAAACTTATTTGGAGTTGATAGAACTCGGAGGGATGATGTTTGACATATGAGTATCCCGAACATACATCGCATGCTAAACACATGAACCTACCACTGCAGCCATTGACCGTTAAAATTGTGCTCTGATACCAACTTTATCACATCCTAGGATTCCTAGGACATGACCGACAGGAGCCAGTAGAACTGTCTCACTGAGCCTCATGACATGGACATGCATGACGTGACTTGTACCGTGCATGATCTGTTCTTATACTATCCTTGATATGTGTTAGCATAATAGTATCCTGAACACATGCATAATTATTCTAAAATACATATTATATTGTGATGTACTGTATAGATTATGATTCATACATATAGACCATATTTGGTCTCGCAACCTTCCATGACAACAATACCCAATATGTAGACCCATGCAAATGCACCTTAAGACTGCATCTTGTATCCATCTCCTCTGAATTAGGTAATCTGGCTGAGTGAGCTCTCTTGCCAAAAGCGGCTACATAAGGTACCTGCATCCAACAACTGGTAGTGTTGGAGGGTAAGTGTTAGACATTATGTCCCATAGCGTCACTGTTTGTAAATGATATTGTATTATTGTACAAAATTAACTATGTGATAATGAAATTGCCTTTTGCCGTTTTGTAATATTATTTACTTTGATATATAAATGGCGAAAGTCCATATGATTAATACCGGATTGAGATGATATGAGACAGTATCAATCCATAAGGGTTTAATCATTAAATATCCCTAGTCGGAGTATTATCGAGATCGGACATCGATAATGCGGAATAGACTAGTATTGCGCTTGTGCACGTTGTGAGGGCACAACGGCATAGTTCTCATATATTTAAGTATTGGATACTTATGCAAGTGCGATGGGAGGTTGTGTTTTACCGATGGTACGGAAAACAGCTTCGCTCTGGATAGACCCCGCGGAATCCCATTGGTAGTATGTCTGCGTGTCTATGGGAGGCCGCATCAGGGTAGGTGTATATGGTCTTAACCTGAGACTTACATCGCTAGTACTTGCGACAATCGGTAAACTTTGGTTTTGGTGGTTGGGGACCTTAACCGGTTCTGTGTACACCTCTTCTGGGTTATCGAGAATCGTAGTGTACTGGATGTGATGTCGAGATGGAAGTATCACTTCAGACATATGGAGGTGATGATCACGCAGGACACAGAACTAGTACTCTATAAAAGGTTGCAACCATCGGGACAATATGACCAGGTCAGGATTGTCCGATTTAAAGAGACTAGTTGCTTGATGTTCGATATATGTTTCGTACGGGGCAGACACATTTCCAGCCCCAGGCCTAACATGTGATCATCCGATACTGGTTTGATATACGCAATACTACGGTATACTACGCTTGATATAGATCTTATATTCCTATAAGAATATTTCTGGAGAATTGGGTAGGCATGGCGCTTTGCTAGAAGCCAACCTTGTCTTGTGAATCGGTAAAAACGTAGTACGAGGTACGTACGTGTTCGGATAATCCGACGACCGTATTTACTGCCAACATATCCGGAGATCTCTTGGGTCGCTTCCCGAAGATTCACCAATGACGTATGATTCAAACTCGATTAATCTTGGATTAATTACGGAGAGACTTTATCTTGGATAAAGTACTATACATAGAGAGAGAACGATTAATTTGGAATTAATCGTAAAATTATTATATTCGATATAATAATCGAAATTCGATTTCGACGCAAAATTAAAATTAGATTTTAATTCGGGCAAACGAGTTAATTTAGAATTAATTCGTTAGCGACGTAAATAATAATTTCGCTAGGCGCAATTATTTATTTAAATTCGATTTAATTAACGTCGGGACGTAAGTTCGGTATTTCGGAAATATCGAACCCGAACGCGTGAGTGCACGTGGGCCCACTTTCATTTGGAAACGTGTGGGGCCCACATGACACATGTCATATTATGCATTATTTAACTCTAATGCATTGCATGGAGATAGTGTACAATGCACTCAATGGTTTTGCATGGAAATTGAGTGTTTGACACTCTAAGCCATTGCATGATTTGTGTCATAAGTTTATTATTAATTTAATAAATATTATGGCATAAATATAAATTGATTTTTTTTTGTAACAAAAATCATAGAACTCTCCTCTCTCTCACATTGCCGAAACTGCATGCAGTTTTGGGCTCTCCATTTCTTCATTTTTGTGGCAAGATTTGAAGAAGTTGTGCATTCAAAATCACAACAAAGGCTAGCACCTTCAAGGGATCATACATAGGTGATATGGGAAACTAATCCTTGAGCTTGGGAGGGTCAAACAAAGCTTGGAGCTGCACTTTCCACTTGGCCGAATTCATCACTGCACAAAGGAGAAGTTTTCATTTCATCAACGCATCCGCATTCCGATTTTTGTGAGTATGATTCCGCCATACTTCAATATTGTTCATTCATTTATATATATTTTGTTTGCTCTTGTTGATCTTGGGGCTTGGTAATAGAAACCAACAATGGTATCATTGAGCTTAAAGAGCATGCAAATATATTAGGATGTTATTTGGGGAAAATTGTATGAAGCATGATTTGATGAGTTTGCTTGATTAAATATGCTTAGATGTATGTTATTTAGATTATACATCATCATTTCATGGAAATAAATTGGATTAATTTTTCCAACCCAAATGAGGCTTGGCCGAATACATGCAAGCATATGGACTAGATGATTTTTTATTTTAAGACATTAGATGACTTGAAACAATATGGAATGATGATTTGTAACTCGATTGGATTGAAAACGAAATCGGAACCATTTTAATCACCTTGGCCGAATGCTTGATGGAGGATTAGGGACTTGATTTTTTGATTAAATAATGTTGGACATATATGTAAGATAAAAATATGATTAATGGATTAATTTGATATTTTGGGAATATTGATTTAAAGAATTAATCATGATAATACACTTTAATTAATTAAGTTATAAAATTTGGAATTTTAAAATTTGGTTAGTTGGGCTTAATTTTGAATTGGGCCTAAAACTATTATATTGGACAAAATGGGCTTGGTTGGGCCAAGTAGATTTGGACCATTTGGATTGGATCCAAAATGGGCCTAAATCACACCATTTAAGCCCAAATATAATAAATGGGCTTTTATGTTTAATTGGGCCTTATGGGCTTGATATTGATTTTATGGCATATGAGGGTGATTCCTTATTGGGCTTGGTAATTGGGTTTGACCCATACATTGACCAAAACCCAAGCCTAAAGAAATCAATTGAAAGCCCATCGGACTTTAATTAAACAGACATTAGATGTTAGTTGGGCTTTGAGACCCGATTGTATTAGATTTGGAATCTAAGTTATAAAAGCACAATAAAAGTGTAAATATTTAATTTAGAATTAAATAATAGGATTAGTATTGAATACGACTTAAATTGGATTTAACGAGTAGTTCGATATAATTCGTGAATTCATACTATAAGTATTATTCTCAAATTGAGTTGGACTCGCGCAAATGCAAACAATTGTTTGAACATTGTATTGTCACCTAATTAAAGACTAATTAATTGGATTTGATTGGTTGTATAACATGCCTTGAATGAATGAATGTGGATGTGATGTATGAATAGTGTATATCGGATGGATATTAGAAGGGAAGGGTAATTTTAGAAATTATTGTAAATTTAGAATTTATAAATTGGACCTGCGTGTCCAGCCTTTCTCTTATTGTCTCTTTGTATTCTCTTCTCACCTAATTCCCCTCAATGTAAATGAGGTTTCTCTTATTGTATTATGTAATGGGTAAGAGTAGAATAGTGCTAGCGGGGAGAGGAAGGGAGTGATTTGTTCTAGGAACAAGTTGTTGTTCATATCCATCCGTATATCGCTATTACTTTACTTTACGCGCTTTATGATGTTTTAGAAGCATGCTTAAGGGTGTATGATGATGAGACCTAACAAAGATAAATTAATTGGTTGCCAATTACGCGAAAAATCCCTCAAACAATATTAAGCGATTTTCCTTCCATTGAATGATTCTTGTTCAAGATCCGAAGTTGGCATTGGTTTGTTTGGCCAAAGTCAAGACCTTTGTCAATCAAGGATGTACTTGAATCATGAGAGTTTTGTTGCATATCGGTGTCTTGTCCAAATCGTGATTTTTATTGGCCAAAGTCAAGATCACTTTTTGTCCAATGACATTGATTACGAAACTTTCCTCGTCAATGGGTCCAGCTTAACTGGAATCATTAGGTTTGTTTTTGGCCAAAGCCAAGGCCTAGATGATTCGGAGGATAGGGTTAGGAAAATGTAATGGATACATTGACATTATACATATGTTTGGGACTTGGATGTCCACCTAACCGGATCTAGGAATTGGATGAGATCCAATTGATCATAGAGATCTACCTAAGTTAAATAGCATACAGCTTTTATTGGCCAAAGTCAAGGTTGTGTGTTATTTAACGGGATCCTAGCCCACTAGGAAATGCGATTTCCCGAGTTCTCCACAAGAGGGTTAGAGACTTGAAGAAAATAGTGGGAGGCTATTATTGAATTTGCAATTTCGTTCAGATACTTAGCCTTACGCGTCTTTCAAAATTATTTCGTCAATATTTTAATAATTAGTTGGACTAATATATTGTTATTTTGCTTGTAACAGTTTGACTGTACCCATAACATCGTTGACTTTATAGTTGGACTATAGTTGTCAAGATGACTGGCAAGGGTAATGTCCGCGACATAATCATGGGCGATAATGTCTTCAAAGGGACAAACTTTTCCGACTGGGAAATGAACCTCAAGATAGTGCTTGGGGCTGAGAGGGTGCTGTATACTATTCAGAGACCTCTCCCGCCTAAACCCACTGAGCCACTGGAGCTAGAGTTATGGAAGACTCATAGTGACGATTGTGACCAAGCTCAGTCAGTTATGCTAGCTGCAATGACCCAGCATTTCAGACGCCAGAACAGGGACTTGGATCCCTATAACATGATGGCAAGATTGCGTGATCTCCACCGCACCAACAAGCGGATGGAGAGGTACGAGCTAGTAAGGAAACTCTTCCGCTCCCGGATGACAGACGGCGCATCAGTTGAGGCCCACGGGACTCAAATGATCGCTGACATAGATGAGTTAGCCAAGATGGGCATTGTCTTGGAGGCAGAGTTGACGATTGATATGCTATTACAATCGCTACCCGATACTTGGAAACAAATCATCATCAACTATAAGTTGATGGACACTGACGACACTCTTGGAGAGTTGTTGTCCGTGCTGAAGGAGTCCGAAAAGGAACTCCTAAAGGGGAGCAAGCGCGAGGCGCATTATGCATCGACCTCTCATGCGCCAAGGGCTGGGCCCAAGGCAATTGGAGGTGCGAGGAAGAAGAAGTTCAAGAACAAGGGCAATGGCAAGTTGACAGTGGCTTCTAGGAAGCCAAAGGACAAATCTCGCGACATCTGCCTCAACTGCGACAAGAGGGGTCACTGGAAACGTGACTGCCGAATGGGCAAAGGGCAGAGGGAGGATATCAAGGCTGGCAAGGCTATCGCCTCTGGTATGTTTGTTATTGAGATAAATATGAATACTTCTAGTTTTAAAAATTGGATTTTTGATTCTGGTTGTGGTGCTCATATTTGTACTGATGTGCAGGATCTGCAGGATAGCAGGGTGCTGGCATCGGGGGAGATGGATCTACGGGTCGGAAACGGAACACCAGTTGCTGTTTTGGCCGTAGGGACTTTTGTTTTAGAACTGCCCTCAGGGCATGTACTTAAACTTTTGAACTGTTATTTTGTACCTAGTTTAACTAGGAATATTATATCTGTATCCTTGTTAACCCAGCAGGGTTACACTTTTGTATTTAGAAACACTGGGTGTTATTTATATAAAAATGATGCAGAAATTTGCACAGCTGTTGCAAATAACGGTCTTTATATTTTGAATATAAATGAATCTCCTAAAATGACAAACAAAAGGCTCAAAAGGAGTAATCTAAAAGATGAAGCTTATATGTGGCATTTTCATCTAGGACACATCAACAAGACTCGCATATCCACACTTTCGAAGAGTGGGTACTTGGACGAATTTGATCCCAATTCATATGACGTCTGCGAATCTTGTCTTTTAGGCAAAATGCCTAAATCACCTTTTAGCGGTAAAGGTGAACGTGCCACAGAACTGTTGGCTCTCGTTCATACTGACGTATGCAGGCCCATGTCTAGCCAGGCTAGAGGTGGATTTCACTACTTCGTAACCTTCACAGATGATGCATCTCGTTACGGTTATGTGTATCTTATGAGACACAAGTCGGAAACTTTTGAGAAATTCAAAGAGTTTCGACACGAAGTGAGAGAAACAAACAGGGAAGAGTATTAAGACATTACGGTCAGACCGGGTGGCGAATACTTAAGTTATGAGTTTCAAGATTACTTGAAAGAATATGGTATTCTTTCACAGTGGACTCCTCCTGGAACACCACAATTAAACGGTGTGTCCGAACGGAGAAACCGCACCTTGTTGGACATGGTAAGGTCAATGATGAGTCGCACTGAGCTACCAATATCCTTCTGGGGATACGCATTAAACAGTGCTATACTTATTTTGAATAAGGTACCGTCGAAGTCTGTTGAACAGACTCCATATGAGATATGGACAGGAAGGAAACCAGGTTTCTCTTTCCTGAAGATTTGAGGATGCTGGGCATATGTTAAACGTTTGGAAGGTACCAAACTTGAACCCAAATCTGATAAATGCCTTTTCGTAGGATATCCTAGGGAAACCAAAGGATATTACTTCTATCACCCACAAGAGAACAAAGTATTTGTTGCTCTACAAGCATTTTTCCTTGAGAAGGATTTTATAAATGCAGTGGTAAGTGGGAGGAAAGTAGAACTCGATGAAGATCGTAGTGATACTGTTCCTGGCAATGAATCAACGACGGAACAAGAACAGACCGTCCGGGATGAGTCTGTACCACAAACTTCACATACACAAGGACCGCGTAGGTCGGAGAGAGTCAGAACAGTACCTGAGAGGTATGGGTTCCTGATCTCACCTCATGTACATATTAATCTTATTGAGGATAATGAGCCGGCTACGTATGAGGAAGCGATACAAAATATCGATTCCGCTTTATGGCAAGAAGCCATGAAGTCCGAGATGGATTCCATGTACGCCAACCAAGTTTGGACACTGGTTGATGCACCAGAAGGCGTAAAGCCTATTGGATGCAGATGGATCTTCAAGAAGAAGACCGACATGGATGGCAACGTACAAACGTACAAAGCTAGGCTTGTAGCGAAGGGGTATCGTCAACAATATGGTATTGATTATGACGAAACCTTCTCACCCGTTGCCATGATTAAATCCATTCGGATAATGCTTGCAATAGCTGCATATTTCGATTACGAGATATGGCATATGGACGTTAAAACCGCTTTCCTTAATGGAAACCTTTTGGAGGATGTTTATATGCAACAGCCTGACGGTTTTATCGTACCTAGACTTGCAAACAAGGTTTGTAAGTTAAATCGATCCATTTATGGATTGAAGCAAGCATAACGGTCATGGAATCAGCGTTTTGATGAGATCATAAAAGAATATGATTTCGTGCAAAACGCAGATGACCCTTGTGTATACAAGAAGGTTAGTGGGAGAGCACTTACTTTTATTGTCCTTATGTCGACGACGTATTGCTTATAGGCAATGACATTCCCATGCTAACGTCGGTGAAAGCTTGGCTTTCATTAAAATTCTCCATGAAAGATCTGGGAGAAGCAGCCTTTATTCTTGGAATAAAGATCTACCCGGATAGATCTAGAAAGCTGCTTGGACTCTCCCAGAGTACATACATTGATAAAGTGTTGAAACGATTCAACATGAACAATCCAAGAGGGGATTGGTTCCAATGGTACGTGGTACCTCTCTGTCTAAGGACATGTGTCCTAAGACTCAGGAAGAGAGAGACAACATGAGTCGGATACCATTCGCCTCGGCAGTTGGATCGATCATATATGCCATGATATGTACACGACCTGATGTCTCATATGCTTTGAGCATGTGCAGTCGCTATCAGGCCGATCCAGGTGAAGGTCACTGGATAGCAGTTAAGAATATCCTTAAGTATCTTAAACGAACTAAGGATGCTTCTTAATTTATGGAGGTGGAGAACTTGCGGTATCTGGGTATACCGATGCAAGTTTCCAAACCGACAAGGATGACTACAAGTCGCAATCCGGGTACATTTTTTGTTTGAATAGGAGCAGTGAGCTGGAAATCTTCCAAGCAAGATACTGTTGCCGATTCAACAACAGAAGCGGAGTACATCGCTGCATCTGAAGCAGCAAAGGAGGCAGTTTGGATCCGAAAGTTCCTAATCGGATTAGGAGTAGTTCCGTTAGCAGCTGAGCCCGTTCCATTGTATTGTGACAATAACGGGGCTATAGCACAGGCTAAGGAACCAAGGTCTCATCAACGGTCCAAGCATGTTCTTCGACGTTACCATCTGATTCGGGAGATTATACATCGTGGCGATGTAAAGGTCGAGAAGGTCACATCAGATGACAACATTGCAGATCCGCTGACGAGGCTGTTCTTCAGCAAGTTTTTGAACGACACATACATAGTTCGGGTATTAGATGTTTGAGTGACTGGCTATAGGCCAAGTGGGAGATTGTTAGACATTATGTCCCATAGCGTCACGGTTTGTAAATGATATTGTATTATTGTACAAAATTAACTATGTGATAATGAAATTGCCTTTTGCCGTTTTGTAATATTATTTACTTTGATATATAAATGGCGAAAGTCTATATGATTAATACCGGATTGAGATGATATGAGACAGTATCAATCCATAAAGGTTTAATCATTAAATATCCCTAGTCGGAGTATTATCGAGATCGGACATCGATAATGCGGAATAGACTAGTATTGCGCTTGTGCACGTTGTGAGGGCACAACGGCATAGTTCTCATATATTTAAGTATTGGATACTTATGCAAGTGCGATAGGAGGTTGTGTTTTACCGATGGTACGGAAAACAGCTTCGCTCTGGATAGACCCCGCGGAATCCCATTGGTAGTTGTCTGCGTGTCTATGGGAGGCCGCATCAGGGTAGGTGTATATGGTCTTAACCTGAGACTTACATCGCTAGTACTTGCGACAATCGGTAAACTTTTGTTTTGGTGGTTGGGGACCTTAACCGGTTCTGTGTACACCTCTTCTGGGTTTATCGAGAATCGTAGTGTACTGGATGTGATGTCGAGATGGAAGTATCACTTCAGACATATGGAGATGATGATCACGCAGGACACAGAACTAGTACTCTATAAAAGGTTGCAACCATCGGGACAATATGACCAGGTCAGGATTGTCCGATTTAAAGAGACTAGTTGCTTGATGTTCGATATATGTTTCGTACGGGGCAGACACATTTCCAGCCCCAGGCCTAACATGTGATCATCCGATACTGGTTCGATATACGCAATACTACGGTATACTACGCTTGATATAGATCTTATATTCCTATAAGAATATTTCTGGAGAATTGGGTAGGCATGGCGCTTTGCTAGAAGCCAACCTTGTCTTGTGAATCGGTAAAAACGTAGTACGAGGTACGTACGTGTTCGGATAATCCGACGACCGTATTTACTGCCAACATATCCGGAGATCTCTTGGGTCGCTTCCCGAAGATTCACCAATGACGTATGATTCAAACTCGATTAATCTTGGATTAATTACGGAGAGACTTTATCTTGGATAAAGTACTATACATAGAGAGAGAACGATTAATTTGGAATTAATCGTAAAATTATTATATTCGATATAATAATCGAAATTCGATTTCGACGCAAAATTAAAATTAGATTTTAATTCGGGCAAACGAGTTAATTTAGAATTAATTCGTTAGCGACGTAAATAATAATTTCGCTAGGCGCAATTATTTATTTAAATTCGATTTAATTAACGTCGGGACGTAAGTTCGGTATTTCGGAAATATCGAACCCGAACGCGTGAGTGCACGTGGGCCCACTTTCATTTGGAAACGTGTGGGGCCCACATGACACATGTCATATTATGCATTATTTAACTCTAATGCATTGCATGGAGATAGTGTACAATGCACTCAATGGTTTTGCATGGAAATTGAGTGTTTGACACTCTAAGCCATTGCATGATTTGTGTCATAAGTTTATTATTAATTTAATAAATATTATGGCATAAATATAAATTGATTTTTTTTGTAACAAAAATCATAGAACTCTCCTCTCTCTCACATTGCCGAAACTGCATGCAGTTTTGGGCTCTCCATTTCTTCATTTTTGTGGCAAGATTTGAAGAAGTTGTGCATTCAAAATCACAACAAAGGCTAGCACCTTCAAGGGATCATACATAGGTGATATGGGAAACTAATCCTTGAGCTTGGGAGGATCAAACAAAGCTTGGAGCTGCACTTTCCACCTTGGCCGAATTCATCACTGCACAAAGGAGAAGTTTTCATTTCATCAACGCATCCGCATTCCGATTTTTGTGAGTATGATTCCGCCATACTTCAATATTGTTCATTCATTTATATATATTTTTTTTGCTCTTGTTGATCTTGGGGCTTGGTAATAGAAACCAACAGTAAGTTGTATGAACGACCTTGTGAGTGAACACTGAAAGAGAAAACAATATAAAAATATTTTATCATGTAAAGTAACTAAGTTGTGTAAGGAAAATGTTCATCTTTCTTGAAAATCATAAAAATATGAAATACAATCTGGTGCATAAAACGTTTGTTGATAAAATAGTTGTCTTAAAAACCTCACCAATATCGTGACTATGGGGCATTAAACCTACTTAACTGGACCTAACACCATGTAAGCAGATGATCATGAACATGAACATGTATGTGACTAATACGGTCATCGAATGATCATTAGGCCTACTGAACTTGAGCGAGCCCGGAACCCTATACTTAGTTGACGGTACTCTACTGGCGGTTTGAAAATAATTTTACTATTGTATAAATATCATATAATATAAACTTGTAAAACATAATCATATAACATGGTAAAATATATAGACATATCTTTAAAACATGTGTAAATCATGCTAAGCTAGAATTGCCACATATACTGGAAACTTGTATAAACATTCGTAATCTAAGAATATCAAAAGTACCAGAACTCATAATCATGAAATCTTGGTAAACCAAATACAAGTTCATGTAAACTTAAAACTTCATATTTAAAACACATAATATTTAAAATCATATAAAAAATAGTAGCACTCACTCACAGTGTTGAGGGCAAATCCTATGCTCTTGTTAGCATATGGGCTGGAACTTACTGCGTGGAATCTATAAACATGTGTTCAAGGTACGGTTAAAGGTTTGAGGTATTTACAATTCTACATGCGTACATGAATAATGCATGTGTCTATGCGTATTAGGAAACTTACGGCTTAATATTTTAAATTACTCTGAGATGTTATTCTTACTTATCTTTAACAATACGAGTATGTGTCGTAATCTTACTCTCGATGAACTAAAGTTATGTCGTAGTTACTGTCATCGTGAATAAGCCTAAACGACCACTATAAAGGGCCCAAATCTATATAATATGCCCATAACACTGACATGACAACTCTAACGACATCAAACCAAGAACATGATCATTTGGCCATCATCAAGCCATCACCATGACCCATATTCAACTAACCTAATATTATCATCATCATTACCACCTTACTATCACACAATATGGCCCAATCATCATTCAAAAAGTCAAAGGGATTCATAGCCATAATTTATTCCTAAACTAAGCTTATGATTCGATTCATCTCAAGCATAAATCATTAAATAATCTTCAACCCAAACTTCATCATGCCTAACTTCCAACAAAATATATATATGGGGTCTCATGGCAACATCAATACAAACCCAAAGTTCTAACCCATCTCAAATCTTGCATAATTTATGAAAATAAGCTTCAATCTATTCATGATTACCATGGAAATTAACTTTATTATGCTTAATGGTTATGGATCATGTTTGGGGTTTCCATGGGTTTACATGATGAGCTTAAATGTCATGCTTGGATTGCTTGAAAATTTCTAGAGTGAGAGTAATGATCTTACTATAAACCGATGCCCATTAGAAGCTAGCGACTTTATTTCATTGATCATATCAATACCACAAGCTTGGAAATCATGACAATATTTTACTAATTATGCACAATCTATCTCCATAGTCAACCAATAGAACCCATGTTGTACGATTTCCCTATTCAACCTGCTCATATGTTGTATGCACACCCCCGCATAGATTTCTTCTATCATTTTCTTAGCGTTTCTTCTTTTAGAAACTTCAGTTGTACCCCATTAGTCTGTTGCTTATATAGATCTCCCCTTAATCTTACAAACTATGAAGTTAATTTATAGATCGCTATTTTGTCATTCTTACAAGCACATTTTGGAAATTCCTTATGATCCAAGTAGTTCTGGATATCATAATACCAATGCTTTCCGTCATTGACTTCACCGTTCATAACCTTCCCTATTTTATAGCTAGGCTTACTAGCAGTACTCAATACTAAAGGCTTTATGGTTAGTTTTTCCGAATTTTCCCAGGCTGAAGCTAAGCTAGCTAAGGCATTGAAGGCATCCGTCATTTGGTTGTCTTCTAGTGGTAGATGTCGGAGCATACAGCCTGAGATATTTTATAACAAGGCTCTAAGGTGAAACATATAGGGTTATAATTTGTCTTCTTTCAACTCCCATTCTCCCAATACTTACCGAATCACCATCATTGAGTCACCATATATCTCGGCGTCCTTCGCCCCCAAGGCTATCAGTGCTTCTAACCCAAAGATACAGGCTTCATATTCAGCTATATTGTTGGTAACTGAAAATGTTAGCCTCTTAGTCATAGGCAAGGTTTCTCTTCTCGAAGTTATCAGAACTATCCTTATCCATACGCCTTTGCATTTTATAGCCACATCGAAGTACATCTTCCATCCTTGAATAGTTATTGCTTTTATCTCCTCATCTGGGAACTCAATCTCTTACCTGTCTCCTTTGGTTGTTGTACCAAGAATTCTGCCATAACACGCCCTTTAATCACTTTCTTGGTAATGTATTTCACATCGAATTCAATCAGCAATACCAACCATCTTCCCAGCTGACTTTAAGTACCTTAATAGATTCTCCTTCATGACCACTTGTATTATATAGGACTGAATGTAGTGCCATTACTTTTTGCAGACCCATACTACTGCTAAATAAATTTGCTCCAGTTCTTGGTAGTGGGCCTCATATGGTAGCATCTTCTTACTGAGATAATAGGCAGGATGTTCCACTACAGTGTCATTTTTTTGTACTAGCATCGCCCTCAAGGCATTGGATTTTATGGCCAAGTATAATACTAAGGGCTTGCCGGGTCTCGACGGCTTCAAGACTGGTGGGTTAATCAGGTATTGCTTAATCTTCTCAAAGGCTTCTTGGTACTGCTCATTCCATTCCATAGGTTGATTCTTCCTGAAGAACTTGAAAATTGGTTCACATACCGATGTTAGCTTAGTAATAAAACAAATGATATATTATATTTTCCCCAAAAATATCCTTACTTTTTTTTTTTCAATTTTTGGTGTCGGCATCTCCGTTATCACTTTGATTCTTACATGATTGACTTATATTCCTCTATTTCCCACTATGTCTCCCAACAAATCTCCGGATGTGACCCTAAATACGCATTATTAGGATTAAGCATGAGATTGTATATGTCCACCATTTGAAGGAATTTCTCTAAGCACACCATATGGTCCTCTCTAGTATCTGATTTTACCATTCTATCTTCCTTATGCATCAAATTGTGGAATATGGTGGTAGTCATTCATTAATAAGTAGCCCCTATATTTTTAACTCGAAAGGAATCTTTGTAAATGTATGTTCTTTATTCTGTGTTGAGAGTTTTCTTGTGTTTGTCCTCGTCTGCCATAAAGATCTGGTTATTCCCTGAAAACCCATCCGCAAATGAGTACATTACTGACAGTGCTGCGTTATCCACCAGGACATTTATGTAAGGCAAAGAGAAGTCATCTTTTGGACATGTTTTGTTTAGATTTTGTAGTCTACGAATAGCCACTATAGGTATTTAACTACTTCTAAGAACCCTACCTCCTCTTGCTTTTGTATTGACTCTTTGATCTTTCCAGCCCATTCTGATCTCATTCTTGTAGCTTATGTTTCACATGCCTCATATTTGGATATGTTGAAATTACATGTTGTGTTATGCTCATTTTTACTCCGAGCATGTCGTTATAAAACGAGGAGAAAACTTTTGCATATTTTCTTAATAGGCTATCCAATTATTTCCTCTCATTAGGGGTAAGCTCACTTGCAATTAAGATATTCTTTGGGTTTTCACATGTACCAAGATTAAGTTCATTCATTTTAGTGGAATGCAAAAAGTAAGGTCAAAGAATGTCATGTACATGTACGAAGACTAAATGCATTCGATTTTCACATGAGACCTTACTCTTAATGAGAGGAAATAATGGGTTTTCATATGTACCAGCTTTTCTAGTTGAGGCAGCTCTTTCTCCCATGCTTCTTTCTTCAGTTTCGCCTTTTCCTCTTCTGTCTCTAGTTTAGCATCCTTATTTTTCATCTTTGTGTTTCCCTCTCAATCCACTACATCTGTAAATATTTCAAAGCATAGAACGATAACACCATGACTTCACATGGCTCTAGAGTTCCTCGGTACCGTTCTTTCATAAAATAATCATATAAACCCACATTTTTCTTACCGGACTTTGTTTCCTCTTTGTCAAAGTGGTGTCCCACCCCTTTCTTGGAGGTTTGCCACTTGAAGTATGGCGAGGTGCTTATGACTTGGCCCATCGCCCTTAATCTTGTGTTGGGTTTATATTTCATGTTCTCCATGATCTTCATTACACATGAAGTTCTTTTACCTTTAACCTCTGTCGTGATAAACAAGGGCCTATTATGATTCTTTCCCTCCATCAGGAGTTATTCCTTTGAGAACATAATTACTTGACTGGTTTTTTTACAGACCCAATAACTGCTACTGGATCTACATTGGTGGGTACCTCAATTTTCTCAAGGGCCTCAACCATAGCCCTTCTATATTCTTAGAAAGAATATAGTAGCCCCTAAATGCTTATATGTTCTCGAGTTCTCTTTAGCTATTGGAGCACAGTGTCTTCCCCTTCATTCTGTTCATTCTCTTTTCCTTTCTCTTATACCACCTCATTCTCATTCTCTTCCATCTCTTCATTGGTGGTATTATCATAAAATCGAATGCTCTGGGTCATCCCTTCATTCTCATTCTCTTCCATCTCTTTATTGGTGGTATTATCATAAAATCGAATGATCTGGGTCATCCATTTGACTTCATTTTCTTCATCACTATAGAAGTCATCCCAAATCCATTATGTTCCCCAATTTCACTATCACTGATGTCCTATATTCCCATGACATGGGTCTGTTGGGTAAAGATTTGCATGACATAGTCTTTAGAAAGTCTTGAATTGATAATGTAGTTGGGTGGTGGTTTCACATGGTGGTTATGTAAGGGATTTCGGTTTGTGTTTTGATAGTTTTGTTCGAGGTCGGGGATTTTATGGCTATCAATAAGGTCTTGTATTTATTGATTGAGGTGGACATAATTGTCAATGTCATGCCCCTTCTGTTGATGGAATTAGAAGTATTAGTTGAGGTTGAAGTTGCGAGGAACTGAGTTCGGTAGTGGTTTCGTGTCTAAGGGTTGTAGTAGGCCTGGTATTCTGAGTTTTTCAAAGATCTTTGACAGTGGCTTGCCAAAGTTGGAAAACCAACGGTTGCGAATAGTATCAATTTTTACAGGGCTAGCTTCGGCTCTAGAAGGCCCCCCAGTTGTCTTTTTGCTCTAGCTGTAGTACTTCTTATTTTAAGCCTCATCTTCTTCGATATCCATGAGAGTTTCTTTCAAATACCTAAAGTCAGCAATCATGGAGGTTATCCTCTTCAGCATGTTGTAGAATGAGGGCTTGGTGCCCTTGATGATCATTGTAATTTGGTCCTTCTCTGAGGGCCTTATTCACATCTTCAAAAGCTGGCTTCTCCAGCGGTCAATATACTTTTTGAAGCTCTTCTCGGGCTTTTGTCTGCTGCTTTCTAGGTCACGGAGTGACACATCTATCTCCATGTCCGAGACATGTTGGTTCAGAAAGTCATCTATTAAGGCTCTCCAATCACCCCTAATTTTCTAATCTAAACCATGGTATCATTCTATCGGTACCCCTTCTAGTGACATCCCAAACACCTTCTACACATGACGTTGGGACAAGCCTGTAGAACTCATTAATGACACATATTGATGAAGGCTTGCCTTTGGGTCTCTGTTCCTATTCAATTTGGTCATCTCAGTCATTCTAAATTGTGAAGGCAGTTGTTCCTTGAATTCCATAGTGCTATAGTCTAACAAGTCTTCATATTTGCCTTTTAGTTTCTGAGAAAATCTTTCCACTGCTCCTTCAATCTTTGGAGCTCAGCTTCAGCTTGAGATCTAGCCCTCCACCATGCAGTAGAGTCATCTATATCATCATCATTTAACATAGGTATTCCTTCAACCATATGATTTTCAGGCCTTTGTTGCCTCCTCTCATAGGTTTTAGATCCTGCCACCTGGGGAATTTGGAGTTCTATCAGATTGGAAATAACATTAGTTAAGGTCTGCAATTATTCTGTCATCTTGTTTGTGTTGGCTTCCAGTTGGTCAACATGGGCATTGTTGCTGCTTGTCATTTCTGCTATTATTGGTTTCTTCTTAACGAGTCTACCTTTCTCTCTAACCCACTGTACGTTATGATAATTGTAAAACAAAGGATTAATATGATATGTATGCATGCAATGTCTTTATGCATGCAATGCATGAAATGCATGTAATACATGCTCATCCAACATATATTCTTCCAACCTTATTTCTCCTTCACATGTGGTAGGTCTATATCCGCCCTAGGTTTGGCTTAACTTATACACCATCAAGAAGAACTTAAGTTCGTTCTCTCCTATGCTACAAAGGGTAAACCTTATCTACCTTAGTTTTGTTCCATCATCAAAACATAAAGGCATTTAGATAATGACTAAACCTAACATGAGGATCGTGCCATTATATAGAAAAGACAAATTGGACCTTTAGTAATCTTGGTTGTTTTGGGGAAGGACCTGGAAATATTTAAGAACATATAAATGGGTCAAAATAAGGCATACCTTCCTGGATAAAAGCTAGTATGGGAATAAGACTCACGTTTGGTATATTTGGATTATAACTAAACATTCTAGGTCCATCAAGGTTTACATACATGGTGGCTCGTTATCATTTTAAATCATTTGGCCCATTTACCATGAAAGTGCAAACTTATCCCAAATTGAAAAGGCCCAATAAGTTTACACCGCACGACAAAAGGTCCAAACAAATTTAAATGATTGGCGGCCTTAACACAAGCATAATAGAGGCTTCTATAGGATAACACTTATGTGCTTTCATGTGTGAATGCACTTTTTTTATACCCACGAACAAGAAGGGTTGTCCACAACTAAGTCTCCCCACTCAAGGGTACAATCGACCAAATGAACGTGCCTTTATGTCCAAATATATGTTCCAATAAGTGATGGTTATCATCACATACCAATCCACCGCCTTGAGTGAAAGCGATTTCTCAATATGTAACGCCATCGGGGTTAAGAAGGGTATGTAAAACATGACGAAATAGTTCTCATTAATCTTACCATAAATACTACAAGATATTTTTTTAGGGCTGATTCCCTATTCCAGTGGAGTCACCACCTGTAGGAGCGAAGTGATTTCCCGCTATGCCTATGACATTGGCGACCACTACAATATTGGCCTCGCAGCCCATAGACAGTATGGATAACCCCAGAGGGAGACTAACCAAATAATAAGGGAGTTGCCATCAGGTATGAGACACATGGAATGATTTAAAGCCACAATACAACCCACGCAAGGTTCGACTTTAAATCTATTTAGGTTTGAATGGTCCATTACTATGCCAGTAAAAAATTTACGCTTGAAGAAAGTATCCCCACATCTTATAATGTAATAACATGTAAAATCGATTTAAAATAATATGATAGTGCAAATATTTGTTAGGGTTGGTGCTTAGAGCACCAATTCGGATCATATTTATATCCGATCCATGAATACGAACAAGACCATTTTCCATAATATTACTTATATATGGTTGCACCTCTTGTTTTTATATATGTATTCGATCTAATAATTATTGGATTGAAACTAAACCTGATTTAGTGATATGTATATATTAGACAAAGACCTAGGATTTACAACGTGGTACGCAGTTACAACGTAGTTTGTAATTGACATTGGGAAGTGTCATTATAAGTTGTATATTTTCAAATAAAGTTCCTAGTTAAGATTTACTGACACAGGTCAATTAGTAAAATCCATTGAGACCAGTACATGTTGTATATCGGACTTGGTCCGATGGTTTATCCCAATGAACCATAAGTCTCGGGAGACTCTTTATAGACGTTTAGGCGTTTATTTGATAAACACTGAACAGATCACCGAAGATTTCCTAATAAATGGTACAATAACGTCAATAAGAATCTTCTCGAGTATAGTAGCATAATGATCCTTTGACTTGCAATACTACTGTGGATATATGAGACATCTTCCACACTTAGATGACAGTCACATCACTGATCTATTTAGATCAGACCTCCGCCTGGTCATTGGGTGTGGACCCATGCTCATGATATCATGTATGTATCAGATAGAATCGATCAGACTTGTGTACAAGGCATAGGTATCATGTACGTATTTGCGATATAGTAAATCCATGGCTGTGGTATACTTCGGAAGTGAGTTCTAAGTGTTATTTAGAGATCCTAAATTTGAAAGTCGACTATATTATACCTTAGGGATTTGACATTCCTTTTTATATCCCCAGTATAATATTGATAGTCTGTGACAGAGGGATTATACGTATGCAATGACCTCAACTTGTATACTTTAGCGAGATCTTCCGTGGTCATAATAATTTACGAGTGGGTGAATTATGGACACGAAATTTGATTCTGTGATGGATAAACCTAAACGTAGAGAGTCCCACAATATTAAGTGTACTCGTTGAGCACTTGGGCAACGCATTATGAATAATACAGATTATTCACAATACTTCATCGGATTAAGTAAGTTATTTCGAATTGTTTAATGGTTAAACGAAAAATACAAGCATAAGGGGCATTTCGATCATTTCCTAATTAATGTGTATTTATATTTAATATATAATTTTATTAAACATACATTAATTAATTGTCAAATAAGATATTTGACCTATATCATAAATATATATATTTGGATTATTTAAAGTAAATATAATACATATATTTAGATATTTGTATTTAAGTAATTATTTAATTATTTAATTGTTAAATAATTAAAGTAGTTAAAATATAAATATCTAAAATGACATTTAATGTTAGGAAATGATTAAAGTGTAAATATTCAACTTATTTTCATTTTTGATTAAAGGTTGTACTTATCAAATTGAGTTTGATAACTTGATGGCTTGATATTTGTTTTTTATTAAATGAATTTCAAAATGATCTTTTTACCCCTAAATTTCGGCCAACCCTAGTATTTAAAGTGAAATATTTTTTTCTCTTTTAATACAACTCCATGGCAGAATATATCTCCATTAAAAAGGTTCCCAAATATTTCTTGAAGAAACTTGTAGAGAAAGTGAAGAAATCAAGAAGAAAGCTTAAGGAAGTTAGGAGATTTTGAGGTAATCTTCAATATTCTTAAGCTTAGAAAGTTTGTTTCATATTCTTGAGTATCTAGAATAGTTCTAGGGTTTCTTCATTTCTTAAATTTTGGGACTTTTTGATTTGGAGGATGGATTTGGAGGGTAGATGCATGTGTGAAGTTAGATTGAGTACTATTAATGTAATATTAGTTCAATTTTATCATTTGATGACTTGTTGCCATTATATAGTGTTATGAATACTCTTGTAACTCCTAGAATTGTTCTTTAGTTCTTCATTGGTGGTGGCTTTGTTTGGTGTAAATATTAATATGATTAATATTGAGAAAATTATATTTAAAGCATGAAAAATGATAATTTTTACTCCATGGTCAGAACTAGAAATATTGGAAATTTGGTGATAAAACATATATATTTTTTAAATGTATTGGATGTGTATTGGGCATTAGAATAATTGCTGGAAATTGTTTCGGATTGAAAATATACGAAAACTGAAAAAGACAGCGTTATCGGGTGAGTTTCGGGCTTACCGGGTGACAGCTATCCAAATAGTGAATCAGTCACTGTTTGGGCAGCCCATGAATTGCCCAAGTACTATTGGGGCTGACCTGGGCAGCCTCCATTTGTATTGGTTAGTCAGTTTGGGCAAAAATGCGTATTATGCCATTTTGTGGAAAAATATTTTCGTAAAAGTTTCGTGATATTTTCTAAATTATTTATATTATTATTTGATAACAAATATAATATGTTTAGGTAAAATATGAATGTATTATTCATATGTGATATTGAATAATTTATTCGGTAAGTTTAAAAATTTTAAAGTTATGATTTCGCCTGAACCGCGCTCTTCCGCTGCGCTTGACCCCAACAAAATGGTATCAGAGCGAGTCTGATCCTACATCCATTGTATTTGTCATGCTTGATATATGAAATTTAATCTATTTTTATTATTTGCACATGCATGTGAAATTTAATTTGATTAAAATAAAGGTGTATGACATTTTTTATGAATATCCCCGCTTAAATAAGGTTTTAAAGTAACTAGTATTAGGAATACTTGTTTCTTGGTTCGCCTTTTTAGTACGGATTCAAATGTTTTCCTGATGATGTAGCTGTATCTTGCCAAAGATGTGCAGTTATGGCTGATTGTAGTTCATTTACGCCGGTAGAACTTATATGATAAGAGATAAATTCAAGTGAAAATGGATTCCTGAACGTGCCAAAGCTGTCAAGACTACATCGGTAGGTTGAGTTTGTCATTGACAAGTAAAGCCTTGATACGCCTAATATGAACGTGCTAAAATGAGAAATGGTCGAAATCAAAATTAGGAGTCACAATGAGTGTGATTGACAATGAGTTGTCTACCTGTGAATATACGTAGGCGAGAATGTGTCAAAGCTGTGAGTCGAAATATATTCATGGGATCCATTTTCCATTATGGAATTTGATTTAATTATTGAATTCTAATTATTCGTTGGGGATTACGGTCTTACATAAAGTAGTGGGAGACACTGCTGGGTTAAAAATTCCTGACTACGGCAATGTGTAATATTATGAAAATCGCCGCTTATGTTTTTCTTATTCTATAATGTTGATAGAATTAAACTTTTAATCCACTGTATACATATTTTATATATATTTTCTGACTTCACTTATGGTTGCCGATTTCTAGAATAGGTTCTAGATTAAGAGTATGCTAGGATATTGTTAGATTAGTCTAAACCATTGGGAACTATTGTTTCGATTTTCTTGAAAAATCAAGATAGTTAGTGACTTAGTCACTAAGTCATGATAGGTAATCTAAATAGATATCCGTTTTAGGATATAATTCTATAGAGAGAATAGTTTCTTATGCGGTAAAGATTGACATGAATTGGTTTATGTCTCGATATTCTTCACTGGCATTAAGAAAACCCCATTAGGTATTTGTTTATCTGATAATGACATTTCGTAGCTTTAGTGACCTTTATAGGTAATATGTCCAACACTATTTGCTAATCAATTATTTGTAATTATTATGAATAGTTGAAGGCAAATTATAAAGCTAAAGAAAGGAAATATGTATAGTTGTGTGTAGAGTATATCGATTCTCACAATACGACAACTATAGGTATTCGATACCAGATCTCCCATCTAGTTATTTGAAATATTATTTAATGATTATTTTGATATTTGATATCAGAACTTGTGACTATTGGATAGTTACTTGTTCTATATAAACAGTTGTTACATATTTTAATACGACTTGTAGTGTCATTGACGAAGAGATAAACATTAAGAAAAATATTCGGTTATGTAAATAAATTAGAACAATTTTTTATAATATTTTATCACTTGAGCATTAAATGCTTATTCCGTATAGTAAATGATGGTCAGATATGAGATCACACCAAATATCCTTATCCATTCAATAAACATTGTATTCGGGAATATGATTAAATGTCATTTAACCAATGATAGTCATTGGACCATAAAATTTATTAAACTGATAGATTAGATGTATGTAGTTTAATGAATTGTAAAATACGTAAGGTAGTTTTGTTTACTTCGTAACTTAGTCAATGAGTTTTCATGACTTAGTTACACGTTTCTGATGAAACACGGATAGAATATTTTGACTGGTTCAAAGATATTCGATCTGAAGTTTTGGAAAACTATATCTTTAAATTCATCTTGAGTTTTTGAATTTTTCAAAGATGTTTGATATGAGCAAACATATGAATTTATGGTAATTAGTTCTAAGGTTATTCAATGAATATGGTTCTTACTCAATATTAGTCTTCTACGATTCCATCATGATGGAATTGGTTAGTGGGAGGAATCGAATCTTATATGATTTGATCTGTTTGATATTGAGTGCTACCGAATTAGTTTCAATACTCTTGGGAATATGCTCCAGTAATACCAATTCATCCTTTTAATTAAGGTTCTATTAACTTCTACAGCTACGTATATGATATGTATAAGTAGAAAATTCGAATTTTGAAAAGTTTGAGATTTGAATCTTTCTTTTGTATAATGGTTATATAATTGAAAGTACATGCGCCTCGGAAGTACAAGTAAATTTTATCATTTATTCTATTTAATAGAATATTGTATTCTATTTGATAGAATATCTTTTCTACGATCCTGAGTAACAAAAATTATTTTATTACTTAATGTGTAACATCGGATGTTGACCATTGTAGAAAAGACTTGACTTATTGAAGTTAAATGTGAGAGTGATAAACTATAAATGGAACTACATAATTAATAAGATGAAAAGACCCTTAGACATTTTTCATATAAGTCCAATAAGATGTCAGAATCATTTCCGAATTATTTGATACTTAATGGTTCTACTATTTTCTTATCGAAGAAAATTATCCTATAACTTATAGTGGGAGCGATATTTGATATCGATTCCGGAAGTTAGCATCAAACCATAGATGTAAGATTGTTCATAGCTTACTACGATCAAGTTTTGAACTTGATTGCACTTTTGTTATGAATCGTTCATAAAATATGCAAATGGTTTGCGCAGCAAAAGCAAAGTGTGCTTATTAAATGTTTGACCTTTATAATATGACAGTGAGAAAGGTATACTCAACAACCTATTGTAGATTCTGAGGAAACTTATCTCTAGTCGCACTAATTGAACAATTAAAGATCTGTTGGTTAATGTTGATATTAAACTGTGTATTTTAGCTAAGAATGAAAATTGACGTTTTTTGAATGGTTTCTTCGGATAAGAGATCAGTTGTGATTTCTTTGTTTGAAGAGTTTGTTCTGGAATGGCCCTAGAATTTGTATTCTGCTAAATTATAGTTTCGTATACTAGCTTATAGAGCCTATTGTAGACTCAGATGAGTTTTCCGGAAATATGTGATCTCTAATTTTGATATCAGTCAGATTGTCTGATTTTATCAAAGCATAAAGAATACATATATGATAGTAGGGTTAGTGGGAGCGTATAAATTTCTTTCTAGTGTTATATATCCTAACGACATTATCATTATTAAGGTAATAATGAGATATTTATGAGGTAAAAGGTTTACCTAAGTCTTCTTTTCTCCGTGAAAGTAGTGGGAGTAATCTCTGTTATATTCAATATAAAGTTTTATATTTGATATAAAACTAAAAGACTTGTGAGATACTCTCATTAGTCGTGCATTAGATATGATCTAGTAAATGACAGAACAAGACTATATCTGTGATAGTTAGTATAACTGTTTGACAGTTAGAGTGTGCCTTGAATACAGTATTATAGACACTATATTTTTGCTTAAGCCCGATGATGAGCCTCGTATGGAGGCGCTGCCTGAAAGGTTGCGGAAGTTGTGAAAAATGAATGTCGGAAGGAAGGAAAACCTAAAAAATTAGCACCTCATCGAATTTGAACTCACTAGTCAGCCTCAGATTCGCTCAGTCAGTTTCTGTTTCAAACCTCAGCCTTGGCCCATCAACCCATCCTCGGCCCAAATCTATCCACACGCCCAAAGCCCATGCAGCCCACGCCAAACACCACACAATCGGCCCATGAACCCATGCAATCTATCCAAAACCCCATGCAATCCACATGTCCAAATTCCATTATCAACACTTTCCAATTTAACAAGATTTGTATCCCATCCTTGCCAAATTAACAAGATTTGAAATCACCTCATCACCAAATTTAGAGGATTTTATTCCCAAAATAAATTGACAATATATCCCCTAAATCAACATGATTTATTTCCCAATTTGGAGATCCTTTCAAAACATTATAAAATGGACACTTTTCATCATCAAGGGGGAGGGGGGCTCTCTTCTTCACATTGGACGACAACAACAAGAAAAAAAACCATAGACTCTCTTCTTCTTCTTGATCAACCACAACCGAAACCAACCACCAAAAAACCAAACAAAAAACAACAAGAAAACTGAAGAACAGCAAGCCACCAAAAAACAACTAATCACCGAAATAGCAACCCATAACCGAAAGTAAAAACAACCAAACCAGCCAGCAACCGATCACCAAAACCACCAAAAAAACCCTAAGCCATCACCAATCACCGAAAAAAACCACAAGAAAAATAACCAAAACAGCCGCACCAAAAACAACCTGAACCACCCAAAAAATAACCAAAAAAGCCCCAAAAACAACCAAAACAGCCCCAAAACAACCCAAAAAATGACCAATAACAACAGCAAAAAATCACCGAAAATATCAGACAAAATCACCCAAAACAGCAAGCCAAAACAACCAAAAATAGCAGCCAAAATCACCTAAAACAGCAAGCCAAAAAAACTAAAAACAGCAGCCAAAACAACCAAAAAACAGCAGCCAAAATAACCAAAAACAACAGTAAAAAAACAACCAAAATAGCAGCCAAAAATAACCAAAACAACAGTAAATAACAACTATAACAGCAGCCCAAAAAACAACCAAAACAGCAGCAAAAAATCATGAATCAAACAGCAAGTAAAAACCGTGAAAAAAGTAGCCAAAAATCGTGAATCAAACAGCAAGTAGAAACCATGAAAATAGCAACCAGAAACAGCGAACCAAAAAATAGTTGTGGGACACAGAAACTGGACGACGCATGCTGTTCCAGGCTCGCGGCCTAGTTGGGAGTACGGAGTAGCCACGGGGGACTAAACCGAAGAATAATGGAGTCGCCACCCGGTGTGAACCGGGAAAATGAGATTTAAGGCCGCACTCACCCCTCGCAATGGAAGACCTCAAACCGTTGGGTTCGGAATGGTCCCTTACTTATGTCACTTGTAATGAAAGGATTTATGTAATAATTTAATCAAGTTTAAGTAACACTTATTTCCAAGAGTATCATGCTTCTAAATTCACATGTACAAGATAAAACTTAGACCTAAATTTACATATATTTCACATCTAAGATTGCATGCTTGAAAGTACATCAAAGTAGCAACGAACATACAACTTCATTGGCATATTATATTCACGAAAGACACATGCACACACACTAACCACACAAGCACACATGTGAGCACTTTTCCAAGTGGTACGTGGAATTGTATCCCAAGTACAGACCGCACTACCGTCCATTCGGAATCGGCTATGGAATTTATGTCTGGGTTTCCATCCGATATACCACAAGAAATAATACTCAAATGCTATCATGACATAGATACATGAATTGTAATACGATACGTTGAGCCAAGACGAAGGTAAATGATGTAACCAATGGGATAAACATGCTTTTCACTATGATGCGTACAAAGATAAGAATGACTATATGGGATTTCATAATACATGCATGAATGGTATAATTGGCTTTATATGAGAGAGTGGTGAGTGGTGCGTGAGTGCAAGGGGCTGTCGCATGAAGGGTTCGGTTTAGGGTTTTATGAGGCAGTGAAGGGGCGGAAGGGTTCTTGTGGCCGTGTGGTGTTGAGGGAAGTTTGACGTGAGCTAGGACTGGTGATTTAGGCTGCTGCCGAGAGGGGCTAGGGCTGTGATCTGCGTGTGTTTAGTGTGAAGAGAGAATAGGGCAGTTAAGGTTGGCTGATTTGTGGTGTTGCTATGCGTGAGGCGTGAAGGGCTGTGGAGTGTAGAGGCTATGACGTGAGGTAAGGCAGCTGTTGAGGGGTTGAAGCGATGAGGTTCTTTATGAGGGCAGTAAGGGATGATGCTAGGGTGGCCGATAGTTGATGAGGGGTCTTACGTGAGAGTTGAGATGTTGTAAAATGGCTTATTTACCGTGAAGTCTAGGGCCTGTTTGCATGTATTCGGCGTGAAGGATGGGTGCAGTTTGACGTGAATGGCTTAAGGACATAAGGGTTACGTGTTGATGCAAGAGAGCTGCTTATGTTTTTTTGTGTGGTGCGTGGCTGAAGGAGTGGTTAGCGTGAAGGCAGGGGACTTTATGCGTGTGCGCTAAGGGAGCTTCAAGGTGTGATGGGCTGGGAGTATGGGTACACCAATGACAATAGGTCGAGCCAAGATAGGGATAAACGATGCAATCAATAGATGAAAGACACGGCAAATATCGTGGTAAAGGTAGCCTTTTAGGCTTTTCTTCCTAAACGGAGAACCTTTTAATCCAACACAATAAGCCCATGCGCCTTCCGTTATAATGCATACAAAGATAAAGATAACTATATCAAACTTAGTATGTCCGATTGAACATATCTTACATCCAACCGAACATACATCAACCGGCGCGGCAAAGGATCGTGGTAAAGGATTTTAACCCCTCCAAATAGGAGACCTTTAATCCGACTTACTAAGCCCATGCGCTCGATTGTATCATACATACAAAAATAAAGACAATCACATCAAACTTAGTATGCCCGATTGAACATATCTTATATCCAACCGAACACACATCACCGGCGCGGCAAAGCATTGTGGTAAAGGATTTTAACCCCTCCAAATAGGGAACATTTAATCCGACTTACTAAGCCCATGCGCTCGATTGTATCATACATACAAAAATAAAGGCAATCACATCAAACTTAGTATGCCCGATTGAACATATTTTATATCCAACCGAACACACATCAACCGGTGCGGCAAAGCATCGTGGTAAAGGATTTTAACCCCTTCAAATAGGGGACCTTTAATCCGACTTATTAAGCCCATGCGCTCGATTGTATCATGCATACAAATAATGTGCGGAATTCAATGATGAAAAATAAATAAATCAAAGTAATATAAAACAAAAGAAAGTGTCGTTTACTCAAGCGGTACGTGGAGTTGTATCCCGAGTACAGATCATACTACCGTCCATTCGGAATCGGCTATGAAATTTATGTCCGGGTTTCCTTCCGATATACCGCGAGAGTTGACACATCTTTCATTTTATTCCAAAGCCACAACATACAATATCTCATAATCCATGCATATTTATCTACTCAAGAGCCACAACATGCATTTCAACATAACAATCATGCAAGCAATACTCAATAATATAATACAAATAAAACATAAAAGGAATGTGGAAAATACTCTCAGGTCTAACCTTTTATGTCGACTTTCGAACTCACGTTTCACGGCCGTCGGAAGGGCTATCACACCGTAACTTTTCTGGTTCACTGGTTTGCGTTTTACCTCACTGTTTCACTGATCAAGCTACTGTTTTGACTCCGTTTTGTTGCTGTTTCCTTGCGGTTTTGCTGTCGTATTATTGGTCACTGTTTCAGGTGTATAGGGGACTGTTTTGGGTGTTTTTGTGGGTTTTAAGTGCAGTTTTTGTGTGATTATTTAAGGGTTATAAGTGCAGTTTTTATGTTACTAGTTTAGGGATTTTAGGGACTGTTTCGAGGGCTAATAGGAGTGCAGTTTTTTGGTACTGCAGGGAGGTTTACGGGGCTGTTGTTTCGGTGATATAGGGAGGCTTATGGGGCTGTGTTTTTGACGTTCAAAGGGCTGCTGTATTGGTGTATTTTTCGGTGATGTGAGGGAGGCTTATGGGGCTGTGTTTTTTCGGTCAAGTAGGGGAATGAGATGATGAGAAAGTTTTGTTATTTTTTGGTGTAATATGCGTGAACTTGTAAGGGATTTGTTGCTGTTTTTTGCTTGTGACTTCTTGTCAAAAAACGTGTGTGTTGGAGAGGGGGAGAGCTTTGGGTGATGGTTGTTTATATAGAGAATGGCTAGGGCTCCTCCTTGTCTCACAAGGAATAGGATTTGGCATTAAAGGGAGGATTTGATTTGGTATCCAACAAGGAAAAGATTAGATTGAGGGGGGACAAATTTGGTTCAAATTAGGAATACAATATTTGATTGGTTAGGATTAGGCATTTAATCTTTTTAATTTAGTATGTGATTTTGTTTAGTTAGGAAGTTAATATATTATGTTTTATTTAATTGGTAAATGGTTTAAATATTTTATTTAATTCAAATACATTATCTAATTAATATTTAATTTAATATTTTATTTAATTTGGGTGTAATTTAGGGTGATTGGGCGTGTGGGCCTTGTTGTGGGCGTGTGGGCCTTTGGTCAAGGCCAAGGGGCTTGCGGGGATTTTGGGCCGAAGTTAGGTGATTTGTGAGTGTTTTAGGCCATGAATAATTTTTAAAACGGAAAACCAACAAGTAACCCGAAGCTAAACCAGTGAACTTAATCCGAATATGAGTCGATTCTTGACTCCTCCCTTCCGACGTCGGTTTCCCGCGGCTTCCGCGACTTAAAAGGTAGTGCCTCCAACTGAGACTCATCATCGGGTTTCACATGCAAAAATGCAATGCCTACAGTCGCCCTCACTTTGATGGGACTTGTGCAGTGTGTGACTTTGAACAATCCTATCAAAGTTATGCAATGCATTTTCACTTACCTGGCTCGTCTGCTGCCTCTAGCTGAGTTGGTGCTACAGTGGACCTCAATCCTGGGATGCATCCCACTAACTGCAACTAACAACGGGGGCACCTCGACCCTGGGCGCCTCGACCCAATACCACTGACAATAGGGACCTCGCCCTCAAACTGATGATGTAGTGGGCACCTCGACCCTGGGACGCATCCCGGAACTATAACTGACAACGGGGGCACCTCGACCCTGGGTACCTCGACCCAACACCGCTGACAATAGGGACCTCACCCTCAAACTGATGATGTTGGCACCTCGACCCTGGGACGCATCCCAAAACTACAACCGACAACGAGGGCACCTCGACCCTGGGCACCTCGACCCACACCGCTGACAAAAGTGGGCCTCGCCCATAAGCTGATACTAATGTGGGCCTCGCCCAAGGCTGATACTGACGGTGATTTCGCTCCAAACTAATGTTGTTGTGGCCTCGCCCCCAGACTGATGCTGACGTGGGCCTCGCCCCCAGACTAATGCTGATGTGGACCTCGCCTCTTGGGACTCATCCCCAAAACTGAAACTGCGTTGACGCTGTTTGGCTCATTTCTGTCGCTTTCTCTTTTCTTCGAACCTGCGAACACAAAACAAAAACAAACACGGAAAGAATGCAATGTTATGTGTATGCATGAATGATTTTCCTACTCCGTTGGGTTAGGTCTTCTGCCAATTCCCTTGGTGACTGCTCGGTCATTTCTCCCTCAGGCAAAGTACTGCTTCAATCTGTCCACGTTGATCGGCTCGGTGAACTCGTTTCCTTCCAAGTCTGATAACCTCACTGCCCCATTTCCCATTACCTTCTGCACTATGTAAGGTCCTTCCCAGTTAGGTCTGAATTTTCCTCTCGGATCTGTCGTTGACGGCCTCGACTGCTTAAGTACCAAATCACCCTTTCTGATCTTTGTGGGACGTACTTTCTTGTTGAATGCCCGGGCTAGTCTCTTCTGAAACAACTGCATGTGATACAAAGACTTCGTTCTCCTCTCATCCAGCAGTGCTAACTGATCAAACCTTTGTGCGGCCCATTCTGGTTCTGGTAATTCTGCCTCTGCTAAAACCCTCATAGACTGTATTTCCACTTCCACTGGTAACACTGCTTCCATTCCATAGACCAAAGAGTAAGGTGTGGCCCTTGTTGCTGTTCTTACTGATGTTCTGTACCCCCGCAAAGCATATGGTAGTTTCTCGGCCCAATCTCTGCAGTTCTCTGTCATCTTGGCTAAAATTGTCTTTATAGTCTTGTTGGCTGCCTCAACTGCCCCATTTGCCTGCGGCCTGTACGGTGATGACTTGTGGTGGCCTATCTCATACCTCTGTAACATTGCCTTCGTCTCTCATTGAAACTGAACTCCGTTGTCCGTCACTACATGATGTGGTATACCATACCGACAAATGAGGTTCCGAGCTATAAACTTTGCCATTTGTTTTACTGTAACATTACGAATGATTCGGCTTCCACCCACTTCGAGAAGTAATCTACTGCCACTACTATGAAGTGATGCCCATTTGATGCATTCGGTCGAATTCTCCAATCATATCAATTCCCCATGCTGAGAAAGGCCACGGCTCTGACAACCCGTGCAACTCTGTGTGCGGTAAGTGATTCAAATTACCGTGTGCTTGACAGTCATGACAGTGCTTTACCATCTTCGCGCAGTCTGTTTCCTTGGTTGACCAATAAAAACCTTGTCTCACTATCTTGCGGGACAGATTCAACCCATTCATGTGCGGACCACATACCCCGGCGTGTATTTCTTCCATTACATGTTGAGCTTCTTCTTTTCTCAAACACTTCAACTGAATACCGTTTGCTTGCCTCTTGTACAGTTGCCCTTTCAAAGTCACATACTGGGAAGCTAACTTCTAAATGGCCATTCTGTCTTTTCTACCTGCCCCTTCCGGGAGTTCACCATGTTCCAGATACCTCTGAATGTCATAATACCAAGGTTTACCGTCGTCGACCTCAACTTCTGAATTCTTTCTGTCTCATAAATAGGTATGTTTGCTGTTGTCAGTATCAACGGTCTCATCACTAACTTTTTTGGATTTTCCCAAGTTGCTGCAAGTGTAGCCAATGCATCTGCCATCTGATTCTCTTCTCTCGGTAAGTGCTGAAACTTACACTCGGAGATAACCTGTGCCAACTTTCTGAGGTGAAAAGGTAAGGTTTCAACCGTTCTTCTTTCAATTCCCATTCTCCTCGCATCTGCTGGACCACCAACATAGAATCTCCGTAGACTTCCACACTCCCGGCCTTCAAGGCTATCAATGTCATCAAACCAAAAGCATATGCTTCATACTCGGACATATTGTTAGTCACTCTGAATGTCAACCTCTTGGCCAAAGGCAAAGTCTCTCCCTCGGTGGTTACTATCACGATTCCAATTCCGGCTCCCTTGTAATTCACTGCTCCGTCAAAATACATCTTCCATCTCTGAACTGTTATTGCTTGGATCTCTTCATCTGGAAATTCAAACTTATACTAATCAACCTCAACAGGTTGCAATGCCAGAAACTCTGCTACTACTCGCCCTTTGATCACTTTGGAGGTGAGATACTCAATGTCAAACTCTGTCAGCAATACCAACCATCTGTCCAATTTTCCCACTAGTGAAGGCACCGAATGAAGATACTTCAGAGGATTTTCCTTTGCCACTACCTGGATCTTATATGACTGGAAATAATGCCGTAATTTTTTGGAAGCCCATACCATTGCAAGACAGATCTTCTCAACTTCTTGATATCGAGCCTCATACGGGAGCATCTTCTTACTCAGATAATAGACTGCATGTTCTACCCCTGTCTCATCAGCATGTACCATCATTGCCCCCAGTGCTTCTGATTCTATAGCCAAATACAAAACCAAAGGTATGCCCGATCTCGGAGGTTTCAATACAGGAGGCTTTACCAAGTACTCTCTGATTTTGTCGAAGGCCGTCTGACACTGTTCATTCCATCTCACCGGCTGATATTTTCTCAACAGTTTGAAGATAGGCTCACATACTGATGTCAACCTGGTGATGAACCGACTGATGTACTGAATCTTCCCCAAGAATGCTCTGACTTCTTTTTCTGTCTTCGGTGCAGGCATTTCTGTGATTGCCTTGATCTTTTCGGAGTCTACCTCTATTCCGCCCATTCCCACTGTATGACCAAGCAATTTCCTTGATGTCACCCCAAACACATATTTCTTGGGATTAAGCCGCAGGTTGTATCTGTCAACTCTCTGAAGGAACCTTTCCAGTGCGTCAATATGCCCAACTCTTGTCTCCGATTTTACCATCATGTCATCCACATATACCTCAATCTCTTTGTGCATTAAGTCATGGAAAAGTGTAGTGGCCATCTGCTGATAAGTAGCCCCCGCATTCTTAAGCCCAAACGGCATAACCTTGTAACAATAAGTACCCCACTCAGTAACAAATGCAGTCTTGTGTTTGCCTTCCTCAGCCATGAGAACCTGATTGTAACCAGAAAATCCATCTGCAAATGAATACATGGCAGATAAAGCCGCACTATCAACCAGAACATCTATATGCGGCAAAGGAAAATCATCTTTTGGACAAGCCTTGTTGAGATCTCTGTAGTCTACACACATTCTGACCTTCCCGTCAATCTTTGGCACCGGCACTATATTAGCCAACCACTCAGGATACTTTACTACTTCCAGGAACCCCACATCTATCTGTTTGTTAACCTCATCTCTGACTTTCTCAGCCCATTCTGGTCTCATCCGTCGGAGTTTCTGTTTTACTGGCCTCATATTGGATAAGTTGGTATTGTGTGCTGGGCAATGTTTCTGTCTACCCAGGCATGTCCTCATAGGACCAAGCAAACACTTTGGCATATATGACCAACACTTCTTCTAGTTTCTCCCTCTATTCGGAGGTTACTTCACTTGCAATCAGGATTTCCTTGGGGTTCTCAAGTGTACCAAGTTAAATGCAGTTGTTCTGGCTGAACTGATGTCAAATATGCTTGATTCGTGCAGAGTAAATGGAAATGACTCAGGCAAGTAAGCAAAAGAAATGTCTTTATTATTGGATAATGCGGAAGTACATTCAAACAAATCAGGAAGGTAAATGTCTTCATCATCTATAGACACTTCTTCCTCTGCAATCAGGTCTTCCTCACAGACATTTCGTCCTCTCCCAGAGTCAGGCTCTCCAACTTCATTAGTTCTTCCTCCCATTCTCTCTTCTTCTTTCTTCACAATTTCTTCAACTATCACTTCTTACCCAACATATCCTGGAAGATCTCAAACCCAGGTACCACAATCCATTAACTTCCTAGGTTCAGGCTCCCCTTGATATCCTAAGCTTTCACAAAACATTCTATCAGTTTCAGGCCCTTTTTCTTGACCTTCGGTTTTTTCTTCATCAGATTTGTACCCTAAACCTTTCCGAGTAGTCTGTCCTCTGAAATCTGGCAATTTTGAACCTTCACCCGGCTCAAACTTCATTTTTTTCATCATGATCCTAGCCACCCTAGGATCCACCCATTCCTCAAAAGTAGCTGACACCTGAAACCTCGTGAAAGGTTGTATCTCCAAGGCAGCCACGTCATTATCTACCTCAGCCCGGATAGTAACAACTTCTCCCTCATACGGGAACTTGATCATCTGATGTAAAGTGGAAGGCACGCCCCCAAGTTTGTGAAACCAAGGCCTTCCCAACAACAAGGCAAAAGTGGCTGGGATGTCCAGCACTGTAAACTCAACCTCATCTTCAATAGGGCCTACCTTGACCATAGCCACAAAAGTACCCTCGACTCCCATTTTACTGTCATCATAAGCCTTAATAGTCATGCTGGAGGGGTCCAAGTCTGTTGCTTTCATACCCAATCTTGCCAGAATTTTCAGCGGGCACACATTGATGGACGAACCGTCATCCACCATTACACATGAAGTTCTTTTGCCCCTCACCTCGGCCCTGATAAATAGAGGCCTATTATGATTTCTCCCCTCCGCTGGGAGTTCATCCTCAGAAAAAGATATCTGCAAAGCTTCTTTCTGAACGACCCAACAAACATTGCAGGGTTGGCATCTTCCGGTACCACAATCTTGCTCAAGGCCTCGAACCATGGCCTGCCTATGTTCCCGAGATGCACATAACAGTTCCCAGATACTCACTTGTGCTCTAGTCTTCCTCAATTTCCTCAGCACTATATCCCCATCAGTATTTTCTGCAGTCTCAACCACTTCTCTACCATCTGTCAAAACTTTCTTACCCTTTTCTGCCATATCATTGTAAAAACGACCGTTGCGCGTCATTCCCCTTACTTCTTCCTCATCACTGCTAGAGAAATCAAGCCAAAAGTTTTTCCCCTGCTCAGTCTCATCTTCACTAGTACTATCCTAGATTCCCAGGCAAAAGGCTTGAGGGTGAAAGGATTTTAGGACAAGGTCTTCTGGGAGGCCAGAATTGATCATATAGGCTGGTGGTGGTACGGCACGGTAGTTGGGTAAGGGGTTTCTGTGTGTGTCAGGCTGTTCTGTTTCTGGGTCAGGTATTTTCTTGGAGTCTATCAGGTCTTGGATTTCATGGCGGAGTCGGGCGCAGTTGTCGGTGTCATGGCCCTTTTGTTGGTGAAAGTGACAGTAAAGGCTTAGGTTATAATGTGATGGTGGGGGATTGGGTAATGGTTTGGCTTCTAGGGGTGACAGAAGTCCTTGTCTCTTCAACTTCTCCAATACTTTGGACAATGGCCTACCCAAGTTGGAGAATCTCCGGTTCCGGATAGCGGCAATCTCAGCAGAAACGGGCTTTGTTCCCGATGTCCCCCCAATGGGCCTCCTGTTCAGACCATAGAATTTCCTGTTTTCGGCCTCTTCTTCCTCAATATCCATGACAGTTTCCCTCAACTGCCGAAAATCAGTAATCATGGAGGTCATCCTCCTTAGCTTCCCATAGATGGAGGGCTTGGTTCCCTTGATGATCATTTTAATCTGGTCCTTCTCCGAGGGCCTAGTTTGCATTTTCAATAACTGATCGGTCCACGTACTCCTTAAAACTCTCCTCCGATTTCTGCTTAACATTCTCCAGATCGCGGAGTGACAGATCGATCTCTAGGTCAGTGACATACTGCTTCAGGAAAGCATCAGCCAACTCCCTCCAATCTTCCATCACTTTCTTCTCCAACTGTGGTACCACACCACGGGAGCTCCCTCGAGCGACATTCCAAACATTTTCTGCACTTGGCACTGAGATAGGCCAACTGAACTCATGACTTATACAAACTGTCGGAGATGCACCCTTGGATCCCCATTCCCATTAAAACTTAGCCATATCAGGCATCTTGAACTGTGCCGGCAACTGTTCCTCGAATTCAGTGTGTCATAATCCAGCAAATCTTCATTCTTACCCCTCATCTTGCGGGTAACTGACTCAATCTGATCCCGAAGTTTCTATAACTCTACCTGAGATCCAGATACTCTGCCTGTTGTATACTCTGCCATATCATCATCAAAAGTGGGGATATCATCCCCCAACCCATTCGGAGGCTCCTCACGCCTCACATTCTTAGAATTTCCCCCAGCACGGGGCACAGCCATACCAGACATAACAGTAGTCAAGGCTTGCAATTGTTCAGTAATCTTGGCGAGACCATTCTCTAACTGATCCATACGGGATACCTCATTACCGGATTCACTCATGACTGTTACGGTTCTTTTAATGAGCCTTGTTCCTTCTCTAACCCAAACGGTATCTATGATGTCTTTTTGAGACATAGAAGGTGTTAACATGACATATGTATGTATGAGGTGCATGAGATGCATGTAATATATATAACATACTAAATTAACTAAAATTTTCAAACAAATCGGCCCGTTATCATTTTAGAAGCTTTTGGGCTAACTGTCATAGGAGTGAACTCGTCCCTGTTTAAAGGCCCAACGAGTACACATCTCATGGCAAGGAGCCCAACTAATTCCAAATGGTAATGTTCCGAACACAATCACAAAGTGGCCCATCAATCACTTAGAAGCCTTTGGCCCAATCGTCATAAAATGTGTTCTTGTCCCAGTTTAAATGGCCCAACAAGCCCATATCCCATGACAAATGGTCCAAATGGATCCAAACGACGATGTTCCTAAACACAAGCATAAAAGAAAGATAATGCAAACATAAAACAATGATTTCTATAGAATGGCCCATCAACATTTTAGAAGCTTTGAGCCTAATGGTCATAAGGTACGAACTCGCCCCAGTTTAAATGGCCCAACAAGTTCGCATTTCTGACAATAGTCCAACTGCATCCAAATGAGGATTGTCCACAAGCACATATTCAAGGAAATAATTGTTACTTTAACCATACAAACCCGGTTTATGGGTGGGTTCGCAATAGTGTAGACAAAGGCTCTCACCGGCGAAGGATGGCCCACAACTAGGTCTCCCCAATCAAGGGTTCGAGCGACCAAGTGAGCGCACCTTTTTTTATACACTAAGGTACGTGCCAATGAGCTATGGTGTGTGACTGACTGTCAAATGGATTTCCCATTGTAGATTCCCCAGAAGGAGGGTGGAGCGAGGCTCTCTTAAGTACCCTAGCCTCTTAGGCTCTTATCGCTTGGTGACAGGAATAAATAACGAGTCCTCCAAATTAGTCCATCACAATAGGCTAAGGGTAGATGGCCATATAGGTGCCTTCACAGCTTTTCCTTCTAGGAAGGTAGTGAATGAAGAAAGACACCAAACCATTACCTAACCTCAAGATGCCCTTGATTAAACCCTCATTTTATCCACTATAGACACGGTCAATTAGAACATAAATCCAAACATTACAAGACAATATTTCGGGGCCGATTCTCTATCCCCAGTGGAGTCGCCAGACTGTGGGACACAGAAACTGGACGACGCATGTTGTTCCAGGCTCGCGGCCTAGTTGGGAGTACGGAGTAGCCACGGGGGACTAAACCGGAGAATAATGGAGTCGCCACCCGGTGTGAACCGGGAAAATGAGATTTAAGGCCGCACTCACCCCTCGCAAGGGAATACCTCAAACCGTTGGGTTCGGAATGGTCCCTTACTTATGTCACTTGTAATGAAAGGATTTATGTAATAATTTAATCAAGTTTAAGTAACACTTAGTTCCAATAGTACAACCTCCGACTCAACCCCAAGAAGTGTGTGTTTGGGGTAACATCCAGAAAGTTGTTAGGGCATACGGTAGGAATGGGAGGGATATAAGTGGACCCTAAAAAAAAATCAATGCAATTACCGAAATGCGCGCACCAAAGACAGAAAATGAAGTTAGAGCTTTTCTCGGGAAAATCCAGTATATCAGTCGATTCATTGCCAAGCTAACATTAGTATATGAGCCCATCTTCAAGCTATTGAGGAAGGACCATCATATGGAGTGGAATAGGCAATGTCAATAAGCTTTTGACAAAATCAAAGAATATTTGGTTAAACCACCCGTCCTGAAACCTCCAAGGCCGAGCAAACCCTTGGTGTTGTATTTGGCCATAGAACCCGAAGCGATGGGGGCGATGATGATACACTAAATACGGGTACTAGCAGAGGCAGGATTGCCTGAGCAAGAATAGGCCTCGCAGAGGTTCGAACAGCTAGCATTACTAGATGAGAAAAGGATAAAGGCCTTGTACCACATGCAACTATACCAGAAAAGGTTGGCCAGGGTGTTCAACAAGAAGGTGCACCCCACCAAGATAAGAGAAAGTGATCTAGTGCTCAAGCATTCGATGCCACTGATAATAGACCCAAAGGGAAAGTTCAGGCCCAAATGGGAAGGGCCCTACCTAGTCAAGAAGGTGATGGGGAATAAGGCAGTGAGGCTGTCAGATTTGGAAGGGAACAAGTTCACCGAACCCATCAACGTGGACAGGCTGAAATAATACTTTGCATTAAAAAAAATAAAAAAAAAAAAAATGGCTCATTGGGTTGAAAATCCGCAAAGGACAGCCCAAGCAAAGTATAAAGCATGAGTGAGCAAGAAAAATGGCTAATTGTAAAATTCGTGAGGAACAGTTAGCGACAGAGGTACCCTTTCAATGCAGTCTATTTCCTACATGTGTACTAAGAATTAATGCAAATGCCTTTATTGAAACAAATGTCCACGATGTTCATAGATTGCATAAATCTCAGCTAACCGGGAAAGATTAGAGTCAGGTAATTACAAATAACGTCTTTTGTTTCTTAGATGTTGGACCAAGGTCAGAAGTTCTAGGAGAAGAACTCCAAGAATGGAAAACAACCTCGGGAATGAGGACGAGCGAAGAGCCTCGAGAATGAGGACAGATCTTAAAAAAAAAAAAAATTAGCTCGCTGAGTTGGAAACCAGAAAAGGCGGCTCAGGCAAGATAGAGTAATCGGCTAAGTTGAAAAGCTGAAAGGACAGCTTAGGCAAAAGATAGAATGGACCTGCAACTCAATGGACGAAGCACAAGGTAGTATCTTTTCCGCATCCTCAGGACAGCAAAGGAAGGCTTCGGGAATCGGAAGACATGATTTTCAGTATCCGAGAATGATAATAAGAGAAAAATGCACGCCGAGAATGGCAGCAACTCCTCAGAGAGAGGGCATATTTCAAAATCTGGGAATCGGGAGACATGATTTTTAGTATCCCAAAAGGATGAGGCCGGTTTCATAAAGGCGTAATCCACCTTGACCCGGTGCAGTAGCGGAGAGCAGAAAGCTAAGTCAGGTCTAAGGATGACCAGTCTACCACACCGCGAATAAGGGACACAACAGAATCTTGAGCCATGAAACCAAAGAGAATTGAACAATCACCGGAGGAGAATTGGCAGAAGGAAACTGTCAGCAAGCCAAGGGGGTGACCAAAGACTTTTATAGGCAAAGGGCACCAAAGAGCGCAAGGAAGGCCAAACCAAGGATAACATCAAGCCAATAGGACAAAGAAAACCCATTGGAATAGGGAATGCATCCATGCACACATGCATACACGTCGCATACACACAATTCTTGTTTGTATTCACAGGCCTTGAAGAAAAATAAAAAGCGGCAAGGACGAGCAAATCCAAGAATGGAAAGAAACCTCGGGAATGAAGACGAAGAACTCCGGGAGTGGAGAACAACCTCGGGAATGAGGACGAGCAAAAAGCCTCGAGAATGAAGATGGATCCGGGGTCGAAATGCCTCACCACCATCAGTTTGACAGTTCAGGAATGAATCCCAGGTCGAGACCTACATTATCAACAGTTTGGGAATGAATCCCAGGGGTTGAAGCACCTCATCATCATGGAAAAAACTCCTTAGTGGATTGAAAAGTAACGCATATAGACCAAAACACCATCACTCAACTCAGTTCGGGAATAAATCCCAGAGATTGAAGCATCTCACACCCAGCATGGTTCGGGAACAGATCCCAGGGGTCGAAGCACCTCGCCATCAACTCAACTAAGTTCGGGAATAAATCCTAGAGATTGAAGCATCACACACCCAACATGGTTCAGGAATAAATCCCAGGGGTCGAAGCACATCGCCATCAACTCAACTCAATTCGGGAATAAATCCCAGAGATCGAAGCATCTCACACCCAGCATGGTTCGGGAACAAATCTCAGGGGTCGAAGCACCTCGCCATCAACTCAACTCAGTTTGGGAATAAATCCCAGAGATTGAAGTATCTCACACCCAGTATGGTTCGGGAACAAATCCCAGGGGTTGAAGCACCTCGCCATCAACTCATCTCAGTTCGGGAATAAATCCTAGAGATTGAAGCATCTCACACCCAGCATAGTTCGAGAACAAATCCCAATGGTCGAAGCACCTCTCCATCAACTCAACTCAGTTCGGGAATAAATCCCAGAGATCGAAGCATCTCACACCCAGCATGGTTCGGGAACAAATCCCAGGGGTTGAAGCACCTCGCCATCAACTCACCTCAGTTCGGGAACAAATCCCAGAGGTCGAAGCACATCACCATCAACTTAACTCAGTTCGGGAATAAATCCCAGAGATCAAAGCATCTCGCAAAAACAGCGAAACAACAAGTAAGTCCGACAACAGCCGACGAACCAGGTATGTAAAAATGCATGCATGACTTTGATAGGGTTGTCACTGTCACACACTGTACAAGCCCGCATCAAAGTGGGGGTGACTGTAGACACTGTATTTTTGCATAAGCCCGATGATGAGCCTCGTATGGAGGCGCTACTTGAAAAGTTACGGAAGTTGCGAAAAATGAATGCCGGAAGGAAGGAAAACCTCCAAAATTAGCACCTCATCGGATTCGAACTCACTAGCCAGCCTCATATTCGCTCAGTCAGTTTCTGTTTCAAACCTCAACCTTGGCCCATCAACCCAACCTCTGCCCAAATCCATCCACACGCCCAAAGCCCATGCAGCCCACGCCAAACACCACACAAAGCCCATCCAGCCCACGCCAAACACCACACAATCGGCCCAGGAACCCATGCAATCCATCGAAAACCCCATGTAATCCACATGTCCAAATCCCCTTATCAATACTTTCCAATTTAATAAGATTTGGATCACATCCTTGCCAAAATAACAAGATTTGAAATCACTTCATCACCAAATTTAGAGGATTTTATTTCCAAAATAAATTGACAATATATCCCTCAAATCAACATGATTTGTTTCCCTATTCGGAGATCCTTTCAAAACATTATAAAATGGATACTTTTTCATCATCAATGGAGCTATCTTCTTCACCTTGGACGGCAACAACAAGAAAAAAAAAACCTAGACTCTCTTATTCTTCTTGATCAACCACAACTGAAACCAACCACCAAAAACCCGAACAAAAAACAACAAGAAAACCGAAGAACAGTAAGCCACCAAAAAACAACCAATCACTGAAACAAAAACCCATTACCGAAAGCAAAAACAACCAAACCAGCCAGCAACCCATCACCGAAACCACCAAAAAACCCTAAGCCATCACCAATCACCGGAAAAAACCAGAAGAAAAACAACCAAAATAGCCGCACCAAAAACAACATGAACCACCGAAAAAACCAAAAACATCCCCAAAAACAACCAAAACAGCCACACCAAAAAACAACCTGAACCACAAAAAAAACCAGAAGAAAAACAACCAAAACAGCCGCAAAAACAACCAAAAACGGCCAAAAACAGCAGCCAAAAATCACTAAAAACAACAGAAAAAACCAACCAAAATAGCAATGTTGGGTTTCTATTAAGTCCCAAGGGTCATTTTCAAGCATCAAACATATGTGAATACATCAAGAAATATGGCGGAAACATACTTACATTGAGCAGTTTTTGAGATGCGATGAACACAAGCCCTTTGCTCCCTTGAAGCTCTCGGCTTTCTCCCTTTGGTGTGCTCTATTTCGGTCAAGCTCCATGGATGGATCTCCAAGCTCCAAGCTTTAACAAATAGTGATTCCATGCTCGTGTGTTCGGTTTCCCTATCACCTTGGGATGACTCTTTATGTGCTAGCAATGGAATGATTTGCCACAAATCTTTCCTTGTTCTTGATCCATTCGGACAAGCCAAATGGAAGAGAAGAATGATGGCAATTCGGCCAAGGGAGAGGTAAAGAGATTCGGCCAAAGGCCTTGGGAGAGAAAAGAATGTGTTTTGTTTTCTAAAAACATAATGAAAAAGCTTTACAAAATTTGGTATATCATTTCTAAAAGTCAAACCAAATTTTGGAGCCAAAAATCTCATTAAATGCTCACAACCACTTCTTTCATGAATAGTGACTGCATGTCAATCACTTCAAAATGACAAGACATCAATCACTTGAATGATGTGCGATGTGATGTGACGCGTGATGTGACTTGTGGCCGCACTTGAATTCGAAATGCGAGTGCATCCGCAAACACTCCCGGGCTCGGGTTCGTTAATTCTTAATTAACGAATTTTCCGTTGCAACGTAATTAAATCAAATTTAATTAAATAATTATGCCAAGCAAAATTACTATTCACATCGCTAACGAATTAATTCTAAATTAACTCGTTTGCCCGAATTAAAATCCAATTTTAATTCCGCGTCGAAATCTAATTTCTTTTAATATATCGAATATATTAATTTATTGATTAATTCCAAATTAATCGTTCTCTCTTTAAATAATATTTTATCTTAGATCAAATATCTCCGTAATTAATCCCAGATTAATTTTCTCTCTCTTCTCATTAATCATAGATTAATAAAGTGCGAGTCATACATCATCGGTGAATCTTCGGGAGGCGACCCATGAGATCCCTGGATATGTTGGCAGTAAGTTAGGTCGTCGGACTATCCGAACACGTAAGTACCTAGTACTACGTTTGTACCGATTTACAAGACAAGGTTGGCTTCTAGCAAAGCGCCAAGCCTACCCAATTCTCCAGAAATATCCTTACAGGAATATGTGATCTATATATGGCATAGTATACAAAGTATTGTGTATATCGATCCAGTATCGGATGTCACATGCAAGGTCTGGGGCTGGAAATTTGTCTGCCCCGTACGAAGCACATATCGGATCTCTGGTAACTAGTCTCTATAATCGGATAAACATGACCTAGTCATAATATTCCGATAGCTGCAGCATATAAGAGAACGAGTTTCGTATCCTACGTGATCATCATATCCACTATTACTGGAGTGATACTTCCATCTCGACATCACACCCAACACACTACGATTCTCAATATACCTAGCAGAGGCGTACACAGAACCTATTAAAGCCCTGGACGACCAAAACCAAAGTACATTGATTGTGGCAAGTATTAGCGGTGCAAGTCTCAGGTTAAGACCAAATACACCTACCCTGATTCGGACTTCCATAGAAACATAGTAATACTACCAATGGAATTCCGAGGGGTCTATCCAGAGCGAAGCTGTTTTCCGTATCATCGGTAAAACACAACCTCCTACTACACTTGCATGAGTATCATATACCCAAATATATGAGAACTATGCCGTTATGCCCTCATAACGCGCACAAGTGTAATACTAGTCTATTCCGCATTATCGATGTCCAATCTCGATAATACTACGACTAGGGATATTTAATGATTAAACCTTCATGGATTGATACTGTCTCATATCATCTCAATCCAGGAACTAATCATAAGGACCTCCTATCATTTATACATCTTGGTGATCTAATCACAAATGATAAGAGAGCAATTTCCTTTGTCACATAGTTAATTTGTACAACAACACCATGATCTGTACAAATAGTGACGCTATGGGTCATAACTGTCCAACAAGCAAGCCAAAACAACCAAAAATAGCAGCAAAAATCACCCAAAATACCAAGCTAAAACAACCAAAAATAGCAGCCAAAACAACCAAAACAGTAGCCAAAAATAACCAAAACAGCAGCCAAAAAATAACCAAAATAGTGGCCAAAAATAACCGAAACAACAGCCAAAAACAACCAAAATAGCAACCCAAAAACAGCCAAACCCGCAGCCAAAAACAACCAAAACATTAGCCAAAAATCGTGAATCAAACAGCAAGCGGAAACCGTGAAAATAGCAACCAGACAACAGTAAAACAGCAACCAGAAATAGCAAAATAGCAACCCAAAAATAGCAAAACAGCAACCAGAAACAGTGAACCAGCGAACCAAGCTTCGATCCTTCCGGCGACGGCCTAACGCACTTCCGAGAAAGCAACTTAAAAGGTAAGACCTGAGGGCACCATTACCAGATTTAGTTTTATAGTTCTGGATGCTGCAAGCCTGGCTGGACGTGAAATACGTCCAGACGGGTATGCGAAGTCCTACATCAAAGACGGCCAAATTTCTAGTCAAATTCTTTTCTTTCTTTGGCTTTTTGTTAGTTATTTTTTTATCTATTTAGTGTTGTCTTTCAAACTATTTATTCGTTTTTATTGTTGTTTTATTATTTCACCTTTTATTTTGTTTATGTTTTTCGTGTTACTAATTATATGCATATGTATAGTAATATTTTTTATGTCCGTTTACGTTCCATTGATGATTATGTATGTTATTATCCCTTACGGTATATCGGATGGAAACCCAGACATAAATTCCGTAGCCGAATTCGAATGGACGGTAGTACGGTCTGTACTTGGGATACAACTCCACGTGCCACTTGGAAAATACTCATACGTGTGTGATTAACCCCCCTTTTTTGTTTGCTATTTATTTATTGACGTTTTTCCCGCTTTTAATTTTTTAGTATAATTTTCGTTATCGCATCTCGTACTTCTTGATTTACTATGCTTTTGGAATCTCGTTATTGTGATTATTATTTTGATTGGGTGTGTTACTACATTTTTTATTCGCTTTTCTTGCATGAACGCATAAGACTTGGCTATACCATTGTGTGAACCCGTCCATTATACTGGCATAAGTAAGGGACCATTCCGAACCCTACAGTTTGAGGTATTCCCTTGCGAGGGGTGAGTGCAGCCTTAAACCTTTCCCAGTTCACACTGGGTGGCGACTCCTTTATTCTCCGGTTTAGTCCCCCGCGGGCTACTCCGTACTCTCTACGGGTTGTGAGCCCAATAGTGTCGTGGTCACCGAGCATCATAGGCATAGCGGTAAACCCCACTTTGCTCCTACAAGTATTAATCTTTCATAAAGGATGATTCTTTTATCGAAAGAGAAATTGATTAGAATGTCTAATCAATCTTATGCATCATGGGATCGTGGCATATTGAATACTATATTATGTATGCTTAAATATATCAATTTAATCGTAATTATTACGAGCTATTTTGATATGTTGTAGATCATAGGATGGGTCTTGAAATATGTTCTTTGTTATCTTTGATATATTAAGAATGAGTTTCTTATTCATGAAGAATAGAGTCTGCAACCATTAGAGTCAAATTAATTTTGACTCTAATTATGATGTTAGACAATCTACGTCATACATAGTTAGAAAAGATGCAGTGGGAGTGTCACGGATGATTCCACCTTGTTAGTGGAATTAGTTGAAACTTATGAAGTTGGATAGTGACCTAGTAGATTAGAAGTTTTGATATTAGTGTTGTGTTTGCGGTTGTCTGCATAGTATTTTGAATTTGATCCCCAAATACTTGGATAACTCAGTAGTTCTAGCACAATATTGACGTAGCATTTAAGTCATATTGATGTATAATTTAGGTTCTACAAAATATGAATGATGCTGGCTAAGAGAAACGATTGGGTTTGCTGGACAAACTCAATATGTTATAGCGGACCTACTTGTCGTTTCTTACCTCTTGAGTACTAGGTGAGCTCTTGAGGGCTATGAGTATGTGATATACATTTAGATGTGTATATGATATCATGGATTGGAACTAGAGCAAGTGGGAGAAATTGTTAGGGTTGGTGCTCGGAGTGCTAATCCAGATCATATTTATGTCCGATTCATGAATACGAACAATACCTTTTTTCCATAATATTACTTATATATGGTTGCACCTTTTATTTTTATATACGTATTCGATCTAATAATTATTGGATTGAAACTGAATCTGATTTCGTGATACGTATATATTAGACAAAGTCTCAGGATTTACAACGTAGTGCGCAGTTACAAAGTAGTTTGTAATTGACATTGGGAAGTATCATTATAAGTTGTATATTCTCAAAAAATGTTTCTGGCCAAGATTTACTGACACGGGTCGGTTAGTAAAATCCGTTGAGACCAGTACATGTCGTATATCAGACTTGATCCGATAGTTTATCCCAATGAACCATGAGTCTCGGGAGACTCATATAGACGTGTAGGTATTTTTTTGATAAACACTGAACGGCTCACCAAAGATTTCCTAATAGATGATACACCAACGTCAATAGGAATCTTCTCGAGTCGAGTAGCATAGTGATCCTTCGACTTGCAATACTAATGTGGATATATGAGACATCATTCACACTTAGATGGCAGTCACATCACCGATCTATTTAGATTAGACCTCCGCATGCTCGTTGGGTGTGGACCCATGCTAATGATATCCTGTAAAGTATCAAATAGAATTTTTCAGTCATGTGTACAGGGCATAGGTATCATGTACGTATTTACGATCTAGTAAATCCATGGTCGTGGTATACTTCAGAAGCGAGTTCCGAGTGTTATTTAGAGATCGTAAATTTGAAAGTCGACTATATTATACCTTAGGGATTTGATGTTCCTTTCTGTATCCCTGGTATAATATTGATAGTTTGTGACGGAGGGATTATACGTATGCAATAATCTTGACTTGTATAATTTAGCGAGATTATCCGTGATCGTCATAATTTACGAGTGGGTAAATTATGGACACGAAATTTGATTCCGTGACGGATAAACCTAAACTTAAATAATCCCACAATATAAAGTGTACTTGTTGATCACTTGGGCAACACGTTATGAATAATACATATTATTCACAATACTTCATCGGATTAGATAAGTTAATTTGAATCGTTTAATGGTTAAACAAAAAATACATGCATATGGGGCATTTCGGTCATTTCTTAATTAATGTGTATTTGTATTTAATATATGATTTTATCTAATATACATTAATTAATTGTCAAATAAGATATTTGACATATATCATAAATATATGTATTTGGATTATTTAAAGTAAATAAAAATACATATATTTAGATATTTTATTTAAGTAATTATTTAATTATTTAATTGTTAAATAATTAAAGTAATTAAAATATAAATATCTAAAGTGATATTTTATGTTAGGAAATAATTAAAGTGTAAATATTTGACTTATTTACATTTTTTATTAAAGGTTGCAGTTATCAAATTGAGTTTGATAACTTGATGGCTTGATATTTATTTTTGATTATATGAATTTCAATATGATCTTTTTGGCCCCCAAATTTCGGCCAACCCTATTATTTAAAGTGAAAATTTTTATTTTTTCTTTCATTACAACTCCATGGCCGAATACATCTTTATTAAAAAGGCTCCCAAATATTTCTTGAAGAAACTTGTAGATAAAGTGAATAAATCAAGAAGAAAGCTTAAGGAAGTTAGGAGATTTTGAGGCAATCTTCAATATTCTTAAGCTTAGAAAGTTTGTTTCTTGTTTTTGAGTATCTAGAATAGTTTTAGGGTTTCTTCGTTTCTTAAATTTTGGGCCTTTTTGATTTGGAGGATGGATTTGGAGGCTAGATGCTTGTGTGAAGTTATATTGAGTAATATTAATGTAATATTAGTTCAATTTTATCATTTGATGACTTGTTGCCATTCTAGAGTGTTATGACTACTCTTGTAACTCTTAGATTTATTCTTGAGTTCTTCATCGGTGGTGGCAATGTTTGGTGTAAATATTCATATGATTAATGTTGAGAAAGCATGAAAAATGATCATTTTTGCTCTCTGGTCAGACCTGGAAATTCTGAAAATTTGGTGATGAAAAATATGTTATTTAAATATATTAGATGTTTATTGGGCATAGAATAATTGCCAGAAATTATTTCTGATTGAAAATATGAGAAAACGGTGAAAAACGGCATTATCGGGTGAGTTTCGGGCTTACCGGGTGACGGCTAAAAGTGAATTTGTCACTGTTTGGGCAGCCCATGAACTGCCCAAGTACTATTGGGGCTGATCTGGGCAGCCCCCATGTGTATTGGTTGGTAGGTTCAGGAAAAAACGTGTTTTATACCATTTTACGGAAAAATATTTTTGTAAAATTTTCGCGATATTTTCTAAATTATTTATATTGTTATTTGATAACAAATATAATATGTTGAAGTGAAATATGTGACCGGCGTAAACACACACGTATAACGCAAGCGCACGTATCGTTCAAGTAGTATAAAAATATCGATCCCACGAGGACTTATTTCCTACTGTTGTTATTAATTGTTGAATCTATTTAATTACAAATATCTAATTAAATGGATAAGAGAGAGATTGTTTGTTTGTTTGGTTGAATGTGGCTTTGCAAAATAATAAATAAAAAGACAAAAGAAAATACTAAGGAAAATAACAAAAGACACAAATTCTAGGGTTGTGATTTATTCCAATATCATTATAAAGATGAAGTGATTATTTTATAGTTAGGAAATACAATGATTTATTAACCTGGAACACGAAATTATGCGAAAGCATCTGTCGATGGTCAGACACAAATACCCAGTATAACCCAATTGAACCATATTCCTATGTCAACCACATTATCTGGATTCATTAAGATTAAGTTCCAATTTATGGCTAACCTCGCCCGACAGGTATATTCCTATCCTGTAAGGAAATCTATTAAAGGGTTATCTATCCTCAAGGAAGATCGTTGGCTATTGAGTCTAAGGTTTTAAACTTAAAATCTCTATGTCTAGTTCATTTTAAGTTTACCTAATCAATTTTATTAGTGATCGGTTAATAAAAAGCATTAAGATTAAGACTCAATAAATAAATCATTATATTACCCAAACTATAATCTAACCCTTATAAACCGGTGATATTGAAATTCATCACAACCTTAGAAAAACTAACAAATAATTATAACTAGTAAAAACATAAAATTAAAAGACATAAAATAAAATGCTAAAAAGTAAATTACAATAAAATAAAATGCTAAGGTAAAAGGAATTACTTTTACTACTACTATTTAGATATCTCCCATAAAATAATATATAAACTTGTGATATTATTTAACCAACCGACCAATCTGGCGGTATCCTGATTAAGTCCACTAAGTCCAACCAGCCATATAGGCGGTAATATTTGTCCATAATCCAGCCATAAAGGCGGTACCAAAATAAATTTATCAACCGACCAATCTGGCGGTATCCTTGATTAATCAGGTTAAACCAACAGAAAATAAATATACCAACCGACCAATATAGCGGTATTCCTTTATTAATCAGTATTTTAAAGTGTAAATATATATTTTTAAGGGAGATTAATCTAAATAGTAACAGTAAAAGAATTACCTTTCACCCTAGCTGGGAAATTACTTTCTCATGAATAGTAAAAACTGTAAAAAGTAAAAAGTAAAAATTAAATTACTATTATTACAAATGGTAATAAAAATAAATTACAAATAAATTAAAAAAAAACTAAAAATAAAAGTAAAATTCTAGAGAGAGAAACTCTCTCTAGAGAGAGAAATCAAGAGAGAGAGAAGTGTGAGGTATATAAAATCTGAAAATTCGCCATCTATTTATAGCAAAAGTTTTCACTGTTTGGTCACTGTTCGCAGCGCGTCGCGACGCCAAGCCCTCAGCGTCGCGACGCTGGATTTTTCACTATTTGGTTGACGTGGCACGATGAGAAGGCGACACGTGGCATGGCGGCTGACTGTTTAGAGCGACACGTGTCATGGCGGCTAAAACTCAATTATTATGCTGACGTCATTGGTGACGTGTCACTGTTCATGACGTCATTGGTGACGTCACTCTGATGATGTGGAAGACAACGTGGCGACACGTGGGGCGGCGGCCGTCAGACGAATGAGAGGTTGACACGTGTCGCGCTGTGATTGGCTGATGATGACATGGCATGTTGACTCGGTTGACTTGCTGATGTGGCTGCTGATGTGGACGATGATGTGGCGACACGTAGGATGACACGTGGGTCGGTGGCCGTCCAAGCAATAGGATTTCGACACGTGGCACGGCGCATTTTAGCATCTCTGTTGTGATGGTGACACGTTTCACGGCGCACGTTAGCAAAGTCAACTTTTCTCAGATTCTGAATTTTGTGGACCCGGCGCATGTTAGCAGATTCGGCGCACGCTGGGCGTCGCGGCGTCGGTGTTTCAGCGTCGCGACGCTGAAGAGACGAAAATATCCCTGTTGACGCATTTTTGTCCGGTTTTGCCTCAAATTGCCTCCAGTGCTTTCCAAACTTTATTTATCTACAAAATAACACAAAACACATCAAAACATTCACAAAACTCAAGAAACTATACAAAATATTAGATTAAATGAGTGGGAAATAGTGATATAAATACCACTCATCACACCCCCAAACCTAACATTTTGCTAGTCCTCGAGCAAAATACAAAATGGAATAACATAATAAAATTTAACTAAGCCATTTTCGTAGGGATCACGGTTGCATTTAGCATATGCAACAAGCCTTTAAACCCCTAGGTGTCCCTAGTGGACGAGTGTAGTCTCGTGAGGGCTTACAGCAACGATACCCACAAACGTTTTACAAAAGTAAAAAGTTAGTTAAAACTAATACACACAAAAGCAAAAAGACAAGAGAAAATAGAATAAAGAAGTTAGTAACTAATCAGGTGAAACTTCTACTACAAGTTACTAGTTGTTTTGTTTTATTCTAAATTACTGAATAAGTAAATTCTCCGATTATTTTTACCATTCTCCATATACACAGTCAACAAAATATTAAACAACTCATTTTTGCCCACAACAGTCATAAGTGCAGTTGATAAGAGAGTAATATTTTTGTCCTAAAGTTCTATCAGATTTCACACCTTTTTGTAGTAATGGAATAATTTTCTGATTTTTCTGATTTTTTCTTTGATTTTCTGAATTTTGACTTTTTATTTATATACAATACCTTCCGTCTATGTAGCGAGCTTTGGGTTGGTGACTCCCAAACCAGTTGGCTTTAGGGCACCAGGTGTTAAGACACCCCTACGAACTTAATTACTCAGACTTCAGATATGAATATATTTTTGCAGTATCTTCGATCCATGTAACGAGCTTTGGGCCAATGACTCCCAAACCAGTTGGTTTTAGGGCACTGGGTGTTAAAACACCCTTACAGACTTAATAACCCGGATCTTAGATACTTTATTTTTTTACATCAGAAATTTTTTTTTTTTTTTTTTTTTTTTTTTTTTATTCCATAACTATGTATAGATGCTTCCTCCAATTAAACTATAGCACGGAATATTACAAATTTTTCAATTACAGCTCATGTCTGTATGTTACTATGTATGTTGATAATACCTGTCAAATGAGCATATGAAGATTCATTTTAGTCAGTATTATGGAGAATTCACAAATTAAATAATCAAAAGGAAATAAACAAAAATTAACTTATTTCGAAATAAATGGTTTGAAATACGTCTCAAGAGTGGAAACTCCTTACTCGGCTATTTCTTACCAATTCACCTTTTTAGTCAAAATAAAAACACAAAAAAGCAAAATATTTTTGTAATTTTTGAAAATTTTTCAATTTTTTTGTATTTTTCGAAAAATTTTGGACTAAAAATAAAAACACAATACAAACAAGTACTATTAACTATACCTCACCCCCCAAACCTAAATGAGACATTGTCCCCAATGTCTTAAACAGTAGAAGAAGAGTTTAGAAAATAATACCTGGTTAGTTGAAATTCTACAGGAAAATTACCGATAGGAAAAATTTATGTCCAATTGATACTTGACGATTTTTTTAGTGAAAATTTCGACAGAGTTTCCTCTAAAAATTTAAAATCTCGCCAAATTCATCCTAAAAAATTATCACCAATCAAATCCCAACTTTGGCATTTTTTAGAAAAATCCGACAGAGTCTCCCCTGAATTTTTGATTATCCAACACAACCTAAATCTATCAAATGCCACAAACACTCCAATTCAATTCTTCGCCCCCACAACTACTAATCAAACTACCAACAATCCAACACTTCGTAATCCAATCCACAGTCATAATCAACCAAATCACAATTCAATTTTTCTCAGTTTACCCAATTACCAAATCAAAAATTTTTTTATCAATTATTACCGTCTTTCTCAAATTTTGATTTTGGCAGTGGCACTCTCGGCAGTGATGGCTAGGTTCCGGTTTTGGTGTATCTTGGCTGCGGAGGTCGGCTATGGCAGTCACGGCAAGACACGGCAGTGGCTCGGCAGTGATGGTTTGGTCTCGGTTTGGTGGTGTTTTGGTTGTTGAATCTCGGTTTTGGTTTGTGGTTGAAGTGGCTGTGATGGATCTTGGTGGATTCGGCGAAGCTTGGTTTTTGATGGTGATGAGGCTCACGGCAGATCTTGGCTGGTTCGGCAAAGGTGGTTGCTCACGGTGTGGATCTCGGCTGGGGAAGATTTAGTGAAGGTTGCGGCTGTTGGAGGTGTTTGAGGAAGAAGATGATGATGGGTTCAGTTACGGTGATGAAGGTCACGGCAAGGGTGGTTCTTGGTGATAGGCTCTCTCGGTGATGGTGGTTGATTTCGAAGAGGAAGATGATGATGGGTTTGATAGATCTCGGTCAAATGCTCTCGGTTTGGGTGAGTCTCGGCTGGTGGTTGAAGATGAAGAAGATGAAGAGTGAAAGGAGATGCTGCCAGTGCCCTACTTATGTCTCTGATTTCGAGTCACGTGTCGCGACGCCAAAAATTGCCTAGCGTCGCGACACTCGGTTCTTTAGGGTTAGGGTTTTGACTCGGGATTTTTTTTTTTTTTTTTTTTTTTTTTTTTTTTGGCAAAACCATGTCTTGCGACAGATAAATCCATAAGACTTCTTACTCGGCCGTCTTTTCTGGATCAACTTTGTATCTTCGTGATTTTGTCAAATTTTTATTTTGTGAAAATCCCGCTTGTACTGGCTTGCTTTGTCCTGATAAATTCCATTTTAATTTTTCCTGCAAAAATAACACAAATCAAAAAGTTCACACACAAAAATAAATAAATAAATAAATTACAACAAATTGCATGGGTTGCCTCCCTGCTAGCGCTAAATTTTTCGTCTTCAGCCAGACGTGACTGAAATTCATCTGTTAAGGAGGTTTCAATGTCGTTTTGGATGTCCGATTAAAGACAATCCCGTGAGCGTTGCTTTTGAAGGGTCTCTTCCAAAGGTAAAGTGGTAAAAAGAATTTTGTCTTATTCAATGCTCGTGTCACCTTTTTGATCCTTGTTGCTCCATTGGTTCCTGAAAAGAAAGTAATAAAATTAGGAGGTCTCGTATGATGCTTGACTTGGAATGGAAATTCCATTTTGTCAAGCTTCTGAGTGGTTTCTTTGATTTGTACTCCCCAAAACAGCGATGTTTCTCCTGAATGCTCTGGATCTTTAATAAGGTCAGATATTTGCTCTTCTATTTGCTCTGCTTCTTGCTCCACCTTTTCTTCACAGATGTATTTGAAAATTTCTGCATTCAGCTCTTCATCTGTCATCTGTGAAATACATGTTTCAAAATTTTCAACCTGAAAAGAAATGTTAGATTTTAGGTCTTCATCCTCTGATCTGGTTGAAATGATTGGCTCAGGTATTTCTTCATCAAACATTTGTGCAATGGAATCTCCAAGATTTTCACTTTGAGGATACAGAATTCCATCCTCAATTTTTGATGTATTTGGTAGAAATATTTCAGCTTCATCCTCGTCAGAATCTGAATAATAGAAGTCAAATCGAGACTTTGCCGGTTCGGGTTCCTGAACTGATACCTCTGGTTGTTGATACTGCTCAACCTCCTCCTCTGTTAAGGTGTCATCGTGGATTTCTGGGTACTCGAAGGCTTCATCAGTGCCATCTGAAACTGATTCTTGAGGTATTTTGTTCTGGTTTTCTATTAATTGTCTGATCTGATCTGTCATTCTCTGTATGGATTCTGCGTTATTCTGAATTTGTGCATCAAATCGAGCTTCTTGTTCTTTGAACATGTGAATTAATTGATCTTCCTCGGATGGTTCTGGTTCTTGATAAGGATCGAAGGAAGATGGTGGATAAGATGGAAAATGTGATTCTGTGAAATGTGATGGCTCTTCGTACCATGATTGTCTCCAGAAATTCTCCCACTCTGATCGATATATACATTGATCGCTCGGGTGGTTACTATCACAAATCACACATCTCCCCATTTCGTTCTGATGAACAAATGTAGCATGCTTGGTTCTGGCATCCAGTGATAATTATTGGGCTCGACAACAGGCCACAGAAAATCGGACTGTTGCTCCCAGATTTGAGGTGTATCTTCTTGTAACGCTTGTAATTTTTCAATCTCCCAGTAGTGTTCCATTTTTTTAATCACCTGAAAACAAAAGAAATAAAAATTACAAAATAAAAGAAAGAAAATTAGATATAAGTAAATTGGATAGTTTCAAAATTAACAACTCAAGAAAATTAAGTCCCCGGCAACGGCGCCAAAAACTTGACCGGCGTAAACACACACGTATAACGCAAGCGCACGTATCGTTCAAGTAGTATAAAAATATCGATCCCACGAGGACTTATTTCCTACTGTTGTTATTAATTGTTGAATCTATTTAATTACAAATATCTAATTAAATGGATAAGAGAGAGATTGTTTGTTTGTTTGGTTGAATGTGGCTTTGCAAAATAAATAAATAAAAAGACAAAAGAAAATACTAAGGAAAATAACAAAAGACACAAAATTCTAGGGTTGTGATTTATTCCAATATCATTATAAAGATGAAGTGATTATTTTATAGTTAGGAAATACAATGATTTATTAACCTGGAACACGAAATTATGCGAAAGCATCTGTCGATGGTCAGACACAAATACCCAGTATAACCCAATTGAACCATATTCCTATGTCAACCACATTATCTGGATTCATTAAGATTAAGTTCCAATTTATGGCTACCCTCGCCCGACAGGTATATTCCTATCCTGTAAGGAAATCTATTAAAGGGTTATCTATCCTCAAGGAAGATCGTTGGCTATTGAGTCTAAGGTTTTAAACTTAAAATCTCTATGTCTAGTTCATTTTAAGTTTACCTAATCAATTTTATTAGTGATCGGTTAATAAAAAGCATTAAGATTAAGACTCAATAAATAAATCATTATATTACCCAAACTATAATCTAACCCTTATAAACCGGTGATATTGAAATTCATCACAACCTTAGAAAAACTAACAAATAATTATAACTAGTAAAAACATAAAATTAAAAGACATAAAATAAAAATGCTAAAAAGTAAATTACAATAAAATAAAAATGCTAAGGTAAAAGGAATTACTTTTACTACTACTAATTTAGATATCTCCCATAAAATAATATATAAACTTGTGATATTATTTAACCAACCGACCAATCTGGCGGTATCCTGATTAAGTCCAACTAAGTCCAACCAGCCATATAGGCGGTAATATTTGTCCATAATCCAGCCATAAAGGCGGTACCAAAATAAATTTATCAACCGACCAATCTGGCGGTATCCTTGATTAATCAGGTTTAAACCAACAGAAAATAAATATACCAACCGACCAATATAGCGGTATTCCTTTATTAATCAGTATTTTAAAGTGTAAATATATTATTTTTAAGGGAGATTAATCTAAATAGTAACAGTAAAAGAATTACCTTTCACCCTAGCTGGGAAATTACTTTCTCATGAATAGTAAAAACTGTAAAAAGTAAAAAGTAAAAATTAAATTACTATTATTACAAATGGTAATAAAAATAAATTACAAATAAATTAAAAAAAAACTAAAAATAAAAGTAAAAATTCTAGAGAGAGAAACTCTCTCTAGAGAGAGAAATCAAGAGAGAGAGAAGTGTGAGGTATATAAAATCTGAAAATTCGCCATCTATTTATAGCAAAAGTTTTCACTGTTTGGTCACTGTTCGCGCGTCGCGACGCCAAGCCCTCAGCATCGCGACGCTGGATTTTTCACTATTTGGTTGACGTGGCACGATGAGAAGGCGACACGTGGCATGGCGGCTGACTGTTTAGAGCGACACGTGTCATGGCGGCTAAAACTCAATTATTATGCTGACGTCATTGGTGACGTGTCACTGTTCATGACGTCATTGGTGACGTCACTCTGATGATGTGGAAGACAACGTGGCGACACGTGGGGCGGCGGCCGTCAGACGAATGAGAGGTTGACACGTGTCGCGCTGTGATTGGCTGATGATGACATGGCATGTTGACTCGGTTGACTTGCTGATGTGGCTGCTGATGTGGACGATGATGTGGCGACACGTAGGATGACACGTGGGTCGGTGGCCGTCCAAGCAATAGGATTTCGACACGTGGCACGGCGCATTTTAGCATCTCTGTTGTGATGGTGACACGTTTCACGGCGCACGTTAGCAAAGTCAACTTTTCTCAGATTCTGAATTTTGTGGACCCGGCGCATGTTAGCAGATTCGGCGCACGCTGGGCGTCGCGGCGTCGGTGTTTCAGCGTCGCGACGCTGAAGAGACGAAAATATCCCTGTTGACGCATTTTTGTCCGGTTTTGCCTCAAATTGCCTCCAGTGCTTTCCAAACTTTATTTATCTACAAAATAACACAAAACACATCAAAACATTCACAAAACTCAAGAAACTATACAAAATATTAGATTAAATGAGTGAGAAATAGTGATATAAATACCACTCATCAATATGAATGAATTATTCATATGGGATATTGAATACTTTATTCGGTAAGTTTTAAAATTTTAAAGTTACGATTTCGCCCTAACAGCGCTCTTCCGCTGCACCTGACCCTAACAACGTGAACAGTAAAAATTAATAAAAATGATAAATCATCTTTTTGTTATTACAGCAGTTGTTAAGAAAGAAATACTGAAATATATTTGAGCATATGTTTCATGGGTCTTACCTCAGGGGCCTGGCAAGATATAAATATTGGAAATATACCTCCGACTGGATATACTTTGAAGAACAGAAATATAAAATAAGTACAGTAGTAAGATGCAACATTAAATCCAGCGTAAAACTTAGACAATCATAATCATGCACAATAAAGATCAACACATAAAATAATTTATTCACATGTCAAAGATATAATAACACTCCAATAGACAAAGAACAAGATAATATCATGAATTATTATGCACAAACATGGACAGTGTATGCCCCACATTGACCTAGCCTTGGGGAGACCCGGCCGGATGTATACTTTAAACATGTATGTTTGGCCGGACTTGTGACAAATCTGGTCGGATATGCGTTGTGATCCAGAATTGCTCTATCATGTTATCAATATAAATATTGCAAATGGCATGTTATCAAGACAAAAAACAAAATCAGAATCATACATATAATGAGTGAAAACATGTTGGTAACATAATAATTCAATAAACAACAAACTAAACAATACACAGATCTATATAAAATACAATCTTTGCATATGGTTGTTCCATAATAGTACGTGGTATTATATCCCAAGTACATACTGTAGGGGTTTTAGGGGCTAAATCCGGTAACGCAGCGGAAGCGGTGGAAAATCAAATTTTCCGATTTCAAAAATTTTTCTCGGATTAATTAAATAAACATATTTATTTAATTATACAATAATCAAATTATGAAATAAAATTCAAATAAATCATATTTAAGTGAATTTACCGAATTGCCCTTACACTTGGTACTCTGTCCATTTTAGTCCGAAATTGATCAAATCAATTTTGAATGATTCTAAATCATTTCTAAGATGAACTTAGCATGTTCAAAACATCAAAACACCAAGGGCAACATAAATCCCCATTTTTCTTCATTTGGCCGAATGCACCACTTTGGTGCCAAAGTGTGCACTTTGTCATTTCATGCATCAAAACACATCAAGATGTAATCCAATGAACATGAAACTTTATATGCATCATATACACATCCAAATAAACAACATATATGAAAATCCCCAAATTTGGAATTGGTCATGAACCTTAATTTTTCAATTTCTTCAAATTGGACAAATTAGACCAAATTGGTTAAATCAATTACTTCAATCATGTTTCTTCCATCCAACCAAAGTCTCAACACAATGAAACAACTCAAGATCAAATCTAGGTCATCTAAGAGTGGGTCAACAACTCTAGATTAGCAACAAGGTTTCCAAAACCATAAAAGAATACTTATAACTACACTAGTCACAAGCTTTCTCCATTATACATGCTCAACACTTTCATCAAAGTTCAAAACCAAATAAAACACAAACTATAAGAAGAGAGACAACAACAAAGCAACACAAAATGATGCTAAGCATGTTAGAAACAATTTTCATGTTGAAGACTTTGAAAGATAACTTACAAAATCCTAATTTTCCAAGCCATCTTCCTTTAGGCTTCAAGCTTTTCTCTCAACTTCTTTTATGTTTATTTTGGTATCAAATGAATTCCTTAAACCCTAAAATGAAATGAAACAATATATACCTCCTCCAAAAGAAGCCTTGGCCGAAATTGGTGGAGAAATATACAAAATATCATGATATTTTATTTCATTTAATTTTGCTTATCAACTTGCAACTTTAATCATCAAACAATTTAATGAATAAAGTAAGTCAACAATTGCAACTCAAAAATATAACCATTATATTTAATTAAGGGTCTTGGCCGAAATTATGTATACATTTATACCAAAATTTCATTTCAAATTCATTTAACAAAAATTTGATCAACTTGATTAAATATCTAAAAAAACACTTTATTAGATATTTATCACTTGGCCAACAAAGGCAACCATGCCATTTAATTCAAATATCCTAAGTTAAGATATTTATATTTTAATTAATTTAATCATTTAACAATTAATTAATTAATTAATTAATCAAATACAAATATATTAAATATATGTATAATATTTACATTAAATATCAAATACATATATTTATTTAGGATATTAGTCAAATATCTCAATTTGACTATTAATTAATGTGTATTTAAATTAATCAAGTATTAAATGTAAATACACAATAATTAACTAAATGACTGTCGGGTCCCTTTAGCATGTATCTTGCGTTTAACCTTTAAACGACTTAATAAATAATCAATATTATTTATTAATGTTGTTCTAGTGCTCTACGAGTATATTTCATTATTAAGACTCTCTAGATTCAGGTATATCCGTCACGAAATCCAATTTCGTGTCCATAATCTATCCACCCGTAAATTATGACGATCACGGATAAACTAGCTGAATCATACAGGTCGAGGTCATTGCATACGTATAATCTCTCCGTCACATGTATCCGGATAATACCAGAGATATAAATGTAAACGTCAAATCTCTATAGGTATTATCCCGTCGACGTATCTATTAGCAATCTCTAAATAACATTCAGAACTTACATCCAAAGTATACTGTGGCCACAGATTTAACAAACTGCTAATTATAAATGGACTACCTATGCTCTGTACACAGAACTGACGGATCCTATTTTGACACACACAGGATATCCTGAGGATCGGTCCACACCCAACGAACAGGCGGAGGTCTAATCTTAATAGATCGGTGATGTGACTACCATCTAAGTGTGGAGGATGTCTCATACATCCACAGTGGTATCTCAAGTCGAATGACCACTATGCTACTCAACCCGAGAAGATTCTTATTGACGTTGGTGTACCATCCATTAAGAATCTTCGGTGAGCCGTTCAGTTTTTATACACTATAAACACCTACACGTCTATACGAGTCTCTCCAGACTCATGGTTCATTGGGATAAACCATCGGACCAAGTCTCGATATACGACATGTACTGGTCTCAACGGATTTGACTAACCGACCCGTGTTAGCAAATCTTGACCAGGAACTATGTTTGATAATATATATATAACAGTGACACTTCCCAATGTCAATTACAAACTCCCTTTGTAACTGTGTACTGTATTATATATTATCGGGCCTTTGTCTAATATATACATATCACTAAACCACATTTAGTTTCAATCTAATAGTAATTAGATCGAATACGTATATAAGAACAAGAGGTGCAACCATAAATAAGTAATATTATGGAATAATGGGATGTTCGTATTCATGAATCAGACATAAATACGGTCCGGATTGGCGCTCTGAGCACCAACCCCAACACATACCATATTACAGTCCATTCGAAATCAGCTATGTAATTTATATCTAGGCTTCCATCCAATATACCAGTAGGTCAGTGACCATATAAGGTCGGATATGGTGTATATTTGGTTGGATGTATTTCACATCCGGCTGGATATACTGGTTCACAACATGAAGAAAAAATAAAAAAAAACATTAATTTTAATAAAGGTGCCCTTAAGTCGTATCTTTTATTGTAGTTTGGCTCGAAGAGTGGCCTCTTGATGCTGGGTCACTGCTCTGAAATCGCTTCAAGAAGGAAGGAACTCCAAAATATCAAAAGAAATTTTTAGGGTTTCTTTTGAGTGAGTTTTTTTAGCTTTCTCATTGTGATATTTGATTAGCTTCTGAGTGAGGGAAGACTCCCATTTTTATAATGTTTTGAGAGGTCTGGAAATGGAATGGGGATAAATTCCCCCTTCAGCCTATTCCTTTGTCTAGCGACTGTCATCATATAAGGCCGGATATGATGCATATTCCCATTAATATTTGACTAGACTTGGCCACGGTTCCGGTTCGGAATTGAACCGAACCGGACGGTTCTGGGTCCTTTCTGTTTCAGTTTGGGAACCGAAATCGGAATTGATTCCCTACGGTTCGGTTAGGGTTCCTACCCCAGCCGAACCGTTGGAATTTTTCGGTTCCAATATAATACATATAATTTTTTTTTCAAGCTATTTACTTTATTTTTAATTTAATTCAAATAAATAAAAAAATTTATTATATTTATTTGGTAATATATCCCATTAAAAATTTTCTTAATAATTATTTTCCATTTTAAAAATAAAAAATAAAATGGAACCGGAACTGAAAGGTTCGGTTTCGGTTCTCGGTTCCACATTCTTGTGGAATCGGGAACTGGATGATCCGGTTTCGGTTCGGAACCGAACCCAACTTGTGGCCGGGTTTATGTTTGACTGGATATATAATTTGAAATATTTATCTTGCCCATTGATGGGATATTAAATTTGTTCGGTCAGACATTAAATTTGAAATGTATGTCTGGCCGGTCATGATCAAATCCAGTGACTTTAGTAATCGACAATTTGCACATTCAATGACAGATGATCTTGTTTGGTCGGATTTAGGATTTCTAAGACTTCTCCAGTATGATCTTCTAGTTTGAAAGAAGGTAGGTCGGACATAGTTTATGTCCGCCTGGCTTTGGAAGTATTCTTTGGAGTTCCTTTCTTTCATAGAGTTCATCCTTGCAATTTCCCAAAGGTGTCCCCTTTACAAGACTCATCATCGGGTTATATACAAAAAAATGCAATGTCTACACTTATTAACTCACATCTGTCACCCTTGTAGCTTGTTCAGGGGACTGGCTAAATGTGCATCAACATACCCGACATAAGATTCAAATTGCTTCCCAATATATGGGTCACTACTTAGACCTGGTCCATAGCTCCTCCCTAGCTGAGGTGGGTTTTATTCTTGGCACTCTATGGGTCGGTAGGAAACCTGGTAGTTACTAATTGACCTTCTCTTTTCTGTTTTCTCTAATGTTTTCACTGTTTTTTGTTTCTAATATGACCCGATGATATCTTCTAACTTGTGTTTTTTATGTGCAGTAATGGCCCGCAAAAGAGTAAGCCCATTTGAAATCTCTACTGCAAAGTTTCTGGGTTGGTCCACCACTTTTACCGCTGCCTCCAAGACAACAAATGAGGCATACACATCGGGTCAGTAGAGAGGTGGCCAAGCTCAACGTGGAGGAAGTAACAACCCCAAGCCAACTTAAAAGTCTCGTGGGAAGGCCCCGTTGGCCCTTACTTCATAAGATGATGTTTCTCCCGAATCTCTATGGATGGACGACCTCCCTAAAACTTTAGGGCTTAAGATGGGTCACCTTCTCCTAGCCATCAATTTTATGGCCCATGAGGTGCCATTGGAGAAGGTATAGCTTGGGGAGTTCATTCCTCTGGGGAGTGTCATTGCCCGAGTCCACCGCCCTCTTCAAAAGGTAAAAATTCTTCAGCTCGATCTCTTTGATGTAACAATTATATATATATATATATATTGACCCGATCTGTATGTTGTGCCTCCTCTAGTAGAAGATGCTAATGTTCTGTATGTGCCTCGTCCTCTTGAAGATGCCCCCAAGCTGTCTGTGCCAGAAGAAGCTTCTGCTCCAACTGATATTGTAATCAAACCCTCCACTAGTGGGGTTTCCTAAGAGGGGAGATACTTTGTTAATCTCAAACAATCAATAACATTTATTTTTTTTTTACTATCTTTTATATTTTACTTACCCCAATACACACACTGCGTAAAGTCCCGATCTATGACACTTCCTTTTATCACTTAGAAAATTTTTACGAATACAATATATGTGATAACACCAATTAATAACAGGGCCAATCCCACCAACTGTCCCAATGATGGCATTTCCTTCAATATAAAAGGAAAATGAGCCCGACTACCTTAATTCCACAATCTGCCTCACTGAGGCTTCACTCTATACTTAGCTAAAATTTCAACAAAGGCATATTCCTCAAGGGTTATGACCTGATAAGCTCGATCCATTCAAATCTCTTAAGGTTGACCCGAGCCGTTGCTGCTGGGTACTTAGCCAAAATCTTTGTGAAGAAACCCATCTTCCTTCCTTGAATAACTCACCAAAATCTGGCCATAGGAGAAAACGCATGCCCTTGACGATCAAAAAACAAGGGCTCGGGGGAAGGCTTCCAACCCCGAGCCACTCATCTTTGGCCACGAGGGAACTCATCCATCCTTATGTTATTTAATAAAGTAAGGCCTCTGAGGAAAACTTCTGAACCCGAGTCATTTTATACTTGGCCACGATGAGACATACCATCCCCGTGCCATCAATACGACAAAGCCTCGGGGAAAAATTCTGACCCTGAGCATTTCAACACTTGGCTATGAGGGAATACATCCTCCCCGTGCTATGAACACAAAAGACTTCGGGGGAAAAAGTTCGACCTCGAGGAGTTTCAATATTTGGCCAAGAAGGAACATACTCTTCTCGTGCCAACAACACATCAATGCATCAGAGGAAAACTTCTTACCCCGAGTCATTTCCACGCTTGGCCACGAGGGAACACATCCATCCTCGTGCCATTAACATAGCTAGTACTCGGGGGAAAACTTCGAACCCTAAGCCATTTTAACTCTCAACCAATAGGGAACTCATCCCTTCTCACGTCATTAACATAGGCAGGTATCACATGTAATAGATTCAATTATCGCATGCAATGATACTATAGCTATCACATGAAATGAATTCAACTCTATCTACATGAGTCAGAGAACTTACTTAGAGTTAATCAATCTTGCTGCAGTCATTGACGCATAGGACCTTGCTCTGATACCATCTTTATCACATCCCGAAAAATCCAGGACGCAGCCGGTATGAGACAACATTGCTATCCTCCTGAGCCTAATGACGTTCAAATACGTGACATGTCATGATTCATACTAAATTGACTATTTGTGACTTATACATGCCTAACCTGACGTGAACTAATTTCCTGGCTTGTACTTGTCTTATACATGCATGTATCATCTCATGAATTGAATATAAACATGCATCATTACACATAGACTGCTCAAAATATAGATATCACAACTTGAAATATGTGACGTGGCGTAACCTAACTCATGTCTTATACTTGCCATTCATAAATGCACTGCTGAAGCTAAACTACACATGAACTAGTTTGCAAAACCATGCTTCGATCCGTGATTGAGGGTCAAAATATAGGACCAATTAATGGTATGCCATCACAAGAGGTATTGTCTTAGGTGCACCCCGTGAAGGAACACCTTCTGTTGGTAATAGTTAAAGTTTAGGACCAAATGGTGGGAATCCACCAGTTAACATAGCCTAACATGAATGAGTATTGCCTCAAGGTCTACCTGGGCAAGGTCAGTATAATGGTTCGCCCATTTATGGACCCCAACCACGAACATGAGTGTCATTTGATGGTAACACTATGTTAAGAGAACAAATGACTGAGATTCTCTAGAACCAATTCTGTTTCGAGGTGGGACCAGTACATCCTTGATATAAAAAGCCTTATCCTGATTAGATTGACATGGCCTACCCTTGGAAAATGAATTATAAAATATCTAATTTTTCCTTGTTCTCTGGATCAGAACATATTGGGAGATTCACTCTCTAGTGTAGTTAGGTAAATGATTTTCAAAAGTTGAGCCTATTCCATAAGCTCCTCATCAGGAATGGCTTTCTCTTGGTTTATTAATTTTTCACCAAACTCAGTAGAAAATTGATATCAAATCAAACAAATTTTCCATGTTCAGTTTTACAAGATTGAGACGAAAGTCACCCTGATCGATTTAGCAAACCTAAAGCAGTTAACAAATGAATAGGCTAAAACTATCCTAGAAAGGTTCAAAATGGTCTTGAGTAGATGCTTCATGCCCTTGCCAAGAAAGGAATTTGTGAAGATCGCTCAAATTTGCCTACGCTTTGATCTAAATAAGAAATTTTAGGACAGAGAGTTTCCAGACCTTTTTAAGCTTACCACCAATGTAGTTAGATATGAACGACTATTGAGAGAAGATGAACATATGAAAAATTCAAGTAAAGACACTTATTATAGAATGTTAATTGTGATTTGAGCGACATATAGGCTAAAATGAATCTGGTTGAACTGTGTTAGGTCTTATTAGTCAAAAAAAAGTCTTATGTATATATAACTTTACCTGAATCATGGACGAGCTAGGATTCTCTGTGGGACATAAGAGCTTATTGTGCACCATTCGCCATAATTGGTCTAATGTCTGAGATCAGCACACTAATGAATGCAATAAGATTTTCCCTTCATCCTCTTTCCTAGAGTGAATAATGAATGCAATAAGATTAGATTGCATTACGTTACGGACAACAGTGGACTTTTTCTCAAAGTCTTGTGCTCACTCTCTTTTGTAAATGATGTATCGCCCAGAACTTCTTACCTTTATTGTGTGTATGTAGCACCCACGTTATGGCTGATTCATTTCATTATCGAGATCTCTCTTCTCACTCTCGATATGGTTTGGTTTACATCGAGAGAAAAAGGTTACGATAGCATGCCTCTCTCCGACCGGAGAGCCTCCAGGACTTTTGCGTCTCTCTCGTTCTATGTTTCGAATTTAGAATCCTAATGCACCATGTCAAGGCCAGCCTTACACCATTCGAGTAAATGGGAGAACTTTTCCTATTAATGAAATGATAAGGACACAATAGAGAAATCACTAGAGAAATTATGGTTGAATGATGCCCCAAAGGTATGAGGGAGCCCGTCTTAAAGAAAAAAGTGAGTCAAATGTCCCTGCTGAAAATAGCAACAAAGCAATGGGAAAGAAAACGGAAGACCCTACCAGGGAAATAGAGCTGGTTTCAAAATGTAAAGAACATACGAGATACAATCGCTAGAGGGAAGATGACGAGGAAGATGGGGGAGCCACCTATCATTGTCCAGTTTGGCAGCATGCCCCCTGTTTTCGCTAACCATTATTTGTTGCCCATAGAGTTTGAATGAAATGGAAATGAAACACGGGGTATGGAAAACGATGTCTACAGTGTTGAAAAACCGGAATCAACATCTTTAACTTTGGAAGAAGTTGAGGAACCTTAAGAAGATGAGATGACTAAAATTGAAGAAGAAATTGACTTGTGTACCGAATCACATAGGAGGAAAATTTCCCAAAACCGGCTCTTGAATGAGTTATACGAAGCAGGGATAGTAGGGACACTGTGAGAAGACATATGGCGCTTTCAATACTATGTTTTATATGAGAAGCCCAAATTAAGACGGAGAGTACCACATTCAGAAACTACATCATCCAGAAGTCTTGATAATAAGGCGACGTCCAATTGCAAGCTACCACTACCGCCTTCAGGCTGAGACTCAAATGAACCCAAAGAAAGAATGGAAGATGTTTTAGCCGTCCAGGCTGAGAAGCTTCATGGAATAGATGATGACAAGAGTAAAAAAAATGATAGAGATAAAGTTAACCAATATGGTGGTATTTCAAAGACCTCCACAACAAATGACAAAGCATATTAGGCCGTTGTACGTAAAGGCAACCATGAATAGAGTGTCTGTCACCAAAGTATTAATCGATAATGGAGCCTCCATCAATACCATTCCAATAAAAATGCTTAGGAAGTTCACAAATTCATAAGCAGATATCATCCCAACAGAAGTCATTCTGACAAGTTCAATGGGGGAGCAACGAAGGCAAATGTAGTTGTTCCACTAGACATACAGATTGGAAGAACAACTAAAACGACTATATTCTTTGTCATATATGGACCCACTAGCTACAATATATTTCTATGACGAGACTGAATTCATGGAAGTTGATGCATACATTATTCCCTACACTAATATTTAGTCTTCTATAACCAAAAGGATGAAACTGAAGTACATGCATATATAATACCATTCACAGCGGAATGAATTCTACAGAATAATATATGTTGATGGTGTTTTCAGGCGCTACAACATTTGAGACAGCACGACAAGGAAAAAAGGGTAAATTCTCTGTCTAGGATGAGATCATGTAGCCGACCCGACCAGTTCATGTGAAGACCGACCACTTTGGTTCAGATGACCAAGCACTATAGAGGTCGGCAGGGACGCTCTCAGCATAAAAGATTGTCATGGCCGACCTCATTAAGACCGGCCAGACAACGGGCCGTGTTCAAAACAAAAGCACCCCGTTCTTATGGATAAGATAAGAGAGATATCCTACTCTCGCAAGGAGAAGGAGTCAGAATCCAAAAAGGAATACGGAAGAAGAAGACAGCACCGGATCAGGAAACCCTACAAGAAGAGAAGATTGAGTCCAATAGGATTTCTTATACCAATAGGAGTCTGATTTCTATATTATTATAAATAGGAGGGTAGAGCATGTGTAAGGGACATCTGAAAATCATCACAAGAGTAAGAGATTAGAATCATCAAGCTCTGACTTGTAAACACAAAAACGATCCGAGAAGCATATTTCAGTAATAAAAAGCACCATCCTGTTCTTGCCCGTGGACGTAGGTCGGATCCCAAAATCCACCGAACCACGTTAATTCACCTTGTCTGATTGGCGCATTTTCTTGTTTTCCGCTAAGTTTGCTTTTGGTCCCCCATAACCAAACAAATTCACAGTTGGAGGAGGATTTCCTCGGGAGTGATATTCCAATATTACCCTGAGACCAAAATCCACCGTCAACAGTTGGCGCCGTCTGTGGGGAACTTCACAAAAAAGCAGTTCACGTGATAAGACAAATGGCGGAAGACGGAAATCACCAACCAGGAGGTCCGGCAATGGACTGGATGAAAAAAATGGAAGATGGCATGAGGACTATGATGGATCGACTAGAAAGAATGGAAGGAGCAAACAACGAGAAAACTGAAACCGAGACCGGACAAAGGAGGAAAAAGGGGGAAAGAGGAAAAAGAGTAGTGGATGTAAGCGAAGACGAGGGACCCAGAAAGAGAGGCCCCTATGGGATAAGATCTGCGGTGGTAGGAAGATCAGAAGACACATGGGAAGAAGAAGAGGAGGAACAATCACCCGACCCCTCCTCCGACAGTTTTTACAACTCCAAGAGGGAGGATAGAAAGTATAACGAAGACGTACAGGAGACCTCTGGGTTTAAAGAACGCCACGCCCAGGGCGACAGGCGAACAGAAGGACACAGAAGGCAGCACGGGGGCGCAACCCGTGAAATAAAATCTTGGTTAAGAAAAGAGATGACCAGATGGAGAGAAGACCATCGGCGACCGGAAAGAGAATTCCGGAAGTTCAATCCAAGACCCAAAGAGTTCAAACCAATGGCACAAAATGTTCATGGCAAAAGGCCCGCAACTCAAGTAAACCATGTGGTCCGAGAGGAAGCGTATATTCCCATAAGCAAGCCACCAGGGGAAATCATCATGGAGATACGGGAGAAAGGCCTCTTAATAGAGCCCGACCTCAGGAGGTTTCCCCCAGAGAGAAAAAACAAAAGATCCTACTGCCTGCACCACAATCTAAAAGGGCACACAACCGACGAATGCAAGGACCTGCCGGAACAAATGGAGGACCTGGCCCGGAACGGGTACCTGAAAAATTACATCGACCACGAGATCATGGCCGCCAGACAAAGGGCAAGGAATCGAGAGGTGAACGTCATCGCAGAAGGGGCAATGCTGGCCGGGGACTCTAACCGATCGAGAAAGAATTACAGCCGAGCACGGGGGGCAGAGGTGCTGAAAACAGAAAAAATCCCAAACCCACGAGGAAGTCGGTCGACACCCATTATGTTCACCGATGAAGACGCTCAGGGGGTAAGTTTCCCCCATGACGACGCACTAATAATCAAAGCAACAATCGGCGGCACATAAGTGGACAGAATCTTGGTGGACCCCGGGAGCGCAGTAGACATAATTTCCAAAGAAACTTTGGAGAGCCTGGGGGTAGAATGCACGGCTCTAACCAAAGACATCACCCCCCTGTACGGTTTCGGGGGATCAACGGTCGTCCCGCTGGGAAGGATTCAACTAGCAGTGACGATCGGAGCCGCCCCCAAAACCCGAACAATCATGATAAACTTCATTGTAGTAGACTACATGAGCAGTTATCAAGTCATTGTCGGCCGCCCCTTCATGACGAGAACCAAGGCCGCAATGTCCTGTTATTACTTGAAATTGAAGTTCCCCACGCGGGAAGGGATCGGGATCATATGCGGAAGCCAGAAGATAGCCCGCAGCTGTTTTGCCACTTACTCGCGAGAGACCCTCTGCGTGGAAAGAGGCACCGAGAAGAGGCAGAGGGACGAGGACGATGAGAACACGAGGAAAGACCCTGCTCCTCGGCCCGATAAAGCTGCACGGCTCGGAGCAGCCAAAAAATTAGAAGAAGTAAAGCTATTCGGGCCAAAGAAAAACATAAAAATAGGGGGAAGTCTAGACGAAGCCCTAAGAAAAGACTTGTTGGAATGTCTGCAAGGGTACCCCGACGTTTTTGCATGGGGACACGATGACATGCCCGGAATCGACCCAAAATTCGTAAGCCATCGCTTAGCAGTGAACCCATTACACAAACCAGTAAAACAGAAGAGGAGAATATTCAACCAGGAGCGGTGCGGAGCGATAGCAACCGAGGTGGAAAAATTGCTGAAAGCCGGTTTCATCCGGGAAGTAAAATACCCAGAGTGGGTGTCCAACGTAGTGTTGGTGAAAAAATCTAACGGAAAGTGGAGAATGTGCGTAGATTTCACCGACCTCAACAAAGCATGTCCAAAAGACAGCTTTCCCCTCCCAAATATAGACCAACTGGTAGACACAACAGCCTGCCAAGGGCTGCTAAGCTTCATGGACGCTTTCTCGGGATACAATCAAGTCAAGATGCACCCTGCAGACGAGGAGAAGACCACCTTTATCACTGACCAAGGGCTTTACTGTTATAAAGTAATGCCTTTCGGATTAAGAATGCAGGGGCGACTTTCCAGAGACTGGTGAATAAAATCTTCAAACCGCTCATCGGCACAACCATGCTGGTGTATGTCGACGACATGATAACAATGTCCGGGGAACCAAGGGACCATGTAGCCGACCTGAAGAAAACTTTCGAACTCCTGAGGAAACACAGCTTAAAGCTCAATCCAGAGAAGTGTGCATTCGGGGTAGCCTCAGGAAAATTTCTGGGCTACATGGTGAGTTCACGAGGTATTGAGGCAAACCCGCAAAAGATACAAGCCGTGCTAGACCTGAAATCACCCCGGACGGTTAAGGAAGTACAAAGCCTTACAGGAAGAATCGCCGCACTCAACCGGTTCATCTCGCGAGCAACCAACAAGTGCCATCATTTCTTCAAAGTCATCAAAAAAGCTCAAAAAGGGGTCGACTGGACACCTGATGCGAAGAAGCCTTCCAGCACCTAAAACAATACCTGGCACATCCCCCTCTCCTAGCCAAACCCCTCCCAGGGGAGACACTGTATCTATACATGGCTGTCTCGAAACACGCAGTAAGCTCGGCACTGGTACAAGAGACCGACCATGTCCAGAAACCGGTTTACTACGTCAGTAAAGCCCTGCTGGACGCAGAAACACGATACCCCGTGCACGAACTCGTTGCCCTATCCCTGATCACTGCGGCACGGAAGTTACGACCCTACTTTCAAGCCCATCCTATCAAGGTATACACGGATTATCCCCTGAGACAAATCTTGCAGAAACCAGAGGCCTCAGGGAGACTGATGAAGTGGTCAGTAGAAATAAGCGAGCATGACATCTCCTACCTCCCAAGAACAGCAATAAAAGGGCAGGCCTTAGCGGACTTCATAGCAAAGCTCACGGAACCACATGTCTTGGCCACGGAAGAAGACAGGTGGGAAATGTCTGTGGACGGATCCGCAAGTTCACACGGCTACGGAGCAGGGGTAGCACTAAAAAGTGAAAAGGGAGAAGAAATACTGCTCGCCCTCAAATTCGCCTTCAAAACTACAAACAATGAAGCAGAGTACGAGGCAATACTGGCCGGACTAAGGCTATGTACGGTAGTAGGGGTCCACAACGTAGTGATCATGAGTGATTCTCAGCTAGCAATACAACAGCTGAAAGGGGACTTTCAAGCCAGAGAACCAGCCATGGTAGCTTACCTAGCCGAAGTGAAGAAATGGGTGGAGAAAGTGGGAAACATACTCTTCAAACAGGTCGGACGAGAAGACAACTGCGAAGCAGATTCCCTAGCCCGACTCGCCTCTTCAATGAGGACGGAAAACCCCAGGGTAATCCCTCTTATATACCTCCGAGAAAGAAGCATATGGGAGATAGAGGTGGATATACTAGAAGAAGAAGGCAAGGATTCATGGATGCAGCCGATCAGGAGATATCTGGAAACAGGAGAAACCCCTAAAGATAAAAAAGAGGCCAGGAAGCTGAAGTTTAAGAGTACCAAGTTTTCCCTGATTGAGGGAGTACTCTACCGGAGAGGATACACCGTACCCCTCCTAAGATGCTTAGCACCAGAAGAAGCAGACTACGTGCTCAGGGAGATTCACGCAGGCATCTGTGGAAGCCACGCCGGGGGAAGATCAATCGCCTTCAAAGCCTTGAGGCAAGGGTTTTACTGGCCAACCATGCACCAGGATGGCGTGAGGATAGCGCGGAAATGCGAAGGTTGCCAGAAAAATGCCAACCTCTACCATCAACCGGCAGAACAGCTGACCACCATATCCAGCCCCTGGCCCTTCGCACAATGGGGGCTAGACATTATAGGGCCGATGCCGAAAGGACGAGGTCAGGCAAAATATGCAATCGTGGCCATAGACTACTTTACCAAATGGGTAGAGGCAGAGCCCTTGTCCACCATTTCGGAAAAGAAGGCCACAGAGTTCCTGAAAAGAAATATAATCTGTCGGTTCGGAATCCCCCAAGCAATCATCACCGACAACGGAAAGCAATTCGACAGCAGGGGATTCAGGAAACTTTGTGAAGACCTCCAGATAACCTTGAAATTCGCCTCGCCAGCCCATCCCAAGTCAAACGGGCAGGTTGAAGCCACCAATAAAACCATCAAGTCAAACCTGAAAGCTCGACTCGGATCAAGCAAAAACCTATGGGTCGAGGAGCTACCGGAAGTACTATGGGCACACCGGACGACCTTCAAAGATTCAACCGGAGAGACACCCTTCTCCCTATCATACGGATGTGAGGCCGTCATCCCGGCAGAGATCGGAATATCAACCCACAGGGTCCGCCACTTTGAGAACGAGCGGAACGAAGAACTCATCAAAAACCACCTCGACCTGATCGAAGAAAGAAGAGAACAGTCAGCAGTAAGAGTAGCAATCTACCAACAGAGAATGGCCAGCTTCTACAATAGGAGAGTTCGGACCCGCTCCTTTCTAAAAGGCGATCTAGTGCTAAGAAAGGTGACTCTGAACACCCGACGACCAGAAGAAGGGTCGTTAGGTGCCAAGTGGGAAGGACCCTACAAAATCACCGAAGTAGTAAGACCAGGGGCCTACATCCTAGAACATCTGGACGGCACGAGGTTGAAGAAAACGTGGAACGCCGAAATGTTAAGAAAGTACTTCCCGTAAAAATCAACTTTCCTTTCTTCTATTTTCTTTTTTGTAGAAACCAGGCAAAACACCGAATAGGAACAACTGTTGTAAAGAGGGCAGCACGCCCCCAAGCATGAATAAAAATTCCTTGTCTAGCAAAATCTTTCGGAAGCAAAAAAACCACCGGGACTATTCAAAAACTTCAGATCGGGGTCGGGCGATGTCCCACCGAGTCTGTCTTTGGACTGGGGACGTAACATTCCCCCAGGACCAAGTGATGCTCACAGATCGGGGTCGGGCGATGTCCCACCGAGTCTGCCTTTTGGACTAGGGACGTAACATTCCCCCAGGCCAAGTGATTCTCACAGATCGGGGTCGGGCGATGTCCCACCGAGTCTGTCTTTGGACTGGGGACGTAACATTCCCCCAGGACCAAGTGATTCTCACAGATCGGGGTCGGGCGATGTCCCACCGAGTATGTCTCTGGACTGGGGACGTAACATTCCCCCATGACCAAGTGATTCTCACAGATCGGGGTCGGGCGATGTCCCACCGAGTCTCTTTGGACTGGGGACGTAACATTCCCCCAGGACCAAGTGATTCTCACAGATCGGGGTCGGGCGATGTCCCACCGAGTCTGTCTCTGGACTGGGGACGTAACATTCCCCCAGGACCAAGTGATTCTCACAGATCGGGGTCGGGCGATGTCCCACCGAGTCTGTCTCTGGACTGGGGACGTAACATTCCCCCAGGACCAAGTGATTCTTACAGATCGGGGTCGGGCGATGTCCCACCGAGTCTGCTCTCTGGACTGGGGACGTAACATTCCCCCAGGACCAAGTGATTCTTACAGATCGGGGTCGGGCGATGTCCCACCGAGTCTGCTCTTTGGACTGGGGACGTAACATTCCCCCAGGACAAGTGATTCTCACAGATCGGGGTCGGGCGATGTCCCACCGAGTCTGCTCTTTGGACTGGGGACGTAACATTCCCCCAGGACCAAGTGATTCTCACAGATCGGGGTCGGGCGATGTCCCACCGAGTCTGCCCTTTGGACTGGGGACGTAAAATTCCCCCAGGGCCAAGTGATTCTTACAGTTCGGGGTCGGGCGATGTCCCACCGAATCTGCCCTTTGGACTGGGGACGTAACATTCCCCCAGGGCCAAGTGATTCTTACAGCTCGGGGTCGGGCGATGTCCCACCGAGTCTGCTTTGGGACTGGGACGTAACATTCCCCCAGGACCAAGTGATTCTCACAGATCGGGGTCGGGCGATGTCCCACCGAGTCTGTCTTTGGACTGGGGACGTAACATTCCCCCAGGACCAAGTGATGCTCACAGATCGGGGTCGGGCGATGTCCCACCGAGTCTGCCCTTTGGACTGGGGACGTAACATTCCCCCAGGGCCAAGTGATTCTTACAGCTCGGGGTCGGGTTACGTCCCACCGGGTCAGCTCCTTTGGTTTGGGGAGGTAACATTCCCCCATAACCCAAGCCTTTCGCTTAGCTCGGGGTCGGGTTACGTCCCACCGAGTCAAACCCCTTCGATTTGGGGAAGAAACATTCCCCCAGAATCGAAGACCATTACCCAGCTCGGGGTCAGGTTATACCCCTCTGATTCATGATGACCCCTGAAGGGTCTCATATTACAAAAAAAAAAAAAAAAAAAAAAAGACATAAATAAACATGTGTATATAATTCTAATGTTATTACACAAAGTTAAAGTGTACATAGGGCCCCGGGAGGGTTACCCTTTTCATTAGCCCGCGCAGGGGCAGGAATTTCTTCCTCATAAGGTTCAGGTGGCGGGAGAAGCGGCTCGGCATCGGGAGGAGGGACTATGGCTTCAACCTCGACAGCAGGATAGACCTCTACTTCAGGGACGGGAGGAGGGATCTCAAGGCAGTCCTCGCCGGAGGATGGAAGATCAGATCGTCCTTCCAGGGGAACTCCAGAAGCCGGGATGACCGAAATCAGATCAGGATTCATAACCTCCTCGGCAGGTGGAGGGAGCCATCTCTGGAATTCCTCATCGGAGATATCCCCCTTGCAATAACTGATGGCCGCACGGACGGGGTCCATGTTCAGACTTGGCAGCACCATCGGAATTAATTCAGCACAATCCCCAACTCCCTCAAGGCGGATAGCCTCCCTCTCGGCCTCAAGCTCGCTCTCCCTCTTCTCAAACTCGATCTCTCTCTCCTCGAGATCAACCTCTCTCTCCTCAAGCTCGGTCTTCTTCCTCTCAAGACTATCTCGGGACCGTGCAACCTCCTCGTCCTTGTTCTTCAACTTGGCCTCAGCACTTGCCACCTTCCCTTTCAAAACGCCAATCTCAGATTGGGCGGCCTTCAAATCCTCCCGGGCAGTGTCAGCAAGTTTTCGCTCCAGTGAGGCAGCAGCCTTAAGAGCCTTATTCGTTTTGAAGTTCTCAACGGCAGCCAGCTGAAGGTTCTCTATCGTCCCCTCCCGGTCAGCCAGTTTTGCCTCCACTTCGGAGAGACGATTTTAAAGCCTCTGGGCCTGACCGCCCTCGGACAGCAAAGTCAGAAGAAGACCCTTATTCTTGGCCATGAGATAGTTGGTCTGCACACAAAAAAAAGGAGAAAGGAGTCAACACATAAAATAAAAAGGACCAAAACCCAAAAACCGAGAAGGGAAGTGAAAATACCTTCACCATCTGAGAGCTCATCTCGGAAATCACCGCCTCGGGCGAGATATCCTCATACCTCGAGACCTCCTCAGGAGGAATCACCTCGGCCAATTCATTGAAGGCCGGCACTAAATGGGAAGTGGCCTCCCGGATGTTTTCCCCAAGTCGTCCACCCCGAGGACCACAGGGCCCTTCCGTTTTTTGGAGGAGCCTTCAGAGGACTTCCTCCCCCTACGAACATCCTTCCTCTTAACCGGAGCAGTTTCTTCTCCTCTCCTCTTGGACCAGCTCGGTCTCCTCGCCCCAAATTGACGCCTCCTCTTCCTAAGAGGCTTTGGCGGACTGGTGAGACGAGCGGACCCCGATGATTGTGCACCAGGAGAAGAGAGACTCCGAGCAGCAGGCTGGACACCTCCTTGAGACGCCCGCTCAGCCCCAGCAGTGTCAGGCTGTGCCCGGGAAGTTCCGACATCAGCACGGCCGGCTTTCTTCATGGTACCGGCCAACTTCTCAAGAAACTTAGGCCTCTTCGACATGCCTACAAAAAAGAAGAAAATCAGGGACCGAGCATATAACAAAGATATCAAACATGATGAAACAAACAGGGAAGATCATCAAAATAGCCATCAGACACCTACCTATCCGACCAGATACTTCTGGGGGGACGGTCTGAATGAGGCCTGACTCAACAAAGGCCGCATCATTGACCAAATTCCGCCAGGGGGCAGCATATCCCCGAGCCCAATGTACCCGCCTCCGAACCTGACGAGAAACCTTTAGAGCATCTCGCCAACAAGCTGGGGGAAACCAGAGATGTCAGAAACCTAAGAAACTAAGAATGGGAATAAAGAAAGACAAAATGGGTATTAAACTCCTAACCTCCAGCTCTGAAAATATCCGGAACCGAGACGTCCTCCTCAAAAGATCTCAGGACCCGACCCCAATCCCCATTAGCCCAAAACCAAAGGTCTTTGAAGTTCTTGTTGGAGTCAGGGAGCTTCTGGACAAGGTTGGACGAGCTATCGTAAGCAGAGAGGTAATACCAACCGTAGTGAGTCTTTGGGTTAGACTTCAAACGGTACAACCTCTTCACCTCTTCCAAGCAAGGTACACCTAAACCTGCCCGGTGCCAGACCACATATATGCCGGCTAGGATCCTCCAGCTATTCAAGCTCAATTGGCAAGGGGCAAGCTCCATCTCGGCCAGCATCCAAGCGAAATAGCGTTGCATCGGCAGCCGCAGCCCACATTCAAAAAAGATAGGAAGAAGCGCCACCGAGCCCTCATCGGGCTGACTAGCACGATCCATCGGGCCGGGAACTTCAAGAGCGATGTCTATCGGAATATTATACCGCTCACGGAGAAGGGCGAGATCATCCTCGGTTATCTTGGAGGGACGGTTCATATCCAGAGCCGACGACCCAAGTTCACCAGGCTCTGGGTCCTTCCGAGGAACTCTCTGATGGTAGGAGTCGTTTTCGATCTCAGAAGCAGTGGGGGTAGTGTCAAGGTCTTCTACACTAGGTGCCCCTGAGCCCGAGGAGAGCTCTTCAGCAGGGGGAGTTGAAATCTTGGCAGGCCCTTTCAGGGAGAACTATTGTCAGACATCCCTGACACCCAGAAAAACAGTGAAGGGAGGAGAATCAGTCTATGAGGAGCTACCCACGGCGTCCGTGCTAAACTAGATAGAGAGTCTCTAAAAAGTGCCCTAAAGCAAGACCCAGCAAAACCACAAGTCTCTCCCTAAGTAAAATAAACAAACAGAGTCACAGCATAAAAAAGATGAGAAGTCGTTCAGAGAACCTACTTGTTCTTCTCGGAAAAACAGGAGGTCGTGCAGTACGGTAAATGCCCGCTCTTATGCTCACAGCAGAGAACGAAGCCCGCAGTTGAAATCCGAGATGCAGATATAAGCAAATCAACCGAGATGCTTGCAGAGAGGAAGGAGAAATTGCCGAAAAAGAATGAACAGTGAAGCCTCGTCTCTTATAGTCGTGACCAGGACGCTCGTGACCATTGGATCTAAAGGAAGAGCCCGGATGAACGCCAAGTGTCGGCCACAAAAGGGGCCTCCCAAGTTCAAACAGACGGCTGAGATCAACCCACTGAGAAAACGCCTCTGCGCGGTCGATTCGTCCCTCTTTTGGCGGGAACCCAGCGGATGTTCGACAAGTGTCGAACATTAGAAGAAACCCTAAAGGTTGATTTGATAGGCATTTAAGAAGACATGACGGTTGTACGTCTCGAGGAAAGATGATTGGAACGGCAAGAAAATTCTTTTTTGCACCCTGGGACAACTACCAGCGGAGACAATCAGCACACCCTCTTCATATAGTTCCCGGTACCAACTCACATACTCATTGGAACCGAGAACTATGGGACAGATGTTGATGGTGTTTTCAGGCGCTACAACATTTGAGACAGCACGACAAGGACAAAAGGGTAAATTCTCTGTCTAGGATGAGATCATGTAGCCGACCCGACCAGTTCATGTGAAGACCGACCACTTTGGTTCAGATGACCAAGCACTATAGAGGTCGGTAGGGACGCTCTCATCATAAAAGATTGTCATGGCCGACCTCATTAAGACCGGCCAGACAACGGGCCGTGTTCAAAACAAAAGCACCCCGTTCTTATGGATAAGATAAGAGAGATATCCTACTCTCGCAAGGAGAAGGAGTCAGAATCCAAAAAGGAATACGGAAGAAGAAGCAGCACCGGATCAGGAAACCCTACAAGAAGAGAAGATTGAGTCCAAATAGGATTTCTTATACCAATAGGAGTCTGATTTCTGTATTATTATAAATAGGAGGGTAGAGCATGTTTAAGGGACATCTGAAAATCATCACAAGAGTAAGAGATTAGAATCATCAAGCTCTGACTTGTAAACACAAAAAAGATCCGAGAAGCATATTTCAGTAATAAAAAGCACCATCCTGTTCTTGCCCGTGGACGTAGGTCGGATCCCAAAATCCACCGAACCACGTTAATTCACCTTGTCTGATTGGCACATTTTCTTGTTTTCCGCTAAGTTTGCTTTTGGTCCCCCATAACCAAACAAATTCACAGTTGGAGGAGGATTTTCTCGGGAGTGATATTCCAATATTACCCTGAGACCAAAATCCACCGTCAACACTATATATATGAAAGCAACTATTGACCAGACAGAATGGTGAACAAGCGAGAATATAACACCACCATAGCATAGAACAACGAGTGGTGTTCCACCAAATTCCTAATGGACCTATTCACACAAATGAGACCAAACATAATGGCCTTCGAAGAGCTAGTAATTGGCTGAAAGTCCAATAGAGCAAATTATAGAAGCAAAGACAATTGACAAACGTGTTGTGCTTGCAGCAATCAAAGCCAAATTCATGGCTTATCATCAAGAGCATGAATATTTGTAAGCAGGCCGCGATTTCGGCTTGATAGAGAAATTGACCGTATAGTATGTGGAGTGCCAGATAGAAGAAGAAGCTAGTGGGATTGACTATCTTAAAGAAAATAGCTTTGGAGGATATGTTGAAGACTTGGGGGGTAAGTTGGACGAGCATCATAAGATAGGTATCGCAAAAGTATAAGATCCATTAGAAGAGGCCAACCTAGAAAATGAAAGGGAAAATCATTCTATCTACATCATTCAGATGATAGATATAGAGGTATGCAAAAAAAAAAAAAAACTCATTTATGTTTAAAAAGAATATAGATATTGTTTTATATGGGAATGTGAAGAAATGCAAGACTTAGACAAAAATCTAGTAGAACACAGACTACCTATTAAGCTGAATTATAAACTTCATATACAACCACCTAGAAGGTTTACTCCAAACATTTTACTTGAAATTAAAAAAGAAAATGAATTTTTATTAGAGGTAAAATTTATTAGAACTGCCAGATACATTGAAATATTGTCCAACAGCTTCCCAATTATGAAAAATAATGGCAAACTACGAATATGCATTGATTTTTGAAACTTAAACTTAGCAACACCCAAAGACGAGTATCATATGCCTACTGTAGAATCTTTGGTCGATTTAACTACAGGATATAAGATGTATTCCTTTATGGATGGATACTCAGAGTATAATCAAATTTATATTTTTGAGGATGATATTCATAAAATTTCCTTTAGATGTCTGAGGGCTTTAAGGTGCTTTGAGTATATTTTCAAGTCATTCGGCTTAAAATCGTTGGAGCGACGTATCAAGGGGCCATGAACTTAATCTTCCATGACATGACAATCGACTTCATAGAGGTATATGTGGACAATATAGTGATCAAGTCAATGAAAATAGAAAAACAATTTAACCAATTGAAATGTTCATTTGAGTGAATGAGAAAGTTGAATCTTTTGAAATATGCCTTTGGAGTAAGTGCAAGGAATTTCTTAGGTTTCCTTGTACATCAGAGAGAAATTGAGATTGACAAAAATACATTTATGGACATTTTAGAGTTTAAACCCCCAAGTAATAAAAAAAAAAGTAGCAAAAGTTCATAGGGTAAGTTAATTTTCTAAGAAGATTTATTTCTAAATGTGCCGAAAGGACTAAAGCCTTCTCACCACTATTAAGGCTTAAAGGTCAAGACGAATTCGTCGGGAGTAAAGAACATCAGTAGGCTTTTGAAAGCCTGAAGGGTTATCTCCCAATACCATCAGTTATGGTGTCGCAGATACAATGACGACCAATGAAGCTGTACATTTCAGCCGAAGAACAGTCAATAGCTATAATGATTGCACATGATGACAACATAGGTAAGGAAAAAGTCATTTATTATCTTAGTAGGCAATTGTTGAAGTATGAGAGTAATTACTCTCCAATTGAGAAGTTATGTTTGGCTATATATTTTACTTGTACTAAGTTAATGGCCTACTTACGGCATGTCATTTTGCACTTGATTTCAAAGATTAATATAATAAACTATATATTTTCTTGCCCTATTTTGCATCAATATGTAGGGTTTTGGTCTTTATTGTTATCTGAATTTGACATTCAACATGTGCCACAGAAAGTAGTAAAAAATCAAGCCTTAGTAGATTTCTTAGTTGATCATCCCTGTGTAAGTATGGCCAAGGAAATTGAATTAGAAATACATGGCTGTGATTTAAAGCCTTGGTCTATATATTTTGATGGATCCAAAATATCCAATGGAGTGAGAATAGGAATCGTCCTGAATCTGATTAATCCCTTAGGATAAATATACCAATTGTTTCGCATTAGAGGGGAGTTGTACTAACAACCACGCCGAATATGAGGCCTTGATAATAGGATTAGAATTGTTAATCATATGGGTGTAAGAAATGGATCCATCAAAGGCGACTCACAATTGGTGGTCCATCAAGTTGTGGGTTTCATTAAATGCCAAAGCCAGTCAGTTGTGGCATTATTATAAATTACTCCGGAACTGCTAGACAAGTTTGATTAGTTAGAGATTCATCACATCCCATGAACGAACAATAAAATAACTAATTCATTAGCTCATGTGGCTTCAGGGTATAAGGAGATGCAAAATATCATATAGGGTGTAATACGTGAGAATGGGCTAATTAAATCTGAATTGCAAAGACGAAAAGATGAATTGAACATATCAAGTATAGATGGTAAAGATGTATATGATTGGAGGAAATAGATTTATGAAATTTTTAGAGATATCAACGATCAAACGAACCAAAGATTAAAGACACATGCCTTTAATTTCGTGTTACTAGATGACGTCATATACAAAAAAAAAAGTGCTAATACGTTAGACTGACCGAAGCCAAGATGATCATGGTTGAAGTCCACGAAGGAATTTATGGAGCCCACCAAGTTGGAGTTAAGATGAGATGGTTAATCATCACAAGTGGTTATTATTAGCCAAAAATGGGCGAGGCATGGTCGTATATGCGAAATGATGTTTAGCATGTCAGAAACACGGGCCGATACAAGGAACTCCGGTGAGTGAAATGTCTTGTATCATTAAACCATGGCCATTTACGGATTGGGCGATCGTTCTGATTGGCAAAATTCATCCTTTGTCGGTCAAGAGACATATTTTTATCATTGTAGCCACTGATTTCTTAATTAGATGGGTAGAAGTCATTCCTCTGGTGGAGATTTCGCAAGAAAATATCATTGGTTTTTTCAGAGACCATATCATTTATAATTTCAGGATACCTCAAACATTAATGGTGGATCATGGGGCTTCATTAAACGGGGAACGACGAAGACGTCTTTCATAACCAAAGCAATGGCATGCGTTTGCTGTCCTAGATAGATGACACGCCTTGATTGGAACTAGATGAAAAAAGAGAGAAACATGAAAAGACAAGGCACATATTTCAATTTGATTAGTGTTGGAGGGACATACGTCAGATAGGGTTATGTGAGAAAAAAACATGTGCATTTAATAAGGAAATGATGAGTTTTGATTAGGCATCTTGAATATAATGAGGGGTCATCTCAAAGGTTGTATTAAATAAAGTTACATTTAATGACGAAGAGACATCATGAGGCCATCTTAAGGGTTATATTTAATGAAGGATCCCCTTAAACGAGATAGCAATCAAGAAATACGGCTTCAATTTCATTAACCAAATCAATTAGGCCTTATTTAGGGGGTAATTGTTGACAACCAAAACTTGTAAAATTTAGATGGCGTCAAAAAGAACACCAAATATAACGTCGCTTAATCAAGTCATACGACACGACATGGACAAGACTCTTCCTGAATGAATACGGGAATTGCCCAATCGACCTAGTAATCGAATCGCTCAATCAGCCTAATAATAGAATCGCTCAATCGGCCTCGTAATCGAATCGCCCAACCAGCCAAATAACAACCGAACCAAGGAATAGTTACACAAACATGATCTGACAGTTGGAGAAAGTAGGGCACGACTCTAACAGTTATCATAGGTGGCACTAGGTGACACATCGCAACGTGGAGCACAATTCGACAATTACCACGATCTTGAGACACGACTATAGCAGTTATCACGGGTGGCAGATGAAAAAACAAGGAATTACAGAATGTGGGGTACAACTGCCCAATGAGTTTTTAAATAGTAATCTTCACCAATATATATGCTCAAAGTCAAATTTAAGGAAAGCACAGAAGAAATCAAAAAGACTTTATGAGCAAATGTAATTTTCTTTTCTTCGCTAGATAATTAGGATTGTGTGGTTGAGCTTCTTGCAGACAATTCTCAATAAAAATCAAACACCTCTTTTGGGACTTTATTAGAAGAGGTTTGAACCTTAGACGTTCTTTTTCTGCGGATCAAATTTTTCTGTCAGCATAAAACATTTGAGAACATAATTGCAGTTGCTTTTACTTATCTCAACTTCAGGTAAATACATAGATACATACATACATACAAGTGGAACAATCAAATATTTTCAAGCACACAGAGAAATTGCTCATCATATTTTGTAAAGAATTTTCAAATGGATCAAACAGTATCAATGGCGAAAACTAAGTCGTCAAATTTTGCCCCCGTCACTTCCTTGACAACCTTGCTGTCTTTCAGAATCTTGAAAGTAGGAACCACCCTTATTCCCAGCTCTTTGGCCAATGGCTGCCAATAGTTTATCAAAGTTTTCGTGTCAGCAAAAGAAACGAGAGTTTAGTTAAAGATACTGAAATCATAATTATAATAAAAAGGTAAATACCTTGTTCTCTTGGTTGCAATCAAGCTTTAGAAATACAACATCCGTGTACTTTTGGGACAATTCATAAAACTTTGGAGCGATTATTTTACATGGACCACACCTGCAAAATCTCGGAAAATATCAGGTTTCTGAAATGAAAGAGAGTATGATCCCAAAAAACATTTTCTAGAAAAATTCTACATAGCCATTTTACAATCATGATGATTGTTGTTCATGAGAAAAAAGTTCAAAGTAATAAGCTAACTTTGCCATGGTCGGATTTAGAGGACAGTGTCTGGGTCAAGTCCAGCAAGCATAATCTCCTTAACATAACAAAGGCATCTTCAACTAGTGTTTGTGCTACGAGGTTGGTAAACTTGAATGAATTGCAACTTTAATTGCTTACAGGCTATGGATTGAAACCGTCTGGCACAAGAACAGGGGCTATAATCCAGACTAAAGGGCTTCAAATAGAGAAAAACGAGAACCAAATTAAAAGCTCTGCAGCTTACTGAGATTTTTTTCACAGGTATAAAGGAATAATTGTTTGATAAATAGAGAGACGTACTTGCTGGTAGTGGTTGAAATCCTAGGATTGAACAATTTGTTAACAAATTGAGTGAAGTGATTGGCAAAACTAGTCATACAATTTGTTTTTTAGAGAATAATTTTGAGCTAAAGGGTTTCCAAAAAGTGCTTTTCTGAATTAAAATAAACACAAGCACTTTTCGGTCTTTGAGAGCACTTTTGACTGCATCCAAAACACTCCTAATGGTACCATTACCATTAATCAGCCTTGTAGTGTGATTAGGAAGTGCTATTACCGGTGTCAAAACCAATTTTAGATAGCTGAAAAAACTATTAGGTTATTTTTAAATTTTTTTTTTTTCGAAATAAAGGCTTAAACATTGGGAGTGCTTTTTTTTTTTTTTTGAGGATCACTAACTAATTAATTACCTTTTCAAAATCCAATTTTTAGTTACTTCAATTTCAAAAGATCACTTTCTACTTTGTAGATAGTTTTGTTAAACCCTTTCCATATGCGCTTTTACTGAAAATTGCTTTCTACAAAAGCATGCCCAACTCACACTGATGTAAACATCAACAAACACCAAAAAAATAATTTTAATTTTAATTTTTTTTCTTAAAAAAATATATCCATAACACCCATAATAAATCCCCAAAATTCCCCTGGAATTTTCAAATATTTAAATTAAACCCATTTCGTTCCATCAATAAAACTTCCTAATTATTACCTTTTTTTTCAATTAGAAATAATCAAATAATAAATAAATAAAAGGCAAAAAAAAAAAGAGGGAGAAAAGGAAATTCAATTACCATTGAGTATACATATCGAGAACAACGGTTTTATCGCCGGCGGCCTTAACAATGGGCCAGAAAGTGTCTTTATTTACTTCGGTGACCTGCCCCACCGTAGCCCCCGCAGTCTCTAAGCCCGATCTCACCGTGAAAACGCCGCCGTTTAGCTGCTTATTATTGCTCTTCTTCATTACTAATGACGAGGAGCTTCTTGAGCTCGAGACCCCAGACAAGAAAGCAGAGGCTATGAACTGGTGCTTTCCGGCGCACGGTAGCGACGGCGGAGATTGGACGGTGGAGGAGAACTGGAGCAGAGACATTTTGATTTTGTGGCGCTGATGATGCTGGAGACGACAACGTCGGTTGTTGTGTTCCTGAAATGAGGTGAATTTTAAAATGTGTTGGTGTTGCTGAAATTACTAAAATAACCTTAAAGTTTTTTGTTCCGATTTCTGAAATAATGGTATTTCTTTGGGAGCTTCTTTTCCGGTCGTCCTCAAACACGTGATTTCATGGTATATGATTTAGGATATTATCTTGAGATTTTGGATTCGAATGCAGGAATTGTTTTTTATAAGAATCTGTGACAATTATAAGTTTTACCTACTCCGCTTAAGCTCGAAACGAATAATTTATCCGTGGGGTTTCCAAACAATTTAAAAAATAATAATCTTTTCCCCCGTCAGACGCCGGACAACCCCTCTCTCGGAATTTACAATAATACCTTAATTATTTAAGCAAATGATTTTTTTTTTAATTTAATTGTTTGATTTTAAAAAAAAAATTTGATTTTCTTATTTTAATTTTCAAATAACAATAATATCCACATTTCATTAAATAAATTACTTTATATTTAATTATTTTATTCCCTTATTTTACTTTTTAATTTATTTTTTGATTTAATTCTTTGAGTTTGATATTTTCAATTTGAATGAATTTGGTCCAAATTTCGAATATGAGGAATTCTACTCTACAACAACAACCTAAAATTCTACGGAATATGACTCGAAAATATGAGCCAACTGATGAAAAAAACTTCTAATGTGGCATAACCATGTGGAGTGATATAATGTTGAGATAATAGTTTATATTTTATATAGCTTATTCTTGGAAATTGCTCATTCAATGTTGAAGATCACGCATAGTCGGATACTATCAAAGTCAACTGTTAATTTATTATTCATTTGATTGTGTTTAAATCTTGAAAACCATCTGTTTATAAATATATATATATTTATTTATTTATTTCTAATCAGCGGATAATATAAATATATTTTATGCCCCTCTATCTTAATATTTTGTGTGTTTTATGAGCTATTTGATATGATTCGGGTATGTTTTGAAGGTTAAAAATCATATCCAGACTTAACAGAACTTAACGAGCAATGAAATGACAAATTCGGAGAAAAAGTCAGGGCAAATTTCAAAGTCATCAACGCATATCGACTTTGGCCAGTGCGTCTCGACGCGCTGCTTCACAAAAATTGGATAGAATCTCGAATTTACGGTTCGTTGCGAGTTTGGAGAAGGAGCGTCGTGACGTGCGCTAGCATCGCGACTCTGGGACTTGGGCTTCGCGACACTGACGTGATTCCAAGTTTCACAATGACTCAAATTTCTTAATAAGGAAAGATCCCAGGGCCTCCTATATAAGCATATGCTCGTCCAAAACCTAAAAAGAAGCCCCATAACATATTTTGTAGCCTGCATAACATAGAATAACGCTCGGAGCAAGACAAGAACGAGTGCATCAACGGGAGTTGGGGTTTGAAGCCGGAGATTGCAAACGAGAGTTCTTTCTTCCCTTCACACTCTACTTTATCTTTTATGAGTTCTTGCCTTGTAATAATGATTAGCATATTTTTATTGAATATTATGAGTAGTTAATTCATTAAATGTAGGTTATAATGGATCTCAAACATATTTAATTAATTTAATTACATAATTTTATTCCTTTGGGTTTGTTATTTATTATTTATTATTCTTTGTGCTTTGAATACTCATTTTATTTGTTTGGCCAACAATTAAAAAGTTTTGGTAAATCTGTAGGAACTCGACTGAGTGAATTTGGGTTAACCGTGTAAATAATAGCGTGTGATTTATTCGTTGAATAGATTTCCCTGCATAATATACATATACCTAAAGGGCCTAAATTGCCAATATTAGAACTTGAACTTAAGGAATTTAGTTTAATTTAATTAACATAGATATATAATTAATTGAGTTATTCTGAATATATTTACATGACCATCGAAAGAGACTTGTGAATAATTTAGTGTTCTAGGTTAATAATTAGTAACAATAACCCAATTGAATAAAAAATGTGTGGACTCATTGTATGCATGTTTAGGTTCTTCTATCTATAGAGTTTTTTTTTAAAATCTGTTATTTGCGGTTTATTTAGTTTCAACTAAATTTCGATAAATCAATTCTCCTTTTCAATAGTTTAGTTTAAGTTAAGTAGGTTAATGTTGATATTAATAAGTGAAATACTAAGTTCTTGTGGGTTTGATAACTGACTTTTTGTCACTGTATTACTTGAGTGATACACGCGCTTGTGTGTTAGATATTTAAGAACTTTGATTTGAGTTGGTTGGGTACTTTAAAGGTTCTTGAGTTTCGTTACTAGGCATTCTCTGAGACAATATTATGTGTAACTCTCATGACGGTTTTATTATAGTTAGTTTTATTTTTACTTTTGTATTTCTGTGTGATTGCATGTGTGTGTTGAATGATATTTGTGGGTGTCGTCGCTGTAAGCCTTCACGAGACTATAACGCATCCACTAGGGTCGCTAAGGGTTTAAAGGCTTGTTGCATACGCTAAATGCAATCGTGATCCCTACGAAACTGGCTTATGTTGCATACGCTAAATGCAATCGTGATCCCTACGAAACTGGCTTATGTTAATATAGTTTTAGTTGTTTATTTTATTTCTTTCCATTTTGCTCGAGGACTAGCAAAATGTTAAGTTTGGGGTGTGATGAACGACTAATATACATATATTTTCCGCCCCTCTATCTTAATATGTTGTGTATTTTATGAGCATTTTGATATGTTTCGGTTGTGTTTTGCAGGTTAAAAATCATATCAAGACCTGACCGGACTCAATGAGCAACGAAATGACAAATTCGAAGCAAAAATCAGGTCAAATTTCAAATCATCAACACATCCTGACTCTCGCCAGCGCGTCTCGATGAGTTGCTTCACAAAAATTGGATATAATCTCGATTTTATGGTGCATCGCGACTTCAGAGAAGGAGCGTCGTGGTCCCGCGAGTTAAAGAATGGCAACGTCGCGACTCCGGGACTTGGCCGTCGCGACACGGATGCGATTCCAGGTTTCACAAGAACTCAAATTTCTTAATAAGGAAAGAACTCAGGGCCTCCTATATAAGCATATGCTTGTCCAAAACCTAAAAAGAAACCTCATAAAATATTTTGGAGCCTTCAGAGCATAGAAGAACGCTCAGAGCATGACAAGAATGAGTGCATCAATGCGAATTGGATTTTGAAGTCGGAGAGTGCAAACGAGAGTTCTTTCTTCCCTTTCCTTCACTCTCTACTTTATCTTTTTATGAGTTATTGCCTTATAATAATGATTAGTATGTTTTTATTCAATTTTATGAGTAGTTAATTCATTAAATCTATGGTTGTAATGGATCACAAGTATGTTTAATTAATTTAATTGCATAATTTTATTTCTTTGGGTTTGTTATTTATTATTTATTATTCTATGTGATTTGAATGCTCATTTTATTTGTTTGGCCAACAATAAAATAGTTTTTGGTAAATCTTAAGGAACTCGACAGAGGAAATTTGGGTTAGCCGTGAGAATAATAGCTTATGATTTATTCGTTGAATTGATTTCATTGCAGGATAAGCATATACATAAAGGGCATACGTAACCAAGATTAGAACTTAAACTTAGGGAATCTTGTTTAATTTAATTAACATAGACGTATAGTTAATTGAGTTATTATGAATATATTTACATAACCATCGAAAAAGACTTGTAAATAATTTAGAGTTCTAGGTTAATAATTAGTAATAATAACCCAATTGAATAAAAAATGTCTGAACTCATTGTATGTATGTTTAAGTGAAGTTACAACCCTAGGTTCGTCTTTTTATAGGGTTTTCAAAGTCTATTATTTGCGTTAATTTCAACTAAATTTCAATAAATCAATTATCCTTCTTAATAGTTTAGTTTAAGTTAAGTAAGTTAGTCTTGATATTAATAAGAGAAATACTAAGTCCTTGTGGGTTCGATATCCGACTTTTTGTCACTGTATTACTTGAACAATACTTGCGCTTGTGTGCTAGATATATAATATCGCGATCAATATCATAATTACAACATAACCTTTTCATACCTTACTTATAGTGGGAGTCTTATATAATGGATATAATCTTTTTAATGTCTTTGAGGATTATAACGTTCAAGTAGGGAAACTTCTTAGGACACATGACGTATGTCATGGGGATTTAATTAGGGTGAGAGTAAAATGATTCAGACACCCCGATTAATATTAATTAGTTTTAACTATGACAATAATATTTATTTTTAGTAGTTGATGAATTCACTCGTTAAATTTTGAATAATTTTGTATTTTTTTACATTAAAATTTAATTATCTTAGTTTATAAGGGACCGAACATACTTCATAAAAAAAAAAAATCCTTTCCTCATGAGAGGATACAGGACTTGAACAACTTGTAAGTGACGGTTCCAATAGAATTTGGACTTTTGAATGGTCATTTGTGTGATATTGAGCTTGGGGGTATTTTTGTCCATTTCTGATATTTTATAGCAGATAATTTGAGAGGCGCAGGGGTATTTTAGAAAGCAATGACAGTGAAAGATTAGAGAGAATGATTGGACTATATTATTTTGATAAGAAAATGACACAATTAACCTTAGGATGTTTTGTGGTGTTTGAAAAATCCTTGACTAACTTGGTCATTTCAATAATCCCCCTATGTGGCAGTTCTTCCTCGCCCGGATAAATTAAAAGAAGAGCAGTCTAGCAATGGCAAAATGTGGACCAGGATCCCTATAGATTCTGATCTGGATCCGCGTTTTATTTTATGGATTTTATTGTTCGGGTTTTGGGCGAAGGGCGCAGCGGAAGCGCGGTTCGGGAGAAATCATAATTTAAAACCCTTTCAAATTACCGAATAAATTATTCAATATCTAATATGAATAATTTATTCATATTTCACCTAAACTTATTTATTCAATATCAAATATCAACAAAAATAAGGTTGAAATGTCGAGAAACTTTTACGAAAACCGTTTTTCCGTAAAATGACGCAAAACACGTTTTTGACCCAACCGACCACCCGACACTTATGGGGACTGCCCAGGTCAGCCCCAATAGTGTCAGAGCAGTTCATGGGCTGCCCGAACAGTGACAGATTCACTGTTTGGGCAGTCGTCACCCGGTAACGCCGTTTTTGGCCGTTTTCGCTTATTTCAACTCGGAAATAATTTCCGGCAATTGTTCCAACACCCAAAATACATCCAAAACATTCATAAAATATAATTTCATCAACAAAATCAGATCCATTCCAGGTCTGAAACAGAAAACGAAATTGCCAATTTATCATGCTTTAAATTCAATTTTTCAACATTAATCAAATTAATCTCAACACCATATCAAGTCACCACATATATATAAACAACCCAAAAATAATTCTAAGTGTTACAAGAGTAGTCATAACACTCTAGAATGACAACATATCGTCAAATGATAAAATTGGATACTAATTACACTAATTACATCCAAAATACTTCACACATGCTTCATTAGCTTCCAATTCATCCACCACTACCAAAAGCCCCAAATTATACAAGCAAAAAAACCCTAGAACCATTCTAAGAAATCAAGAAACAAGAAACAAATTTCAAAGCTTTAGGGATTTTGAAGATTACCTCTAAAACTCCAAAGTTCCTTAAGCAATTTCTTGATTTTTCCTTCACTTTTGTGCTTGAATCATCAAACATCCATGAAACCTATTTTTTCATGTTTCTATTTGATGTTCTCGGCAATGGCAGCAAGTTAGTGGATGAAGAAAATAATTTTTCTTTTTTTAATCCTTGTTGACCGGCTTAATTATTATCCTTTTTATAATTTAATCAAATTAAATTAATAATTAAGCTTTTTAGTGGCCAATCAAATTGATACACATTTAGCCTAATAAATTCATGCAATGTAAACCAATAATAATTGGACAAAAATCATAACATTTATGAAAAAGTTTAATTAATTAATTATTTAAATATTTAACAATTAAATATCCAAATAATCAATTAATATAATTATTATTATTTATGTATTTTTATTTACAATAAATAACAAATACATATATTAATGGCATGTGTCAAAGTATCATTTGATGAGTAATTAATAAGTATCTAATCGTATTATGTATCAAATACAAATACACAATAATTACGATTGGCCAAAACCTCCTAATGCATGTGTTATCGTTTAACCGATTAAACGATTCGAATTAACTCACTTAATCCGATGAAGTATTATGAATAATCAATATTATTCATATCGCGTTGCCCAAGTGCTCAACGAGTACACTTCATATTGTGGGACTCTCTAAGTTTAGGTTTATCCGTCACGAAATCCAATTTCGTGTCCATAATTCACCCACTCATGGATTATGACGACCACATATAATCTCGCTAAACTATGCAAGCCGAGGTCATTGCATACGTATAATCCCTCCGTTATAGGCTATCCGTATTATACCTGGGATATAGATGAAAACGTCAAGTGTTGGGTTCCTAGAACATGCCAATGATCTTCTAACATGAAATGGTGTGTGAATAATCAAAATAAGAATGCGGAATTAAACTTACATTGATTGGCTTGATGGATGTAGTTCAAAATTTTTGTATGAATGTTGAGCTCCAAGCTTCCAAATTGTGTTCCAAACTCAAGGGATAAGTTTCCCTAACACCTTGAATGACTCCTTGAAGTTCTAGCTCACTTGAAATTTTGAAACAAAACTTCAATAGAGGGAGATGAGGCTCACGGCTTTTTGCTTAAAGAGAGAGGATAGAGTTTTTAAATTTTGTGTATTTGATTTTCTAAAAACCTAAAACCATTTACCAAATCAAATTTGGTTTATGTCATTCCAAATGAATAAAATATTACAAAGTGTGTTGAGCTTTTGTTGAGTGAAAAACAAGCAATGCATGATTTACACTCAATTATCAACTACTTATATCACAGTCAAATTAGTGATGTAAGTCAAGTGGTTCCCACTACTTGTAAATTCCGAATTTAAGTCGAACAATCTAAACGCACAACTTCGCTCGGGCTCAGGTTCGTTTAATTCTGAATTAACGAATTTATCGTTGCGACATAATTAAATATTAAAGTCGTTTACGAATTAATTCTAAATTAATTCGTTTGCCCGAATTAAAATCCAATTTTAATTCCGCTTTGAAATCTAATTTCAATTAATATATCGAATATATTATTTAATCGATTAATTCCAAATTAATCATTCTCTCTCTTCTATTCGAATTTTATCCCAGATAAATTATTGCCGTAATTAATCTTAGATTAATTTTCTCTCTCTCATAATTAATCCCAAATTAATTATGTTCGAGTCAAACATCATCGGTGAATCTTTGGGAAGCGACCCATGAGATTCTTGAATATGTTGGCAGTAAATCTGGTCATCGGACTATCCGAACACGTGCGTACCCTGTACCACATTCTTACCGATTTACAAGACATGGTTGGCTTCTAGCAAAGCACCGTGCCTATCCAATTCTCCAGAAATATTCTTTTAAGGAATACATAATCTATACCAGGCGTAGTTTACTAAGTATTGCATATTACAAACCAGTATCAGATGTCACATGCTAGGCCTGGGGCTGGAATTGTGTCTGCCCCGTACGAAGCATCTTTCAGATCACTAGCAACTAGTGTCTTTAATCGGATAATCATGACTTTGTAATATTATCCCGATAGTTGCAACATATTAGAGTACCAGTTCTGTATCTCTGCGTGATCATCATCTCCATATGACTGAAGTGATACTTACATCTTGACATCACACCCAATACACTACGATTCTCAATAAACCCAAAATAGGCATACACAGAACCTGTTAAAGTCCCTGACGATCAAAACCAAAGCGTACTAATTGTCGCAAGTATTAGCGATGCAAGTCTCAGGTTAAGACCAAATACACCTACCCTGATTCGGATTCCCATAGACACATAGTCATACTACCAAAAGGATTCTGAGGGGTCTATCCAGAGCGAAGCTGTTCCCGTACCATCGGTAAACAGAATCTCCTGTTACACTTGCATGAGTATCCAATACCCAAATATATGAGAACTATGTCGTTACGCTTCAATAACGCGCACAAGTGTAATACTAGCCTATTCTGCATTATCGATGTCCAGTCTCGATAATACTACGACTAGGGATATTTAATGATTAAATCTTTCGTGGATTGATACTGTCTCATATCTTATTAATCCAGAACTAATCATAAGGACTTTTATCATTTATGTATTTAAGTAAACTAATTACAAAATGATAAAATGGCAATTTCCTTTGTCACATAGTTAATTTGTACAAAAACCACAATGTCTTTTGCAAATAGTGATGCTATGGGTCACAATTGTCCAACAATCTCCCACTTGGCCTATAGCCAATCACTCAAGTATCTAACACCTGAACTATGTACATATCGCTCAAACGTTTACCGAGGAATAGCCTTCATCAGCGGATCTGTAATATTGTCATCTGATGTGACCTTCTCGATCTTCACATCGCCACGGTGTATGATCTCTCGAATTAGATGGTAATGTCGAAGTACATGCTTGGATCGTTGATAAGACCGCGGTTCCTTAGCCTGCGCTATAGCCCCTTTATTATCACAATACTAAGGAACATGCTCAACTGCTAACGAAACTACTCCTAATGCAATTAGGAATTTACGGATCCAAACTGCCTCTTTTGCTGCCTCAGCTGCAGCGATGTATTCCGCTTCTGTTGTTGAATCGGAAACAATCTATTGCTTGGAAGATTTCCAGCTCACTGCTCCGTTATTCAAACAAAATATGTACTCGGATTGCGACTTATAGTCGTCTTTATTGGTTTGGAAAATTGCATCGGTAAACCCAGTTACCATAAGTTCTCCATCTCCAAAGATTAAGAAAGCATCATTTGTTCGTCTAAGATACTTAAGGATGTTCTTAACCGCAACCCAGTGACCATCACCTGGATCGGCCTGATAGTGACTACACATGCTCAAAACATACGAGACATCAGGTCACGTACATACCATGGCATACATGATCGATCCGACTGCAGAAGCGAATGAGATTCGACTCATATTGTCTCTCTCATATTGAGTTTTAGGACACATGTCCTTAGATAGAGTGACGTCATATGACACTGGCAACAGTCCCCTCTTAGACTGATCCATGTTGAATCTCTTCAACACTTTGTCAATGTACGTGCTCTGGGAGAGTCCAAGCAGCTTTCTAGATCTATCCCAATAGATCTTTATTCCCAGAATAAAGGTTGTTTCTCCTAGATCTTTCATGGAGAATTTTAATGAAAGCCAAGCTTTCACCGATTGTAGCATGGGAATGTCATTGCCAATAAGAAATACATCATCAATGTAAAGGACAATGAATGTCAGTGCGCTCCCACTAACCTTCTTATATACACAAGGATCATCCTCGTTTTGAATGAAACCATATTCTTTTATGATCTCATCAAAACATTGGTTCTAAGAACGCGATGCTTGCTTCAATCCATAAATGGATCGATTTAACTTGCAAACCTTGTTTGCATGTTTTGGTACGACGAAACCGTCAGGCTATTGCATATAAATATCCTCCAAAAGGTTTCCGTTAAGGAAAGCGGTTTTGACGTCCATCTGCCATATTTCATAATCGAAATATGCAGCTATAGCAAGCATTATCCGAATGGATTTAATCATGGCAACATGTGAAAAAGTTTTATCGTAATCGACACTATGTCGTTGACGATACCCTTTCGCTACAAGCCTAGCTTTGTACGTTTGTATGTTGCCATCCATGTCGGTCTTCTTCTTGAAGACCCATTTGCAACCACTAGGCTTTACGCCTTCTGGTGCATCAACCAGTGTCCAAAGTTGGTTGGTATACATGGAATCCATTTCGGACTTCATGGCTTATTTCCATAAAGCGGAGTCGATATCTTGTATCGCTTCCTCATATGTAGTCGGCTCGTTATCCTCAATAAGATTAATATCTACATGAGGTGAGATCAGAAACCCATACCTCTCAGATTTTTTTCTGACTCTCTCCGACCTACGTGGTTCTTGTGTATTAGAAGATTGTGGTACAGTTTCATCCCTGATGAACTGTTCGTGTCCGGTAAGGAATCGGTGCTAGGAACAGTATCACTCTAATTTTCATCGAGTTCTACTTTCCTCCCACTTACCATTGTATTTAGGAATTCCTTTTCGAGGAAAACCGCATGTAGAGCAACAAATACTTTGTTCTCTTGTGGGTTGTAGAAGTAATATCCTTTGGTTTCCCTAGGAAACTACAAATAGGCATTTCCGATTTGGGTTCTAGTTTGGTACCATCCAACGTTTAACGTATGCCCAGCAACCCCAATCTTCAGGAATGAGAAACCCGGTTTCTTTCCTGTTATATTTCATATGGAGTCTGTTGAACAGACTTTGACGGAACCTTATTCAAAATAAGTATTGCATTGTTCAATGCATATCCCCATAGGAAATGGTAGCTCTGTGGACTCATCATAGACTTACCATGTCCAACAAAGTTCGGTTTCTGCGTTCGGACACACATTTAATTGAGGTGTTCCGGGAGGAGTCCACTGTGAAAGAATACCATATTCTTTCAAGTAATCGAGAAGCTCATTGCCTAAGTATTCTCCACCACGGTTCGACCGTAATGTTTTAATACTTTTACCGGTCTGTTTTTCTACTTCGTGTCGAAACTCTTTGAATTTCTCAAAAGTTTCCGACTTGTGTCTCATAAGATACACATAACCATAACGTGATGCATCATCCGTAAAGGTTACGAAGTATTCATATCCACCTCTAGCCTGGCTAGACATGGGCCCACATATGTCACTATGAATGAGGGCTAACAGTTCGGTGGCACGTGCACTTTTACCGCTAAAAGGTGTTTTAGGCATTTTGCCTAATAAACAAGATTCGCAGACGTCATATGAATTTGGATAAAATCCGTCCAAGTACCCACTCTTCGAAAGTGTGGATATGCGAGTCTTGTTTATGTGTCCTGGACAACAATGCCACATATAAGTTTCATCTTTGTTACTTAATTTAAGCCTTTTATTTGTTACATTATATGTTTGAGATTGAATTATATTCAAAATAAAAAGACCATTATTAACATCAGCACTAGATATCTCAATATTATTTTTATAAACAAAACACCATGTGCTTCTGAATACAAAAGTATGCCCACATTGGGCTAAGTAAGATACATAAATAATATTCCCAGTCAAACTAGGTACATAGTAGCAGTCTGATAAATTAAGTACATGCCCCGATGGCAGTTCCAAAATATAAGTCCCAACAGGCAAAACGACGACTCTAGTCTCATTTCCAACTCGGAGGTCAATCTCTCCTGATGCCAGTCTCCTGCTAGTCTGCAGATCCTGCACATCAGTACATATATGAGTACGACAACCAGAATCAAAAATCCAATTTTAAAACTAGAAGTAGATATGTTTATTTTAATAACAAACATACATGAAGCCGGTGCCTTGCCCGCTTTGATTTCATTCATGTGCTCCTTGTACTCACGGCAGTCACGCTTTCAGTGACTCCGTTTGCCACACTGTAGGCAGACATCTTTGGATTTGTCCTTTATCTTCCTAGAAGACTTTGATGATTTGGCCTTGCCCGATCTCTTCTTCTTTTTCTTCACGCCTCCAGTAGCCTTTGGCCAAGCCTTTGGAGACTGAGATGTCGAAGCGAAGTGTGCCTCGCGCTTTTTTGCCCTTTAATAGCTCTTTTTCTGCTTCTCGCAGCATTGCCATCAGCTCTCCAAGAGTATGATCTTGGTTCATCATATTGTAGTTCATGATGAACCCGCTCCAGCTGTCAGGAAGACACTGCAAGATCAAATCTATAAAAGTCTCAGCCTCAAAGGTTATGCCTAGCTGACCCAGCTGTTCGATGTTAGCATCATCTACGACACATGGTGCTCGACATATGTACCATCTGACATTCAAGAGCGAAAGAGCTTCTTCTGCAATTCATACATTTACGATCTAAGGTTAGATCGGTGAAGGTCCTTTAATTTTGCCATCATAGTATAGAGATCCAATCACTTGTTCTGGCGATGAAATTGAGGGGTCATTACAGCGAGCATGACGGATTGAGCAGTTGAGTTGTCATCACTATGAGTCTTCCAAAGCTCAAGCTCAATGGGCTGCTCAATTCCGGGCTTAGGCCCGAGAGGTCTCTCAATCGTATAGAGAATCTTCTCGGCCCCCAGGACAATCCTGAGGTTCATATCCCAGTCAAGAAATTTCACACCATTAAAGACATTTTCGCCCATGATAATGTCTCTAACGTTGATCTTTCCAGCCATCTTAATTGCAATAGTCTAACTATTCAATTAACGATTTTGGGTACAGTCCAACTGTTACAATAAAAATAATAAAATATTAGTCCAACTAATAAATATATAAAATGATGAAATAATTTGAAAGCGCGTATTTGGCAAGTATTTGAACGAAATTGCAAATTCAATACTGGCCTCCCACTATTTTTCGGCGAGCCTCTAACCCTCTGTTGAGTACTCGGGAAACCTAGTTTCCTAGTGGGCTAGGATCCCGTTAAATAACACACAACCTTGACTTTGGCCAACAAGCTGTATGATATTTAATTAGGTAGATCTCTAAGATCTATTGGATCTCATCTAATTCCTAGATCCGGTAGGTGGACCTCCAAGTCCGAAACATATATACAATTTATATGCCAATATATCCAATATATTTTCCTAACCTTTTCCTCTGAATCAACTAAGCCTTGGATTTGGCTCAACAAGCTTAATGATTCCAGTTAAGCGGGACCCATTGACAGTGGGAAAGCTTCGTAATCCATGTCGATGAACAAGAAGTGACTTTGACTTTGGCCAACAAGTCACAACTTGCCCAAGACTTGCGATATGGAACAAAGCTTTCGTGGTTCAAATACATCCGCGATTGACATTGATCTTGACTTTGGCCAACAAACCAATGCCAATCTTGGATCTTGAGAGAGAACCACTCAATGGAAGGAAATCGCTTAATATTTGTTTGAGGATTTTTCGCGTAAATTGGCAACCAATTTATTATCTTTGATTAGGTCTCATCATACACCCTTAAGCATGCATTCTAAAAGCATAATAAGGCGCGAAATAAATAATAATGATATTCAGATGGATATTTAACAAATTGTTCCTAGAACAAATCTCTCCATTTCCTTTCTACCGCTAGCACTATTCTAATTATCTAGCACTATTCTAACTTCTACCCAATTACATAATACAATAAAGAAACCTCATTAACATTGAGGGGAATTGGTGAGAAGAAAAATACAAAGAGTCAAGAGATAAAAGGCTGGACACGCAGGTCCAATTTAATAAATTCTAAATTTATTACAACAATTTCCAAAATTTCCCTCACCCTTCTAGTATCCATCTGATATACATTATTCATACAATACATCCATGTATTCACACAAAGTATGTTATTTAATCAATCTAATCCAATTAATTAATCTTTGAATTAATTACCATCCAATGTTCAAACAACGATTTGATTTGCATGAGTCCAACTCGTTTTAAGAATAAGTACTCAAAGTGCGTATTCTTGAATTATATCGAACTACAATATTAAATCCAATTTAATTTGTATTCAATACTAATTCTAATTTAATTCCAAATTAAATAATTACACTTATATTTGTGCCTTTTAGACTTATATTCTAAATGCAATCTAATTGGTTCTCAAAGGCCCAATTAACATCCAATGTCAAATTAATTAAAGTCCAATGGGCTTTTAATTAATTTCTTAAGGCATGGACTTTGGCAACCAAAGCCCAATAAGGAATCACCATTTGCCATAAAATTAATTTTGGCCTATTAGGCCCAATTAAATATTAAAGGCTCAATTATTCTATTTGGACTTTATGGTATGGTTTTAGGCCTAATTTGGATCCAATCCAATTGTCCTAAACCAACTTGGCCCAACCAAGCCCATTAAGCCCAAATACAACAATATTAGCCCAATTCAAAATTAAAGGCTAATTTATTTAATTACAATATTCCAAATATCATAATTTTTAATTAAAGTGTATTAGCCATAATTAATTAGTTAAATTAATATTTCCAAAACACCAATTTACCTAATTAATCATGCTTTAACATATTCAATTCATGTCCAACACAATTGAAGCAAAATCAACCTCATTCCATGCTTCTCATCTCACGGTAATCATGCATAATATTAACCAATTTTGATTTCAATCCAATTAAATCACAAATCAATATATCTCATGCATTTAAACACATCCAATGGTCCAAAAAAACAAAAATCACCATGAGATCCTAACATTCGGCCATGACTAACAAATTGGGGAAAATTAATCTAATCAATTTTTCTCAAAATTAATCATGCATAACTATAAGTTATCATAATCTAAGCATAAACAAACAATCAATTTGGACAAAACAAGCTCCAAGCAAAAATACCCAAATTAAAGTATATTAACCCTAATATATTTCATGCTTAAAATTGGCTCTGATACCATTGTTGGGTTCCTAGAACATGCCAATGATCTTCTAACATGAAATGGTGTGTGAATAATCAAAATAAGAATGCATAATTAAACTTACATTGATTGGCTTGCTGGATGTAGTTCAAAACTTTTGTATGAATGTTGAGCTCCAAGCTTCCAAATTGTGTTCCAAACTCAAGGGATAAGTTTCTCTAACACCTTGAATGACTCCTTGAAGTGATAGCTCACTTGAAATTTTGAAAAAAAAAAACTTCAATGGATGGAGAAGAGGCCCATGATTTTTTGCTTAAAGGGAGAGGAGATAGTTTTTCAATTTTGTATATTTGATTTTCTAAGAACCTAATACCATTTACCAAATAGAATTTGGTATATGTCATTCCAAATGAATAAAATATTACAAAGTGTGTTGAGCTTTTGTTGAGTGAAAAACAAGCAATGCAAGATTTACATTCAATAATAACTACTTATATCACTAGTCAAATTAGTGATGTAAGTCAAGTTGGTCCCACCACTTGTAAATTCCGAATTTAAGTCGAACAATCTCAATGCACAACGTTGCTCGGGCTCGGGTTCGTTTAATTCCGAATTAACGAATTTACTGTTGCGACATAATTAAATATTAAAGTCGCATACGAATTAATTCTAAATTAATTCGTTTGCTCGAATTAAAATCCAATTTTAATTCCGCTTTGAAATCAATTTCAATTAATATATCGAATATATTATTTAATCGATTAATTCCAAATTAATCATTCTCTCTCTTCTATTCGAATTTTATCCCAGATAAATTATTGCCGTAATTAATCTTAGATTAATTTTCTCTCTCTCATAATTAATCCCAAATTAATTATGTTCGAGTCAAACATCATCGGTGAATCTTTGGGAAGCGACCCATGAGATTCTTGAATATGTTGGCAGTAAATCTGGTCATCGGACTATCCGAACACGTGCGTACCCTGTACCACATTCTTACCGATTTACAAGACATGGTTGGCTTCTAGCAAAGCACCGTGCCTATCCAATTCTCCAGAAATATTCTTTTAAGGAATACATAATCTATACCAGGCGTAGTTTACTAAGTATTGCATATTACGAACCAGTATCAGATGTCACATGCTAGGCCTGGGGCTGGAATTGTGTCTGCCCCGTACGAAGCATCTTTCAGATCACTAGCAACTAGTGTCTTTAATCGGATAATCATGACTTTGTAATATTATCCCGATAGTTGCAACATATTAGAGTACCAGTTCTGTATCTCTGCGTGATCATCATCTCCATATGACTGAAGTGATACTTACATCTTGACATCACACCCAATACACTACGATTCTCAATAAACCCAAAATAGGCATACACGGAACCTGTTAAAGTCCCTGACGATCAAAACCAAAGCGTACTAATTGTCGCAAGTATTAGCTGCAAGTCTCAGATTAAGACCAAATACACCTACCCTGATTCGGATTCCCATAGACACATAGTCATACTACCAAAGGGATTCTGAGGGGTCTATCCAGAGCGAAGCTGTTCCCGTACCATCGGTAAACAGAATCTCCTATTACACTTGCATGAGTATCCAATACCCAAATATATGAGAACTATGTCGTTACGCTTCAATAACGCGCACAAGTGTAATACTAGCCTATTCTGCATTATCGATGTCCAGTCTCGATAATACTACGACTATGGATATTTAATGATTAAATCTTTCGTGGATTGATATTATCTCATAACTTATTAATCCGGAACTATTCATAAGGACTTTTATCATTTATGTATTTAAGTAATCTAATTACAAAAAGATAAAATGGCAATTTCTTTTGTCACATAGATAATTTGTACAAAAACCACAATGTCCTTTACAAATAGTGATGCTATGGGTCACAATTGTCCAACATCAAGTTTGTTCGGTATAATACAGTCGACTTTCAATTTCCGATCTCTAAATAACCATCGGAACTGATTTCTGAAGTTATACCACGGCCATGGATTTACTAGATCGTGAACACGTGAGGATGCCTATGCCCTGTACACCGGACTGGCAGAACCTATCTTGATACGCATTAGATATCATGAGCATCAGTCTACACCCAACGAATAGATGGAGGTCTGATCATGAATAGATCGGTGATGTGACTACCATCAAAGTGTGGAGGATAACTCATAAATTCCACTGTGGTATCTCAAGTCAAAGGACCACTATGCTCGCTCAACTCGAGAAGAATCATATTGATGTTGGTGTACCATCTATTTGGAAATCTTCAGTGAGTCGTTCAGTGTCTTATCAAATAAATACCTACATGTCTATACGAGTCTCCCGAGACTCATGGTTCATTGGGATAAACCATCGGACCAAGTCACGATATACGAAATGTACTGGTCTCAGCGGATTTTACTAACCGACCCGTGTTAGTAGATCTTGAACAAGAACTTTATTTAAAGATATACATCTTATAGTGCGCTTCCCAATGTTAATTACAAACTACGTTGTAACTGCGCACTATATTATAAATTCTAGGGTCTTTGTCTAATATACACGTATCACTAAACCAGATTTAGTTTCGATCTAATCATAATCAGATATCCAATTGTAATTAGATCGAATAAGTGTATAAAAGACAAGGGTGCTACCAATAAATTAGTAATATTATGGAAAATAGAATTGCTCGTATTTATGAATCAGACATAAATACGATCCGGACTGGCACTCTGAGCACCAACCCTAACAATTTCTCCCACTTGCTCTAGTGCCAATCCATGGTATCCTATACACATCTCAATTTGTATCACATACTCATGGCCTTTAAGAGCTCACCTAGCACTGAAGAGGTAGGCAACAACAAGTAAGCCTAGTTTAACAAATCGAGTTTGTCCAACAAACCCAACCGTTTTCCTTAACCAGCATCATTCATATTTTGTAGAATCTAAATTCCACATCAATATGACTCAGACGCTATATCAGTTTTGTGTTATAGCTGCTGAGTTATCTAAGTATATATGGATCAAATCCAAAATACTATTAGACAACCGCAAACACAAAGCTAATATCAACACTTCTAATCATTGAGGTCACTTTGCAACTTCATTAGTCAATACTTCAAGAGTTGCAACTGATTCCACTAATTTAGTAGAATCAATGGTGACACTCCCACTGTATCTTTTCTGGCTTTATATGACATAGACCATCTAATATCATAATTAGGATCAAAACTAATCTGACACCTTATGGTTGCAGACTAAATTCTCCATGAATTAGAAACTTGTTCTTAATATCTCAAAGATAACAAAAACATCTTTCAAGATCTGTCGTATAGTCTTCAGCATATCAAAGTAACTCGTAATAATTACGATTAAATTGATATATTTAATCGCACATAATATAGTATTTATTACGTCCTCATCCTATGATGCATAAGATTAACTAGACATTCCAACCAATCTCTCTTTCGACAAAGGAATCATCCTTTACGAAAGATGAATACTATATATTTAAAAGACACGTTAAATGTCAAACAGTTATACTAACTGTCATACAGATAGTCTTACTGTGTCCTTTATTAGATCGTATCTAATATGCGACTAATGGGAGTATCTCATAAGTTTCTCAGTTTTATATCTTATATAAAACTTTATATCAAATATAAAAGAGACTACTCATACTGCTTCCACGGAGAAAAGAACACTTAGGATGTATAATATTAGAAAGAAATTTGTACGCTCCCACCGACCTTACTCACAAATACGTATTCTTTATACTTCGATAAAACCTGACAATCTGACTGATATCAAAATCATAGAACACGGATTTCCGGAAAACTTATCTGAGTCTACAATAGGCTCCATAAGCTAGTATATCAAACTTTGATCTTAGCAGAATACAAACTCTAATGCCATTCTAGAATGAATTCTTCAAACAAAGAAATCACGACGGATCTCTCATTCGAAGAAATCACTCAAGGATGCAACTTTGCATTCTTTAGCCAAAATACATAGTTTAATATCAACATTAACCAACATATCTTTAATCGTTCAATCAGTGCGACTTGATATAAGTTTTCTCAGAATCTTAAATAGACTACTGAGTATAACGTTTCTCATAATCATATTATAAAGGTCAAACCTTTATCAAGCTCACTCTACTTTTACTGCATAAACAATTTGAACATTTTATGAACCATTCATAACTAAAGCCTAATCAAGTTCAAAACTTGATTGTAATAAGCCATGAACAATCTTAGATCTATGGTTCAATGCTATCTTCCGAAATTGATATCAAATATCGCTCCCACTATAAGTTATAAGATAATTTTCTTCAATAGAAAAACCATTAATTATCAAATACTTCGCAAATGATTCTGACATCCCATTAAACTTATATGGAAGTTGACTAAGGGTATTTTCATCCTATTAATTATGTAGTTCCATTATAGTTTATCACTATCTCATTTGACTTCAATAAGTCAAGTCTTTTCTACAATCGTCAACATCTGATGTTACACACCAAGTAATAAAACAATTTTATTACTCGGGATTGTAGAAAAGATATTCTATTAAACAGAATACAATATTCTACTAAATAGAATAAATGATAAACCTTACTTGTACCTCCGAGGCGCAAGTACTGTCAATTATATAACAATTATACAAAAGAAAGTTTCAAATCTCAAACTTTTCAAGATTCGAATTTTCTACTATACATATCATATATGTAATTGTAGGAACAAATGGAACCTTAATTAAAGAGATGAATTAGTGTAACTGGAACATAACCCCAACAATATTGAAAAACTAATTCGGTAACACTCAATATCAACGAATCAAATCATATAAGATTCAATTACTCCCACTGACCAATTCCATCACAATAGAATAATGGAAGTTTAATATTGAGTAAGAATCACATTCATTAAATAAATTTAGAACTAATTGTCTTAAATTCATGTGTTTGATCATATCAAACATCTTCGAACAATTCAAAGAATCACAATGAATTTTAAAGATATAGTTTTCAACAGTTCAAATAGAATATCTTTAAACCATTCAAAATATTCTATCAATGTTTCATCAGAGACATATTGAAAGTTCTCGAACCATTCAAGACGTTCAACATGTATATTCTTTCAGAAACACGTAAATAAGTCATGATAATTCAATAACTAAGTTACGGAGTAAAGAAAACTATCTAAGGCAATTACTAATTCATTAAACTACATACATCCAATGTATTAGTCTAATAAATCTTGTGGTCTAATGACAATAATTGGTTAAATGAGATTTAATCACGTCCTGAATACAATATTCATTAAATGGATAAGGATATGTGGTGTGATCTCGTATCAGACCATCCTTTACCATAAGGAACAAACATCTAATTCTTATGTGATTAAAACTCATAAAACACAGTCCTAAGTTATTTATTTTACCGAATATTTTCTTAATGTTTATCTTTTCATTAATGACACTACTAGTCGTCTTAAAATATGTAACAATTGTTTACACAGAACAAGTAACTATCCAATAGTCACAAGTTATGATATCTAATATCAAAACAGTTATTAAACATTATTTTAAATCATACCTACAGTTGTCATATTATGAGAATCGATATTCTCTATACACAACTATACGCATCTCATTTCTTAAGCTTTATAATTTGCGTTCAATTATTCACAACGATTGCAAATAATTGATTAGCAAACTGTGTCAAACACATGACTTCTAAAAGTAACTTAAGCCAAGAAATGTCATTATAAGATAAACAAATACTAAATGAGTTTTCTTAATGCCAGTCAAGAATCTCGAGACATGAACTATTCAAGTCAATTCTTACTACAAAAGAAACAATTCTTTCTAGACAATTATATCATAAACCAGATATCTATTTAGATTACTAAACGTGACTTAGTAACTAAGTCACTAACCATCTTGATTTTCCAAGAAAATCAGTTTGAACTAATCTAACAATATCTAAGTCTACTGTCTTTCTAGAACCTATTCTAGAGTTACGCAACCATAAGTAAAGTCAGAAAACCTATTCAAGTAATACGCATGCAGTGGATTAGAAGTATAAATCTATAAACAATATAGAATAAAAGGAAAAAAAAAGCAGTAAATTCCAAAAAATTACACACTACTTTAGTTATGGATTTTAACCAAGCAGTGTCTCCCACTACGTTACGTAATATCATAATCCCCAACGGACAACGGGAATTCAATAATTAAATCGAATTCCATAGTGAGAATAAGATCCCATGAATATATTTCGACTAACAGCTTTGGCACGATCTCGCCTACGTATATTCATTAGGTAGAAAACCCATTGTCAATCACTCACCATTGACTCCTGATTTTGGTCCTGACCGTTTCTCGTTATGACAGCTTTGGCACGTTCACTAGGAGGAGTATCAAGGATTCACTTGTCAATGACAAACTCAAGCTACCGATGTAGTCCTGTCAGCTTTGGCACGTTCAGGATTTCCACTTTTTCACTTGAATTTGTCTAGTATCAATATACAACCGGCATGGATAAAATCCCATAACCTACACCCTCACAGATTTGGCACGATCTCGGATGCAGTTATAGAAAGATACCCATAACCATACTGACTAGACGAACCAAGAAATATGTATCCAATACACGTCACTTTACAGCCTTATTTTAAGCGGGGATTTTCCTCAGGAAGCTATACTCTACATCAATGAAGAATTTTAATCTAAATCATTTTCTAAATAATTCAATTCTACCTATAGAAAACATAACTTAATTTAACGATTAAATTTCCATTATATTTTCGTTAGCGTAGAATCGAAAAGTCAAGAAACAAATATAGATTATATGCATGTGTGAACATTAAAATTGGATTAAATATCAAATATCAAGCATAAATAATGTAATGGATGAAGTATCAGAACTGCTCGGATATAATTTTTGTTGGGGTTTTGGGCGAAAGGCGCAGCGGAAGCGCGGTTCGGGCGAAATCGTAATTTAAAACCTTTTCAAATTACCGAATAAATTATTCAATATCTAATATGAATAATTTATTCATATTTCACCTAAACCTATTTATTCAATATCAAATATCAACATAAATAAGGTTAAAATGTTGCGAAACTTTTACGAAAACTGTTTTTTTCGCAAAATGATGCAAAATGTATTTTTGACCGAACCGACCACCCGACACTTATAGGAACTGCCCCGGTCAGCCCCAATAGTGTCAGGGCAGTTCATGGGCTTCCCAAACAGTGACGGATTCACTCTTTGGACAGCCGTCACCCGGTTGACTCAAAAGTCACCCTTAACTCCGTTTTTTTGCCGTTTTCGCTTATTTTAACTCGGAAACAATTTCCGGCAATTGTTACAACACCCAAAATATATCCAAAATATTCATAAAACATATTTTTCATCAAAAAATCAGATCCACTCCAGGTCTAAAACAGAAAACGAAATTGCCAATTTATCTTGCTTTAAATCCAATCTTTCAATATTAATCAAATTAATCTCAATACCAAATCAAGTCACCACATATGAACAACCCAATAATAATTCTAGGTGTTACAAGAGTGGACATAACACTCTAGAATGGCAACATATCATCAAATGATAAAATTGGATACTAATTACACTAATTACATCCAAAATACTTCACACATGCTTCATTAGCTTCCAATTCATCCACCATAACCAAAAGCCCCAAATTTTACAAGCAAAGAAACCCTAGAACCATTCTAAGAAATCAAGAAACAAGAAATAAATTTCAACGCTTTAGGGATTTTGAAGATTACCTCTAAAACTCCAAAGTTCCTTAAGCAATTTCTTGATTTTTCCTTCATTTTTGTGCTTGAATCATCAAGCATCCATGAAACCCATTTTTTCATGTTTCTATTTGGTGTTCTCGGCAATGGTAGCAAGTTAGTGGATGGAGAAAATAATTTTTCTTTTTTTTTAATCCATGTTGACTGACTTAAGATGGGCATTATTATCCTTTTTACAATTTAATCAAATTAAATTAGTAATTAAGCATTTTAGTGGCCAATCAAATTGATACACATTTAGCCTAATAAATTCATGCCATGTAAACCAATAATAATTGGACAAAAATCATAACATTTATGAAAAATTTTAATTAATTAATTATTTAAATATTTAACAATTAAATATCCAAATAATCAATTAATATAATTATTATTATATATGTATTTTTATTTAAAATAAATAACAAATACATATATTAATGGCATGTGTTAAAGTCTCATTTGACGAGTAATTAATGTGTATCGAATCGTATTATGTATCAAATACAAATAAACAATAATTATGATTGGCCAAAACCCTCTAATGCATGTGTTATCGTTTAACCGATTAAACGATTCTAATTAACTCACTTAATCCGATGAAGTATTATGAATGATCCGTATTATTCATATCGCGTTGTCCAAGTGCTCAACGAGTACAATTCATATTGTGGGACTCTATAAGTTTTGGTTTATCCGTCAAGAAATCCAATTTCATGTCTATAATCCACCCACTCATGGATTATGACGACCACAAATAATCTCGATAAACTATGCAAGCCGAGGTCATTGCATACGTATAATCCCTCCGTCACAGGCTATCCGTATTATACCTGAGATATAGATGAAAACGTCAAATCCGTTCGGTATAATACAGTCGAATTTCAATTTACGATCTCTAAATAACATTCGGAACTGATTTCTGAAAGTTATACCACGGCCATGGATTTACTAGTTCATAAACACGTGAGGATGTCTATGCCTTGTACACAGGACTGACAAATCTTATCTTGATACGCACTGGATATCATGAGCATCAGTCCACACCCAACGATCAGGCGGAGGTCTGATCATGAATAGATCGGTGACGTGACTGCCATCAAAGTGTGGAGGATAACTCATATATTCCACTGTGGTATCTCAAGTCAAAGGACCACTATGCTCGCTCAACTCGAGAAGATTCCTGTTGACGTTGGTGTACCATATATTAGGAAATCTTCAGTGAGTCGTTCAATATCTTATCAAATAAACACCTACAAGTCTATACGAGTCTCCCGAGACTCATGATTCACTGGGATAAACCATCAGACCAAGTCACGATATACGACATGTACTAGTCTCAGCGGATTTTACTAACCGACCCGTGTTAGTAGATCTTGACCAGGAACTTTATTTAAGGATATACATCTTATAGTGTGCTTCCCAATGTCAATTACAAACTACGTTGTAACTGCACACTATATTGTAAATCCTAGAGTCTTTGTCTAATATGCACGTATCACTAAACCAGATTTAGTTTCGATCTAATCATAATCAGATATCCAATTGTAATTAGATCGAATAAGTTTATAAAAGGCAAGAGTGCTACCAATAAATTAGTAATATTATGGAAATTAGAATTGCTCATATTTATGAATCGGACATAAATACGATTCGGATTGGCACTTTGAGCACCAATCCTAACATTTATTTCGTATATGGATCCGTATATTTTTATACGGATCCGTATATTTTTATGCGGATCAATATATTTTCTTTGAATTCGAATGCAGGTATTATCTTACTTATCTCTGGATATTCGAATCCGTACAAAATCTGTATTTTTATTTTTTATTTTTAAATTATTTAATTTTAAGCATTGTACATAGACAAAAAGCTTCCGGTTTTACACATAGGGAAAAATCAACATAATATAATCAAATGAGTTTTGACTATATTGTTAATCAAATATTTTGAAGAACAAGAGTATCCACGCATATATCCACAAATGTTATTTTTAGTGAAGATTCATAACTAGGATGACTGGAGTTCACAAAGAGAAAATAGATTAGAAAATTTTCCAAGCTCATGTTAATATGCTTCCATCACTACAACAAAACTGGCTTTTAGTGGCGAAAATTTTCGCCACTAAAAGCCTGAAATTCGCCACTAAAACAATTAGTGGCGAAATTAGATTTCGCCACTAATTCGCCACTAAGAGTGCGACACTAAAGGCTTTAGTGGCGAAATTATATTTCGCCACTAAAACCTTTTTTAGTGGCGAAATTATATTCGCCACTAAAACCTTTTTTAGTGGCGAAATATTTTCGCCACTAAAGGTAGGCAACAGTGACAAATTTTTCGCCACCAAAAGTGTATTTTTAGTGGCGAAAATTTCGCCACTAAAAGGCACTTTTTGTGGCGAAAATTATTGCCTTTAGTGGCGAAAATTTTCGCCACTAAAAGCTACTGTCAGTGGCAAATTATAATTTCGCCACTGAAAGTCGAATTTTAGGTAAATGATTTTCAATGACGAAATTAGGTAAATATTAAAATTATATTTCAAAATTTATTTACACCATACGATATTTTGTATTGTAAAATGATTTAACATATAATTTTAATACATTAGTATATACATACAAATAGAATATATGTATTTACAAGCAAAAAAATATATTATGTTCTTACATTCAAACAGACAAATGACCAACTAATTATAATTTAAAAATCAAAAGTTATTGGTTTCGTCTCACATCTAAATTTACATTCTATATTAAAACTACAAAAAAGACTTTGAACATATGGTGAAACGAAACCATTCATCGACTGAACTAGCTTTTCATTTGTCCGCTACATTTTGAACCAACAAAATAGTTACCTGCATTTGTATGAAAATAATTATATCAGTATATATTAATTGACTTATCAATAGATAAATAAAAACCATATATGTGTAAAAAAAAAATATTAAAACAATTAGTGTTGAGAAAAATTCAATAAATAAAATGAAAGTCAACTTGAGTGCATTTTTTGAAACAGTGTTTCAAATTACCTGATATTTATGAAATATATATGAAACAAAAGTCACAGAACTGATATCGAAACATATCATTTGAAACGGATTCGTTGTGATTTCAGTCTTTTCTTCCGATCTTCACCATCCTGAGGTTAAGTTAAAAAAAAATTAATAATCAAACTACTTTACTTTGCTATCTTAAAAATTTGGTATCAACTCACTTTTCTCTGCAAAGTTAATGTTGGAGTTGATCCTCCAACTGCTTCATTCAAAGTCTTTTGATCTGTATAATATAAATGTAAATTCCGTAATAATAGTGTTATAGCTAATACAAATATATTTAATTAATAAACAAGTGCATGTTACTCACGTCGCTCTCCACGCATATGAGACATATATTCTTGTGTGCCATTCACCGCAATATTACATATCTTGCAAGTGTACAACTCCTACAAATATGACCAATAAATATGACAATCTAATATGTTTTAAATCTTTTTTTTGTCATTTTGTTAATCAAAACATAACTTACAATATCACATTGAGTTGGACCAACATCATTTGGGACTGATTTCTTCTCATCAATAGGCTTTGAACAAGATGAACCAGACTGTAAATTTATTAAGCAAATATATCATTATTTATATAAACAAAATGGTATCAATAAATATGATTGGTATCAAAACACAAGAATATAAAAATAGCTTTGTATAAATATCTTATTACTTACTGGTGGATGATGACTCTCCCGCGAAGAGGCTAACTCTTCTTTCACCAATCGTTGCAACTCTTTCTTCATTTCAATGCGTAGCTCCTCACGCAACTTGGCCTCTATCTCTGCACTAAGTGTAACTCGAAGTTCAGCCTCTTTTTTTAGACAAAAGTTAGTCATTTTCTCCTCAACCTCAGATTGAATTCGAGTAGTTATCTCTTCATTCATCACACTATGATGATTTTGTTGCCCTCCATGATTTACACTTTTGAAAGGGAGAGGGCCTTCTCCCATACCTCTTTGGTATCCCGATCTATGCCCAAGAACAATTGTGAAAGCCTCTTGGGTTGTAAGTGTGTCAACTTCATTGCATTGCAATTGTGTTTCATGTAATTCCCACAACTTTTGATAAGCTTCTTCAGCCTCTTTATCTACCCAACTGCCATCCTTTTTCTTTCTTTCTTTGGCAAACAGTCTAAGATACTCTGTTGGTTCTGCAATGTTTTCTAGGGTACTCGTCGTGCTTCTCTATGAGTTAGATAGGAAATGTAAAATACAATAAAAACTATAAATTGAAAGAAATAAAATAACACACCAACTGATAATAAAAATTTACCATTTCGTGGGCAATTCTTGCAATAGACTTGGTACCCACGCAAGCAAGCATCTTTTGTTTTTTCCGATTAGAAGAATTCACTTCACTAATACGCTGCAGCAATAAAAACAAAATGTGAGGAAAATAAAAATTCAATTCCGATTGTCTTTTAAGCAATGAATTCAACAAAAACCCAGAATTCTGGGTTTCTACTGCAGCAGGAACCCAGAAATCTGGCTTCTGCTGCTGCAGAACCCAGAATTCTGGGTTCTGCAGCAGCAGAAACCCAGATTTCTGGGTTCCTGCAGCTGCAGGAACCCTATTTCTGGGTTTCTGCCTGCTGCAGGAACCCTATTTCTGGGTTCCTACAGCTGCAGCAACCCAGAATTCTGGGTTCCTGCAGCAAAGGAACCCAGAATTCTTGGTTCGGGATGCAATCGGCCATGGAAATCAAGAGTTCAGGGATTCATTCAATATTGCTCCACCAAACAACTTACTCTAAATTTTTGTGTTCCCCAATATTGCTCCACCAACCATTTCCACTCATTATTATCAACTCCAGGGGGACAATGACTTAAACGCTCACTGTCAGTTTTGTATTTCAGGTAATAATCTCTCCTTAATACAAATCGCCAACTTCGATACCTCTTCATCAAAACCCTCCAAACAGCACGCTCCACAGTTGCACTCTTAGGAAGCACAAACATTTCCTATATCACATCACATATAAACAATAAATATTTATACAATCATTTACTTACACAAAATACTATAGAGTCAAGTGTATTTAACCTTCACTTTGTCCATGAGCTTTTTCCTGATGCTTAAATTTATATCAGACCATTTATTGACATTAAGTGGACAATATTGCTTCACTATGTAACTTGTCTCCGTTATGAATTGTTGGGCATTATCACCAACTACTCTCAGAAGACATTCAGGTATATCCACAACCACTGGTTCGGATTTGTCATCTCTTTTACGTTTCCATTTTACACCACGAGTCTTTCCCCGTATGTTTGCTTTACCTAAAAACAAACTATGTAGTAAATGCAATATAGATATTTCAACTACATAAATTTAAACAACACTAACATACCAACTTCTATTTCAGATTGTTTCGAATGAGATCCTTCCACATGTGAGGATTCCAACTGAGTTGCCATTGAATCTATGAAAAGTACAAGCAAACATAAGGACTAAACATTTGACATTTGTATAGAAACAACATAATCATAATAAATAACATAATACAATATATTATAAATATACATATAAAAATATTTACCATATAAAAACGTTCATTCACTGGAATTATAACTTATGGAGTCCACGTCGTCAGACTCGTGGATCAGGATGCTCAAACCATACAAAACAAAGTTGGGCAACCTTAATAGGCTTAACCTTACTGTGAAAAAAGGAAAATTGACAGAAATGAAATGGAAAAACTCTGGAATAATACATGAGCAGAAATCTATAAAGCAATAATGTGGCGAAAATCTGTGCTATTATGCTTCTAAGAACCACATAACCTCATTCAAACAAGTCATAAACATAAAAAAACAGTGAGACCCCTATCCTATGTTTGAACAAAAACACTGTGCCTGTCACCTCTTAAGCTTGAACACAGAGCAATACAGATCTAGAGAAGCTATTTACAGTTAAAAAAAAAGACTTAAGAACTTCTCAATACAACAGCAAAAACTTAACGTTACAACAGTAATTCAGATCTGATAACTTACGGGGCTTCAAATCTTGAAAATGGTATCATAGATTCAAACTTTGCCTCCAAATTAATCAACCCAGTTGCTTTAAACCAATGCTAAACCTCAAATCATAAAAATTTGGAGCAAAAACTCAAATCCTTAGACTGCCCTTTAGAATCAGTGCAGCAAACTTAACACCAAACTGCAAAAACAGGTCAAAAAATATAATTACCAAAAACAAATATCAAAAACTGAACTTCTGAGCTTAAAAGCATTGGCAATGAGATAGTCTAAAATGGTGGGACTTTGAAGTGAATAAAATTTTACCATTTAAAGATAGATAATAGATTTGATAGAGACCTCAGTTTCCAAAGAGACTAGACACGTCAGGATTTTAATGGAAACAAATTTTAATCAATGCCAAAAAAATAGCTTACCCTTTTAAAGGAAACAAAAATAATCCAAAGCTTCAAACTTCAAATCCCACAAACTGGTTTTTGGAAAAACAAAACATTTACTTGAGACAGAGTGAAAGATACTCATTCGGTCCGTTTTTATTTTGTTGAATGTACAAGGAAACAAAAACAAAAACAAAAACTGGCAAAACCCATAGAAATGAAAAGAGAAGATAAACAGAGAAGAAGTGATTTTGATGAAGAAGATTAGAAGTATATTACCATACCTCTCAAGATCGGTCCCTACTGCTCTGCTTCCGAACCTTGTGCTGAGGATTTTTGAAGAAGTGCGCTGGTGGGTTTCGTTTGTTGCTGAGGGGTGGGATTTTGGTGAATGTTTGAAGAAGTGCGATTTTGGTGGATGTTTGAAGAAGTGCGATTTTGGTGGGTAAAGATTGATTTTTGGGATTTTCATTTTGTAAATAAAAAATGAATTATAAGAACTGTAGAAAATGGGAAAGGCGCCAAATTTTTTTAGGTAATTAGTGGGGAAAATATTTCGCCACTAAAAGCCTGAAATTCGCCACTAAAAATTTATTTCAGTGGCGAAATTATATTTCGCCACTAAAACACTAATTCGCCACTAAAAATTTTTCTTTTAGTGGCGAAATAATATTTCGCCACTAATTCCGCCACTAAAAATTTTTTTAGCGGCGAAATTACATTTCGCCACTAAAAGTAACATTTTAGTGGCGAAATAAAATTCGCCACTAAATTTTCGCCACTAAAAGCCAGTTTTGTTGTAGTGCATACACGTATAGAGTGAGGGAGAATCATTCTCATCAAACCTACAAATCCAATTGTTCATATTCACTTCATCTTATAGTTATTCTTAATTTTCATTAAAAGTAAATTTGACTTTACACATCTGGGCATGATTCTCCATATGTTAGTTTGGTCATTCTCATGTTTCAGAAGAGAATGAATTATGGAGAAATATCACACAACAAGCAAGGGAATGGTTATTTCTTTTATTATTCTCCATGAAAAATGCAAACCAAGCATATCCTATCATACTGACCTATAAATAAACATCTCAAACCTCAATATTGATCTCGAACCCATGTGGGTTTTCGCTGTGCGAGATAATTTCCCTTAAAGAGTTCGTGCGGAAATCCCAACAAACTATTGGTAAAAGAATAACCATATATTTGTGATATATTTGCCATTATTTTTGGCCATATTATAAATTTATCAAAACGATCAATATACCCTTCCCATATATAAACTTAAATTTCGGCTATTAGAGAATTATTATGACATGTAATTTTTTTCTAATGAATTTATTCATTCAGGAAAGAGTAAAATTAGGGATTTGTTAGGGTTTGATCAATTCACCAAAATTATAGAAGGTGAATGAACAATTGGAAGCAACCAAAGCCTAAATTGGAGAAATTATGGTAATTTCTAATTTTGTTTGGTTGAAATAGTTTCTTTATATTTCCAATTAATTTTATTTGATATAATTGAATTTCTTTCATCATTTGGTGTTAATTTTTATTTAAAAACCCTAATATGATAGCCTTATTGCATGTGTAAAATTAATTTGACAAATTAAATATAATAAGGTCAAATTATGGTGTAGGATGTAAATTACCTTTATAGAGTTTCTTAAGCCACTCATTGATAACCTAGAATTATTCTTGAGTTGTTTTATGGTGGTTGACATTCAATTGGTAATTAGAGATTTGAATTTCCATGATTTTGAATTAATTAGATGATTAATTTGAATAATTATTTCATTATTTCAATTATGCCTTAATTTATGAAATTAAGATGTTGTGGATGAAATTAAATATGTAATAATGTGTAGGAAAAATTTCAAAATTTTTAAAATCGTTCCGGAAGTATTTTGTGAATTTTTCATATTGCTTTAGGGGCAAAATCATAATTTATTGAATTTACGATTATTTGGACATTGCTATAGTACACGGACTACAGTTACAGTGCATATAATACATAGAAAAATTCTAGAAATTTTCAAAATTGTTCCGGAAGTATTTTGAGAATTTTTGGCAAAATCTACAGTAGGGGCAAAATAGAATTTTCGGTAAAATCTATAGTAATTGGATCACAGAGCAGTAGACTGGTCCGGTTCTACGACTGATCTAGTTGTCCTATTATTCCGATCGGCTGATTCGGTGAACTAGTAAACTTGTTAACATATAACTATGGAAAAGTCTTTTCAAACATTTTAGCCCGAGTTTTTTATACATAATCTGTAACATCTCGGTTATCATAACATGTCTATTATGATCATAATATACATGCATGAGATAATATTATGCACATGATTACGTATTTATGAGACTATTACCCATATAACCCTTACTGGAAGTTCTGGATAATATTTCAGTTTCAGCACACGTTTTGACGTAACAACACTTATGAACAACCTTTAATATTTTGGCGATATCGTGAGCTACATATATCATTTTTCAGTGATATTTGTACCGTTGAAAAAATTATACATAGAACTACAACTCTCATGTTGAATATTTTCCCAAATTTCATGCGGAACTAAGTCAAATTTGGGCTCAAATTAAGGACAACTGCACTGCGATGAGTTTGTAACATAATTTTGACATGTGGCTTTCTAAAATACCATTATTTTATTTGTAAATATCAAAAATTGTGGTTAAAATTTTGTCACTCCACTCTCTTTATTCTCCTTAATCTCACAAACCCAACATCCAGATTTCCCATTCTTCTTCTCTATTCTTCACAGCAAAATGAGGCTTTAGGTGTTAAAATAAATTTATTTTTCTTCTCAAGAATTGCTCATTGCTTAGTAAGTTTTCCATTATTGTCCTAGTATTTATCATATGTTTAACATGATTCTTCAGGATCATCATTTAAACCCATGGTAAAACCCAATCATGATTCATGTCAATATAGCATGGTAGAATCAATTTTAGCGTTGATTGTGTTTTGGAAGAAGTAGATTTCCATTATTTAGGGTAGCAATAGTTGGAATAAAAACCCTAGGTTTTGGGCTTATTATCTCAATAATCTTGGGTGTTTAAAATTGGGTGTAATAAGTCATCTTATATGTTGACAAATATGTGGATTTGGTGTTGCCATGGTTTTGGGTGCATGAGTTTTTATCTTATTGTTGCAGTGTGCTGAACATGAATCGGATCTGTGATCATGCTCATGTCGCGACGTGCATGGGCATGCGTCGTAACAGAGCACCAATCTAGACTTTCTGTCTTAATTTTTACCTTGGGCGAGTCACGACGTAGAGCTTGCATCGTGACGTAAGGAGTTCAACTAGCGTCACGATGCCAATTCAGGACCAGTTTTCAGATTCTTTAGGTTATGTCTTATAATGTCAAATAATGCCCTAAGATTCCATGCCAGAAGGCCTACATGCATTTTCACCCCAATGTTTAGGAACCGTAAAATATTCATGTATACTAATCGTTCATTGTACATATACTTTAAAGAATCTACGCATGATATCCCATCTGATTCCATGCGACCTCACGAGCAGTAGGATTAGACGTGGGTTTTGTGAGTGGATGTTATTTCCCTTGTTATGTTTTCAAGTTATTACAGTTGAAATATGTCTTACTTACAGTTTATATATTATAATTTGTGATATTCATTTCATGTTATACAAATTACGTTCCATGATCTTTAAGTCGGATTTCAGGTTTATGGTCCACGTTCATAGTTTACAGACCATGTTTACATTATTACGTTCATGCCTTTACAAGTCATGAATACACGTTACACGTTACACGTCATATATTTATAATTTATGTTTTCAGTTTGTGTGTTCCTATTATAGAGGTATTGGTTAAGAAATTTGTTCGGACGATGTTCATCTCACACTTATTCTAAAATATGTATTGAATTTCGTACAAGTATTGTATGAATAAACCAGTACATTTATCAGTTTATGATTTATTGGTTTTCAGTTCATGATTTATAGTTACATGCCATAGTTTGCACTATAGGTTTTATGATTTATAGTGAAGTTATAGTTTTTAGGTTGTGTTATAGTTTTCAGGTCATGCTTATATTTTATCATTCATGTCTACGATTTATAGTCAAGTTTACTGATATAACTCATGTTTACAGTTTACTTCAGGTTTATGCCTTCAATTCATGTTTTATAGTTCCAAGTCATGTTTACAGTTTTCAGTTCATGTTAACGTCTTCAGTTCATGTCACAGTTCAGCTTTCATGTTTACAGTTTATTGTCACGTTATCATGTTTATAGTTTTCAGTCATGTTTTTAGTTTACGTTATATAGTTGTCTGCCATGATTATAGTTTTCAGTTCAAGTTTATAGTTTCAAATCATATTTATAGTTTTAGGTCAAGTTTTTACTTTTTAGTTTAAGGTTACCGTTAATGTTTACAGTTTATTCTTCTCAGTTTGCAGGTTATGTTTATATTTTATGATTTACAATTTTTGGCCCATGATTTTCACGTCTCCAGTTAATGAATTACAGCTTTCAGTTTATGAGTTACAATTCAAGCGTCATGTTTTACAGTTTACAACCTACATTTTACAGTTTGTAGTTATGTTTTAAAGTTTCCAGTCTATGCTTCACCGTTTATGTTCTACAACCATGTTTACAGTTTACATTTTACAGTTTATAATTTATGTTACGCACGTCAAGTTTATAGTTTATGTTTTCACACGTCATGATTTTACAGCTTACGTGTATGTTCATGATTCACATTTTACGCATCATTGTTCATGGACTACAAAGTATGTTTTCATGAATTACAGTTTATGTCTCATGCTTACGTCTTACATATTTACAGCTCATGTTTATAGTTTACGTTTCATGATTCACAGTTCATGATTTCTCAAGATTTACAGTTTAAATCCATGTTTTACAATATATGAATTACATGTTCTCAAATACAATAAATTAGTATTTTTTAAAATACCCGTAGAGTATCATTCACTCAGCTTCAGTTTCAGCTTGCCTAATGGTTCTTTGGAAACCTTCTTAGGCTATTTCATGTTAACATTCAACTTTTCCTGCTAATGCGGTGCCAGGTTCCTGCTAAGTAGGTTACATGTTACAGCTCAACTTCTCATACTTATGCGGTGCTAGGTTCTGCTAAGTAGGTTACTCGCCCCCATATTACGATACTAGTGATGTTTTTCATGGCTTTTAACATATGCAAGCGTACACGACGGCGTCGGCCGAATCCCAGTACGTATGGTGATACTGGGGATATTGGAAAATTATGACCCATAGCGTCACTATTTGTAAAAGAAATTGTGGTTTTTGTAGAAATTAACTATGTGACAAATGAAATTGCTAATTTATCATTTTGTAATTAGATTACTTGAATATATAAATGATAAAAGTCCTTATGATTAGTTCCGGATTATAAGATATGAGACAATATCAATCCACTAAGGTTTAATCATTAAATATCCCTAGTCGTAATATTATCGAGACTCGACATCGATAATGCGGAATAGACTAGTATTGCACTTTTGCGCGTTGTGGGAGCATAACGACATAATTCTCATATATTTAAGTATTGGATACTTATGTGTAGGCACTACATTTTTGCATATAAGTCTCGATGATGAGTCTCACATTGAGGCACTACCATTTAAGTAGTGGAAGTCGCGGGATACGGACGTCGGAAGGGAAAAGTCAGAAATCAATACCCTGTTGGATTTAATTCATTTGCTTAGCTTCGGGTTTGCTCGTTAGGCCTCTGTTTTTTTAATTTATCCTCGGCCCAAACCCCTGCAAGTCACACACCAAGCCCACACACCACCAAGCCACACACCAAGCCCACCAAAATGAACCAAACCCACGCCCAAGACCCCTTAACTCACGCCTATCTCCTTCCAAAATAACAAAACCCGCACATTAAACACATGTTGAAAATAAATAAAATCACCTTCCGAAATTAAATGATTCAAATCAAATTCCATCAATCACTTTCCTAATCCAATTAAATCAAATTCCTAAACTAAATCAAATCAAATCAAATCAAATCAAATCAATTTACCTTCCTAAAATGAAGAGATCATTTCCTTATGATACACAAATTAAATATCCCCCATAATTACATAATATTCTTTCCCTATTAATATAAGGATAACCCCAACCATTGCTTATAAAAAGAAGCATAAACCAACCCTTCACACCCCTAGACATTCACGACACTTACACCAAAATAGTAGAGCATTCACGCCCACTCACTCACACATTGCCATTCACTCACGCCTAAAAACCCCTCAACACAGCCCCTGACCTTCACGCAAATCCCCCTCAACACAGCCCCTGACCTTCACGGAAATCCCCCTCAACACAGCCTCTAACCTTCACGCAAATCCCCCTCAACACAGCCCCTGACTTTCACGCAAAAATCCCCCTCACACAGTCCCTGACCTTCACGCAAATACCCTTCAAACAGCCATTGACCTTCACACAATAACACCTTCAAACAGCCCCTGACCTTCACGCCAAACTGCCTTCAACTCAAGCCCTATATTACCGCAAAACAGCCCCTAAAACCATCGAAAAACTGCACTGAAAAACATCCCATTTTCATCGAAAACAGTCCCTGAAAAACTGCCATTTTAAACCCGCAAACTAGTCCAGAAAAATTGCACATCCACCGCATAAAACAGAACAAAACATTAGCCCAAAATAGTAAGGCAACGAAGGAAAACAACGAACCAGTAAATCAAAAAAGTTACGGAGCATCAACTTTTCCGACAACTGTGTAACGCACTTCCAAGAGACGACTTAAGAAGTTAGACCTGAGGGCACCTTTTTATTTATTCTCACATTTTCTTTCCGTTGGTTATTATTATTTCTTCGCATGCGTATTATAGTTTCATGTAAGTTGTGGTCATGGGATGAATGAAATATGTGTTATCTCTTGTGGTATATCGGATGGAAATCCGGACGTAAATTCCGTAGCCGAATCCGAATGGACGGTAGTGCGGTCTGCACTCGGGATACAATGTCACTTACCGCTTGAGAGACGCACATATTTTGTGTCATCTGATCTTATGTTTATTTGTTGTTTGTTAGAAATAGTATGTTACTTTTATGCATGATTAGGTTGTTTAGTATGTTATTTTTTATACATGATTAGTTGATTATTTCCAAGTATGATTTAGTTATTTCTTTTGCATTAGGAATTTGATTATGTCTCTTCTACGTTTATGTTTAGATTATTATTTATTTACATTGCCATGCTTAGCGATTTAATGTATGCATGAGATTGTGTGCTTGCCGTTATTCCGAATTACTTTTATGCATGCAAACATAGATATAGGTAGTATGCAAACTTAGATGTAAGATATGTTGCATAGACTCGGTTATATTATTACATAAATTCGTTCATTACAAGTGGCATAAGTAAGGGACCATTTCGAACCCAACGGTTTGAGGTATTCCCTTACGAGGGGTGAGTGCGGCCTTAAATCATTTTCCCAGTTCACACCAGGTGGCGATTCCATTTTATTTCTCTGGTTTAGTTCCCCCGCGGGCTACTCCGTACTCCCGACCGGGTCGCGAGCCTGGAACAGCTTCGTCGATTTATGTGTCCTACATTATGCTAGTGTGATAGGAGGTTGTGTTTACTGATGGTATGGGAACAGCTTCGCTATGGATAGACCCATCGGAATCCCATTGGTAGTATGACTATGTGTCTATGGGAATCCGAATCAGGGTAGGTGTATTTGGTCTTAACTTGAGACTTGCATCGCTAGTACTTGCGACAATCAATACGCTTTGGTTTTGATCGTCTGGGACTTTAATAGGTTCTTTGTACGCCTCTTCAGGGTTTATTGAGAATCATAGTGTATTGGGTGTGATGTCAAGATGGAAGAATCACTTCAGTCATATGGAGATGATGATCACGCAGTGATACAAAACTGGTACTCTAATGTGTTGCAACCATCGGGATAATATGACAAGGTCATGATTATCCGATTAAAGAGACTAGTTGCTTGTGATCCGATATATGCTTCGTACGGGGCAGACACTATTCCAGCCCCAGGCCTAGCATGTGACATCAGATACTAGATCGTAATACGCAATACTACTTATACTACGCCTGACATAGATTATATATTCCTTAAAGAATATTTCTGGAGAATTGGGTAGGCACGGTGCTTTGCTAGAAGCCAACCATGTCTTGTAAATCGGTAAGAACGTGGTACCGGGTATGCACGTATTCAGATAGTCCGACGACCAGATTTACTGCCAACATATCCAAGGATCTCATGGGTCGCTTCCCGAAGATTCACCGATGACGTTTGACAAGAACATAATTAATCTGGGATTAATTAGAAGAGAGAGAAAATTAATCTAGGATTAATTATGGCGAATTTATCGGGGATAAAATTCAATTAATAGAGAGAGAACGATTAATTTGGAATTAATCAATTAAATAATATATTCGATATATTAAATGAAATTAGATTTCATAACGGAATTAATATTGGATTTTAATTCGGGTGAACAAATTAATTTAGAATTAATTCGCTAGCGACTTTAATAATAATTTTGCTAGACATGGTTATTTAATTAAATTTGATTTAATTAAGTCGCAACGAAAAATTCATTAATTCAGAATTAACGAACCCGATCCCGGGATGTGTTTGCGGGCCCACTCGGATTTTGAATCAAGTGGGGCCCACCTCAAGTCACATCACTAGTCAACATTTGCCTTTATGGTGATGGAAGTTAGTGAAGATTTGGTGTTAACTTGTTTAACACATTATCTTGAAATTGTGATAGACTTTTACCAACTCTTGGAGATTTGGTATTAGACTTTTGATTTTGGAAAATCAATACACACAACACACAATTCACTCCCCTCTTCTCTCTCTTAACCGAATCACTCTCTCCCTTTTACACTCTCATTGCCGAGAGTTACAAGAAGAAAATAGGAAGATTTTGTTGCAAATTTCTTCTATTGCTAGCACATAAAGAGTCATCCAAGGTGATAGGGAAACTTTTCACATTGAGTTTGGAATCAAACTTCAAAGCTTTGAGCTCAAACATACAATCAAAGAAAGCTTGGAGCACTTCACAAAGGAGAAAATTTTTATTATTCTCTACATCCACAAACCGATCAAAGTGAGTATAATTTCCGCTACTTCTTTGGGTATTCACACATGATTTATGCTTAAATGATCTTGGGATTGTTCTTAGAAACCCAACAATGGTATCAGAGCCTATTTAAGCATGAAATTGATTAGGGTTTATATACTTCAATTTGGGTAATTTTGCTTGGAGCATGATTTTGTCAAATTGAGTGTTTGGTTATGTTTGGATTATGATAACTTAAAGTTATGCATGATTAATTTATATAAAAATTGATTAGAAATATTTTCTCTAATTTCCTTATGATGGCCGAACCTATAAGAGTCCTAATGTCATGGTGATATTGATTTTTTAAGACCATTGGATGTGTTTAAAATGCTTGGATATATTGATTTGTGATTTAATTGGATTGAAATCAAAATTGATATAAAAATCCCATCATTGCCGTGACTTGAGGAGCATGTTAATGACTTGATTTTGTTTCAATAATGTTGGACATGTATTGAATATAATAAAGCATGATTAATTATTTAAATTGGTATTTTGGAAATATTAATTTGAATAATTAATTATAGCTATACACTTTAATTAAATAAATTGTGATATTTGGAATATTAGAATTTAAATTATTTAGGCTTAATTTGGAATTGGGCTAAAATTGTTGTATTTGGGCCTAATGGGCTTGGTTTGGCCAAGTTGGTTTATGACAATTGGATTGGATCCAAATTGAGCCTAAAACCATTCCATTAAGTCCAAATATAATAAATGGGCCTTTTAAATTTAATTAGGCCTAATGGGCAGAAATTAATTTTATGGCAAATAGGGTGATTCCTTTTATTGGGCCTTGGTATTTGGGTTTGACCCATATTGGCCAAAGCGCATGCCTTAAGAAATTAATTGAAAGCTCATTGGACTTTAATTAAATTGACATTGGATGTTAATTGGGCTTTGAGACCCATTAAGATTAGATTTAGAATCTAAGTCGCAAAGGCACATTAAAGGTGTAATTATTTAATTTGGAATTAAATTAGAATTAGTATTGAATACAAATTAAATTGGATTTAAAATTGTAGTTAAGACCTTTGTCCATCCCAGATGTGTTTGAATCATGATTCATTCAACAAAATATTAAGCGATTTCCTTCTATTGAATGATTCATTCTCAAGATCCAAGATTGGCATTGGTTTGTTGGCCAAAGTCAAGACCTTTGTCCATCACAGATGTGTTTGAATCATGAGGCTTTGTTCCATATCGCATGTCTTGGGCAAGTTGTGATTTGTTGGCCAAAGTCAAGATCACTTCTTGTTCATCAACATGGATTACAAAGCTTTCCAAAGTCAATGGGTCCCGCTTAACTGGAATCATTAAGCTTGTTGAGCTAAAGCCAAGGCTTAGTTGATTCAGAGGAAAAAGGTTAGGAAAATATATTGGATATATTGGCATATATATTGTATATATGTTTCGGACTTAGAGGCCCACCTACGAGATCTAGGAATTGGATGAGATCCAATTGATCTTAGAGATCTACCTAGTTAAATATCATACAGCTTGTTGGCCAAAGTCAAGGTTGTGTGTTATTTAACGGGATCCTAACCCACTAGAAAACTAGGTTTCCCGAGTACTCAACAGAGGGTTAGAGGCTCGCCGAAAAATAGTGGGAGGCTAGTATTTAATTTGCAATTTCGTTCAAATACTTGCCAATACGCGCTTTCAAATTATTTCGTCAATTATAAATATTTATTAGTTGGAATAATATTCTATTATTTTTCTTGTAACAGTTGGACTGTACCCAAAAAAAGTTAATTGAATAGTTAGACTATTGCAATTAAGATGACTGGAAAGATCGGGGTTAGAGACATTATCATGGACGGAAATGTCTTTAATGGTGCGAACTTTCCTGACTGGGATATGAACCTCAGGATTGTCCTGGGGGCTGAGAGGATGCTCTATACGATAGACAGACCTCTCAGGCCTAAGCCCGCAAATGAACAGCCGCTTGAGCTTGAGCTTGAGCTTTGGAAGACTCATAGCGATGACAACTCAACTGCTCAATCTGTCATGCTCGCTGCGATGACCCCTCAATTTCATCGCCAAAACAAGGGATTGGATCCATATACTATGATGGAAAAATTGAAGGATCTTCATCGATCTAACCTTAGATTGCAAAGGTATGAATTGCAGAAGAAGCTTTTTCGCTCTCGAATGTCAGAGGGTACTGTAGGACACAAAAATCGGTGACGCTGTTCCAGGCTCTCGGCCTAGTCGGGAGTACGGAATAGCCCGCAGGGGAATGAAACCGGAGAAATAACATGGAGTCGCCACCCGGTGTGAACCGGGAAAAAATTTAAGGTCGGAATGGTCCCTTACTTATGCCACTTGTAATGAAAGGATTTGTGCAATAATCTAACCAAGCCTAAGCAACATATATTTCCAAGGATAATCTACTTCTAAGTTCATGCATAAAAAGTTAAATTGGAATAATGACAAGCATATAATTTCATGAACACATTATATTTATAAACACATAGACGCAAATAAACAATAATTGTACAAGCATGCATATTAAAGAGAGGCAATTAAGTGCATAATGTAAAGAGATAATTAAAGAGGTAATTATACACTAAAATAAACGTGCCATGATGCGATGCAAAAGAAGATAGACAATAAAGGTGAAAGGAGAGAGATGCAATATATGCCATAATCTATATAGGACTTAAAGTGTCCGATTGAACGTATCTTACGTTCAATCGAACCTGCTTTGTCCGGCGCGGCAAAACATCGTGGCAAAGGTAGCCCTTAGGCTTTTCATCTCTCGAAGTGGAGGACCTTTAATCCAACTTGATTTGCCCATGCGCCTTGCAATATGATGCATGATTATGCAAGGAGATGACATACAAAAAGTAAATAACGGAATAATAAAAGGCGCAGCAAAGTATTGTCGTAAAGGTAGCCTTTTAGATTTTTCTTCCCTCAAATAGGGAACCTTTAGACCAACATACTAAGCCCATGCGCATTACATCACAATGCATAGAAAATAAAGACAACAATATAGTACTTCGTACACTCGATTAAACATATCTCACATTCAATCAAACACACTTCGTCCGGCGCGACAAAGTATTATCGTAAAGGTAGCCTTTTGGACTTTTCTTCCCTCAAATAGAGAACATTTAGACCAACATACTAAGCCCATGCGCATTACATCACAATGCATATAAAGTAAAGACAACAATATAGGACTTCATATACTTGATTAAACATATCTCACATTCAATCAAACACACTTCGTCCGGCGCGACAAAGTATTGTCGTAAAGGTAGCCTTTTGGACTTTTCTTCCTTCAAATAGAGAACCTTTAGACCAACATACTAAGCCCATGCGCATTACATCGCAATGCATAGAAAATATAGACAACAATATAGGACTTCGTATACTCGATTAAACATATCTCACATTCAATCAAACACACTTCGTCCGGCGCGGCAAAATATTGTCGTAAAGGTAGCCTTTTAGACTTTTCTTCCCTCAAATAGAGAACCTTTAGACCAACATACTAAGCCCATGCGCACTATATCATCAATACACAAGCATGTAACGTGCGGAAAGTAAAAAATGGAATATAAAATGCGAATAATAAACAAACAAGATAAATAAAGTGAAAGATGTGCCGTTTGCTCAAGTGGTACGTGGATTCAATAAATAATTACAGACCGCACTACCGTCCATTCGGATTCGGCTACGGAATTTACGTCTGGGTTTCCATCCGATATACCATAAGAGTTGACACATTTTCCATTCATCCAATGGCCACAACACAAATTAACCAACGACTCTCATGCGAAGGAAATTCAATAAATAATTAAAAGATGAATGAAAATAAATAAGAAAGGTGCCCTCAGGTCTAACCTTTTATGTCGACTCTTGGAAGTGCGTCACAAGGCCGTCGGAAGGGTTAACACTCCGCAACTCTTCCGGTTCGCTGGTTCACGGTCTTTCCTCGCTGTTTCGCTGTTTGAGCTGCTATTTTTTACTCTGTTTTGCTACTATTTTGCTGCTATTTTTTTAGTCACTGTTTTTGCTGTATTAAGGGACTGTTTTTGCGGTTTATAAGAGGTATTGGGTTGCGGTTTTTCTCACTGTTTTGGGGCAGTTTCTGGGCTGTTTTTAGTGCAGTTTTGGGGCTGTTTGGAGCTGATTTTTGTGTCTGTTTAAGGGCTGTTTTTTTACTATTTCGGTCACTTTGGGTGGGTGTAGTTTGTGCGTGTTCTGTGTAAGGTGAGTGGTTTTTGTGTGAAGCCGTGTTTTATGAATCTGTGAAGGGTGACGGTCAGTGGATGTACTTTTTCTTTGTGTATGAAGTGTCATTTGTGAAGGGTTCAGTTCGTGATGAGAGAGAGAACCGAACGTTGTCTCAGTCGGTGGGGTCGTTAGTGGGCTATGATTTTGTGGCGTGATTTGGCTGCTGAACTTGTATTATTGTGCGTGGAAGGAGGCTAGTGAAGGCTTCAACGTGAATGGGCTGTTGTTGTACATGACGAAGGGCTGTTACTTGAAGTGAGGCTATGGGGTGGGTGTGGGACAGAGAAACTGGACGACGCATGCTGTCCCGGGCTCGCGGTCCGGTTGGGAGTACGGAGTAGCCACATGGACTAAACCAGAGAATAATAGAGTCGCCACCTGGTGTGAACCAGGAAAATGAGATTTAAGGCCGCACTCACCCCTCGCAAGGGAAGACCTCAAACCGTTGGGTTCAGAATGGTCCCTTACATATGTCACTTGTAATGAAAGGATTTATGTAATAATTTAATCAAGTTTAAGTAACACTTATTTCCAAGAGTATCATGCTTCTAAATTCACATGCATACATCAACAAGTTCATCTAAATTTACATGTAACACATATCTGAGTTTCATACAGCCTATTAGTATGTAATCTAGGTCTCAATTTGCATACATAAATATTAACACACGGCAAGCATACAAGTTAATAAACACATTATACTCATACATGTGGGGAATACAGATGAACGACACGTACACAATCTTCCATAATGCATAGAAACAATCAGGTTTTTCATATGAAGGAATAGCTACTAGGGATAATTAGGTACGAAATCTGATAAAAATAACTCAGTTCAGTGGGTGCGCATTCGCGTAGCGTTCGAGAACGCATTGGAACGGTGAACAGAAGGCTAGCGTTCCTATAGCGTTCGAGAATGCGTTTGAACGGAGCCAGACCTGATGCATGAAACACTAAGAAGATGCGTGCGCGTTCGCGTAACGTTGATAACGCGTTCGAACGGTAAATAGAAGGTTCACGTTCGTATAGCATTCGATAACGCGTTCGAACGGATCCAGAGTTGATGAAACAAAATGCATGCGCGTTCGAGTAGCGTTTGTAAAATGCGTTCGAACGGGAAACAGAAGGTTCGCGTTCGTGTGGCGTTCGAAAACGCGTTAGAACGGAACCAGACCTGATACATGCAACACATTCATAGGCAAACAAATCCACAATGTGGGACCTCATATATCCGATTGAACTCATCTCACACCCAACCGGATATACACTAACCGGCGCGGCGAAGCATCGTGGTAAAGGATTTTAACCCCTCCAAATAGGGGACCTTTAATCCGACTTACTAAGCCCATGCGCTCGATTGCATCATGCATATAAAGAATAAAGAAACAACAATACAAACTTAGTATGCCCGATTGAACGTATCTTGCAATCAACCGAACACACATCAACCGGCGCGGCAAAGCATGATGGTAAAGGGTTTTAACCCCTTCAAATAGGGGACCTTTCATCGCACTTAGTAAGCCCATGCGCTCGATTGAATCATGCATAAATAAGCAACATGCAGAATTCAAGTGATGAAAAATAAATAAATCAAAGCAACACAACACACAAGAGGGTGCCGTTTACTCAAGCGGTACGTGGAGTTGTATCCCGAGTACAGATCATACTACCATCCATTCGGAATCGTCTATGAAATTTATGTTTGGGTTTCCATCTGATATACCGCGAGAGTTGACACATCTCTCATTTTATTCCAAAGCCACAACATACAACATCTCATAATTCATGCATATTTATCTACCAAGGGCCACAACATTCATTTCAACATAACAATCATGCAAGCAATACTCAATAAATAATACAAATAAACCAGAAAACGAGTGTGGTAAATACCCTTAGGTCTAACCTTTTTGCCAACTTTCAGGCTTGCATTTCACGGACGTCGGAAGGGTAAGGCTCCTCAACTTCTCCGGTTCACTGGTTTAGCATCCTAGCTCACTGTTTTGCTGTTTTGCTTGCTGTTCGGTCTCCGTTCTGCTGCTGTTCGGCCTCTATTTTGCTGCTCGCTGTTCAGGTCACTTGTTTTGACGTTTCAACGGACTGTTCCGAGTGTTTTTTGTGGGTTTTTAGTGTAGTCTTGTGTGATTATTTTAAGGATTATGAATGCAGTTTTTATGTTACTGCTGTGAGTTTTCCATAACTCCAGCTCAAGTGGGTCAGTGGGCTTAGGCGGGAGAGGTGTTTGTATAGTGTACAACATCCTCTCAGCCCCAAGGACTATCCTTAGGTTCATTTCCCAATCAGCGAAGTTTGTGCCCTTAAAGACATTGTCACCCATGATGATGTCTCGGACACTTACCTTGCTTGCCATCTCAACTACGATAGTCCAACTATCTAGTTAACGATAAAATGGGTACAGTCTAACTGTTACAAGAAAAAATAACAATGAATTAGTCCAACTAATTTTAATTAATTAAAACGAAATAAATTTGTAAGACGCGTAAGGCTAAGTATCTGAACGAAATTGCAAATTCAATACTAGCCTCCCACTATTTTTATCAAGTCTCTAACCCTCTGTGGAGAACTCGGGAAATCCTATTTCCTAGTGGGCTAGGATCCCGTTAAATAACACACAACCTTGACTTTGGCCAACAAGCTGTATGCTATTCAACTAGGTAGATCTCACAGATCAATTGGATCCAATCCAATTCCTAGATCCGGTTAGGTGGACATCCAAGTCCTAAACATATTGCATATGCCAATGTATCTAATACATTTTCTAACCATATCCTCCGAATCATCTAGGCCTTGGCTTTGGCACAACAAACCTAATGATTCCAGTTAAGCGGGACCCATTGACAATGATAGTTTCGTAATCAATGTCGTTGGACAAGAAGTGATCTTGACTTTGGCCAACAAATCACAACTTGGACAAGACACCGATGTGGAACAAAACTCTCATGATTCAAGTACATCCTAATTGACAAGGTCTTGACTTTGGCCAACAAACCAATGCCAATTGGATCTTGAACAAGAATCATTCAATGGAAGGATAATCGCTTAATATAGATTGAGGGATTTTTGCGTAATTGGCAACCAATTTATTATCTTTGTTAGGTCTCATCATCATACACCCTTAAGCATGCTTCTAAAACATCATAAAGTGCATAAAATAAATTAATAGTGATATACGGATGGATATGTAAAACAATTTGTTCCTAGAACAAATCACTCCCTTTCCACTCCCCGCTAGTAATATTCTACTTCTACCCAATTACATAATACAATAAGAGAAACCTCATATACATTGAGGGGAATTAGGTGAGAAGAGAATACAAAGAGATAAAAGAGATAAGGCTGGACACGCAGGTCCAATTTATAAATTCTAAATTTACAATAATTTCTAAAATTACCCTTTCCCTTCTAATATCCATCCGCTATACACTATTCATTCATCACATACATGTATATTCATTCAAGACATGCTATACAACCAATCTAATCCAATTAATTAGTCTTTGTTTAAGTGATCATCCAATGTTCAATCAACGGTTTGATTTTGCGCGAGTCCAACTCGTTTGAGAATAAGTACATAAGGTACGAATTCATGAATTATATCGAACTACCCGTTAAATCCAATTTAAGTCGCATTCAAAATTAATTCAATTTATTTAATTCCAAATTAAATGATTACACTTTTAATGTGCTTTTAAAGATTAGATTCTAAATCTTATCAAATTGGGTCTCCAAGCCCAACTAACATCCAATGTGTGTTTAATTAAAGTCCATGGGCTTTCAATTGATTTATAAAGGCTTGGGCTTTGGTCAATGTGGGTCAAACCCAATTACCAAGCCCAAATAAGGAATCACCCTTAAGTGCCATAAAATCAATTTCAAGCCCATAAGGCCCAATTAAACATAAAAGTCCATTAATTAAATTTTAATATTCCAAATTTTAAAATTCAATTAATTAAAGTGTAATTGCATGATTAATTCATTAAACCAAATATTTCAAAAAGCACCAATTTACTTCATTAATCATCAATTGTTCAAAACACTTGTCTAACATTTATTTGAACAAAAATCAAGTCCTTTAACATGTCATGTTGTATTCGGCCAAGAGAGATTTTTGCGGTTCGATTTGTTTTTCAATCCAATTGAATCACTAATCTATTATCCTTATTGATTTTAAGTCATCTAATGAACTTGAAAGCAAAAATTCAATAAAGTGAAAAGACCTCCATTTTCGGTCAAGCATCAATTTTAGGGAAAAAATCATCCAATGCATTTTTCTCAAAATTGATCATGTATTACATCAAATATCATACATTTAATCATGCTTAAGTTATCTAATAAACTTGTGCATGAAAAATTCCAAATCAATAAAATGACCTACACATTCGGCCAAGGCATCAATTTTGGGGAAAAAATATCCAATACAATTTTCTCAAAATTGATCATGTAATACATCATATTACAAACAATTAAGCACACTCAAATCATCCAATGAACTTGTGCATGTAAAAATTCAACTTAATGGAAGTACCTCACATTCGGCCAAAGGAACATTTTGGGGAAAAATCATCCAATGCATTTTTCTCAAAATTGATCATGTAATATATCATATATTATACATGTAATCATGCTTAAGTCATCAAATGAGCTTGTGCATGAAAAATTTCAAACCAATGGAAGCACCTCCACATTCGGCCAAGACAACATTTTGGGGGAAAAATCATCCAATGCATTTTTCTTAAAATTGATCATGTAATATATCATATAACATACATATAAGCATACTATAGCATCCAATTTCACAAGAACATGCTTCAATCAATTTTCCCCAAATTAACCCTAATGTATTTCATGCTTAAACATGGCTCCATGATACCATTGTTGGTTTCTATAATTAGTCCCAAAGAAAGATTAAGCCATAGAAATACAAATAACATACATGCAAAGCTAGAAATATGGCGGAATCATACTTACTAAGCTTTGTGACGAAAATGGTGAAGACAATCCTTGAGTCTTCAAGGTGGAAGTTTCGGCCAAGCAAGAAGATGGAGAGAAGCTGCGAATCTTCAAGTGTTCCAAGCTCCAAGGTTGTTTCCCTATCACCTCTTTTGATCCTTGCTTGTGCTAGCAAAAATGGAGAATGAAAAAACAATTTTCTGCCTTTGGTTTGAAGCTCACGGCGTGAGCAAAGGAAGAAGGAGAGGAGAGTTAACCCTTTTGTTTTTCTCTTCCCTTTTGTTACCAAAAACCGTGAGAGAGAGGAAAAAATGAAAAGCAATTAAAAAATAATGATATCAAATACCAAAATCAATTTTTAATCAAAAACCTTCAAAAACCGTGAAAGGTTTTCCCTCCAAAATGAAACCCATCATTTGCCATCATTACCATACTTTGAGAATAGAGATAATGTATCATCCCTTAAAGGTGACTAGATACATCCATCATATATTCGTATCAAGTAATGAGATATCGCGATGCGATTTGCGGATTACCACTCGATTCAAAATACGAATGTGTCCGCAAACACTTTCGGGCTCGGTTTCGCTAATTCCGAATTAACGAATTTCCGTCGCGACGTGAATTAAATAATTACGCCTTGCGGAATTACTATTCAGTTCGCTAATGAATTAATTCTAAATTAATTCGTTTGCCCGAATTAAAATCCGATTTTAATTCCGCGTCGAAATCTAATTTCGTTTAATAATATATCGAATATATCATTTTACCGATTAATTCCAAATTAATCGATCTCTCTCTCTCTCTCCTAATAAGGCATTTTATCCAAGATAAAGTTTCTCCGTTATTAATCCAAGATTAATAAAGTTCGAATCAAACATCATAGGTGAATCTTCAGGAAGCGACCCAAGAGATCTCCGGATATGTTGGCAGTAAATACGGTCGTTGGATAATCCAAACACGTACGTACCTCGTACTACGTTTTTACCGATTTACAAGACAAGGTTGGCTTCTAGCAAAGCGCCATGCCTACCCAATTCTCCAGAAATATTCTTACTGGAATATTAGATCTATATCAAGCGTAGTATACCGTAGTATCGCGTACATCGATCTAGTATCGAACGATCACATGTTAGGCCTGGGGCTGGAAGTGTGTCTGCCCCGTACGAAACATATATCGGACATCAAACAACTAGTCTCTTTAAATCGGACAATCCTGACCTGGTCATATTGTCCCGACGGTTGCAACCTTTTATAGAGTACTAGTTCTGTGTCCTGCGCGATCATCAACTCCATATGTCTGAAGTGATACTTCCATCTTGACATCACACCCAGTACACTACGATTCCCGATAAACCCAGAAGTGGTGAACACAGAACCGGTTAAAGTCCCCAACCACCAAAACCAAAGTTTACCGATTGTCGCAAGTACCAGCGATGCAAGTCTCAGGTTAAGACCATATACACCTACCCTGATGCGGCCTCCCATAGACACGCAGACATACTACCAATGGGATTCCGCGGGGTCTATCCAGAGCGAAGCTATTTTCCGTACCATCGGTAAAACACAACCTCCTATCGCACTTGCATAAGTATCCAATACTTAAATATATGAGAACTATGCCGTTGTGCCCTCACAACATGCACAAATGCAATACTAGTCTATTCCGCATTATCGATGTCCGATCTCGATAATACTCCGACTAGGGATATTTAATGATTAAACCTTTATGTATTGATACTGTCTCATATCATCTTAATACGGAACTAATCATATGGACTTTTGCCATTAATATATCAAAGTAAATAATTTTACAAAACGGCAAAAGGCAATTTCATTATCACATAGTTAATTTTGTACAATAATACAATATCATTTACAAAATAGTGACGCTATGGGTCATAATGTCTAACAGTTTATGGAGGTGGTTTTCAGTGGTGGTTAGAGGCTGTATTGGTGGTTGTAATGGCTGTTAAAATTCGGCAATTGAGGGGATGGAGGATAGTGGTATTCTCAGCCAAAGAAGGAGAGATGAATAGAAGAGTTTTATTTGTGCTTCTTGTTATTGCCGTGAGTGGCTAGGGTTCTTGGTGTTGTGATTTTCTAGTAAGTCTTGTCTATGAGCTAGGGGAGTGCATGTCTTGGTTATGGGTTGTTTATATAAAGAAAGGTTAGGGCTACTCCTTATCTCACAAGGAAGGGAATTTGGCATTAAAAGGAGGATTTGATTTGGTATTCAACAAGGAAATGATTAGATTGAGAGGGGACAAATCTTGGCTAGATTAGGAATACAAAATATTTAATTTGTTATGATTGATTTTAATTAGGCATGATATTTGTTAAGTTTGGCATATAATATATTTGATTTATCTTTATTAGGCATGCAATTTCTTTAATTGTGTAAGTATTTTTATTATTTTAGTAGGTGATTATTTAGATTTTATTTGTTTTATTTAATTTGGTATATGACTTAATTAATTATTTTATTTAATTACATTTTCTAATTAATATTTAATTTAATTTCCCATGTGTTTTAAATGTGTTTTATTAATTGGGATGTCTTTTAGGGCTTTGGGGTGCTAATTGGGCTGGGGTGCGAGGCTAGCAGCAAAACCAGAAATACCGACGCCGTTCGAATGCCCATTCGAACGCTACATGAATGCCTGCAATCTGCCTGACGTTCGAACGAAGTAACGAACGCAGCACTAACAAAGACATTGAACTTGCGAAATGAATCTGATGACGTACTTATTCTGAATTTCCCCTTCCGACCTCTGTTTCCCGCAATATCCTTAACTAAAAAGGTAGTGCCTCCAACTGAGACTCATCATTGGGTTTCACATGCGGAAATGCAATGCCTACAGTCGCCCCCATTTTGATGGGACTTGTGCAGTGTGTGACTTTGAACAATCCTATCAAAGTTATGCAATGCATTTTCACTTACCTGGCTCGGCTGCTCCCTCGAGTTGAGTTGGTGCTGCAGTGGACCTCGATCCTAGGATGCATCCCAATACCTGCAACCGACAACGGGGGTAGCTCGACCCTGGGCACCTCGACCCAACACCGCTTACAATAGGGACCTCACCCTCGAACTGATGATGTTGTGGGCACCTCGACCCTGGGCACCTCGACCCGGAACTACAACTGACAACGGGGGCACCTCGACCTAACACCGCTGACAATAGGGACCTCACCCTCGAACTGATGATGTAGTGGGCACCTCGACCCTGGGCACCTCGACCCGGAACTAAAACTGACAATGGGGGCACCTCGACCCAACACCGCTGACAATAGGGGCCTCGCCCTCGAACTGATGATGTAGTGGGCACCTTGACCCTGGGTACCTCGACCTAGAACTACAACTGAAAACGGGGGCACCTCGACCCTGGGCACCTCGACCCAACACCGCTGACAATAGGGATCTCGCCCTCGAACTGATGATGTAGTAGGCACCTCGACCCTGGGCATCTCGACCCGGAACTACAACTGACAACGGGGGCACCTCGACCCAACACCGCTGACAATAGGGGCCTCGCCCTCGAACTGATGATGTAGTGGGTACCTCGACCCTGGGCACCTCGACCCGGAACTACAACTGACAACGGGGGCCTCGCCCTCAAGCTGATATGGGCCTCGCCCCCAAGCCGACATGATATGGGCCTCGCCCCAAGCTGATATGGGCCCCGCCCTTGGGACTCATCCCAAAAACTGAAATTGCGCTGACGTTGTTCGGCTCATTTCTACCGCTTTTTCCTTTCTTCGAACCTGCGAACACATAACAAAAACAAACACGAAGAGAATACAATGTTACGTGTATGCATGAATGATTTTCTTATTCCGTTTGGTTAGGTCTTCTGCCAATTCCCGTGGTGACTGCTCAGTCTTCTCTCCCTCAGGCAAAGTATTGCTTCAATCTGTCTACGTTGATCGGCTCGGTGAACTCGTTCCCCTCCAAGTCTGATAGCTTCACCGCTCCATTTCCCATTACCTTCTGCACTATGTAAGGTCCTTCCCAGTTAGGTCTGAATTTTCCTCTCGGGTCTGTCGTCGACGGCCTCGATTGCTTAAGTACCAAATCACCCTTTCTGATCTTGGTGGGGCGTACTTTCTTGTTGAATGCTCGGGCCAGTCTCTTCTGATACAACTGCATGTGATACAAAGACTTCGTTCTCTTCTCATCCAATAGTGATAACTGATCAAACTTCTGTGCGGCCCACTCTTGTTCCGGTAATCCTGCCTCTGCTAATACCCTCATAGACTGTATTTCCACTTCTACCGGCAATACTGCTTCCATTCCATAGACCAAAGAGTAAGGTGTGGCCCATGTTGTTGTTCTTACTGATGTTCTGTACCCCCACAAAGCATACGGTAATTTCTCGGCCCAATCTCTGCAATTTTCTGTCATCTTGGCCAAAATCGTCTTTATAGTTTTGTTGGCTGCCTCAACTGCCCCATTTGCCTGCGGCCTGTACGGTGATGACTTGTGGTGGCCTATCCCGTACCTCTGTAACATTGCCTTTGTCTCTCCTTGAAACTGAACCCCGTTGTCTGTCACTACATGATGCGGCATACCATACCGACAAATGAGGTTCCGAGCTATAAACTTTGCCATCTGTTTTGCTGTAACATTGCAGAATGATTCGGCTTCCACCCACTTCGAGAAGTAATCTACTGCCACTATTATGTAGCGATGCCCATTCGATGCATTCGGTCGAATTTCTCCAATCATATCAATTCCCCATGCTGAGAAAGGCCACGGCTCTGACAACCCGTGCAACTCTGTGTGCGGCAAGTGATTCAAATTACCATGTGCTTGACAGTCATGACAGTGCTTCACCATCTTCACGCAGTCTGTTTCCATGGTTGACCAATAAAAACCTTGTCTCGCTATCTTGTGGAACAGATTCAACCCGTTCATGTGCGGACCACATACCCCGGCGTGTATTTCTTCCATTACATGCTGAGCTTCTTCTTTTCTCAAACACTTCAACTGAATACCGTTTTCTTGCCTCTTGTACAGTTCCCCTTTCAAAGTCACATACTGGGAAGCTAACTTCTGAATGGCTATTCTGTCTTTTCTGCCTGCCCCTTCCGGGAGTTCACCATGTTCCAGATACCTCTGAATGTCATAATACCAAGGTTTACCGTCGTCGACCTCAACTTCCAGAATTCTTTCTATCTCATAAACAGGTCTGCTTGCTGTTGTCAGTATCAACGGTTTCATCACTAACTTTTCTGGATTTTCCCAAGTTGCTGCAAGTGTAGCCAATGCATCTGCCATCTGATTCTCTTCTCTCGGTAAGTGCTGAAACTTACACTCGGGGATAACCTGTGCCAATTTTCTGAGGTGAACAAGGTAAGGTTTCAACCGTTCTTCTTTTTATTCCCATTCTCCTCACATCTGCTGGACCACCAACATGGAATCTCTATAGACTTCCACACTCCCGGCCCTCAAGGCTATTAATGCCGTCAAACCAAAAGCACATGCTTCGTACTCGGCCATGTTGTTATTTACTGTGAATGTCAACCTCTTGGCCAAAGTCAAAGTCTCTCCCTCGGGGGTTACTATCACGATTCCAATTCCGGCTCCCTTGTAATTCACTGCTCCGTCAAAATACATCTTCCATCTCTGAACTGTTATTGCTTGGATCTCTTCATCTGGAAATTCAAACTTATATTGATCCCCCTCAACAGGTTGCAATGCCAGAAACTCTGCTACTGCTCACCATTTGATCACTTTGGAGGTGAGATACTCAATGTAAACTCTGTCAACAATACCAACCATCTGCCCAATTTTCCCACTAGTGAAGGCACCGAGTGAAGATACTTCAGAGTATTTTCCTTGGCCACTATCTGGATCTTGTATGACTGGAAATAATGCCGTAATTTTCTGGAAGCCCATACCACTGCGAGACAGATCTTCTCTACTTCCTGATATCGAGCCTCATACGGGAGCATCTTCTTACTCAGATAGTAAACTGCATGCTCTACCCCTGTCTCATATGCCTGTACCATCATTGCCCCCAGTGCTTCTGATTCTACAGCCAAATACAATATCAAAGGTCTGCCCGGTCTCGGAGGTTTCAATACAGGAGGCTTTACCAAGTACTCTCTGATTTTGTCGAAGGCTGTCTGACACTGTTCATTCCATCTCACTGGCTGATCTTTTCTCAACAGTTTGAAGATAGGCTCACATACTGATGTCAACTTGGCGATGAACGGACTGATGTACTGAATCTTCCCCAAGAATGCTCTGACTTCTTTTTCTGTCTTCGGTGCAGGCATTTCTGTGATTGCCTTGATCTTTTCGGAGTCTACCTCTATTCCGCCCATTCCCACTGTATGACCAAGCAATTTCCCTGATGTCACCTCAAACACACTTTTCTTGGGATTAAGCCGCAGGTTGTATCCGTCAACTCTCTGAAGGAACCTTTCCAGTGCTTCAATATGCCCAACTCTTGTCTTTGATTTTACCATCATGTCATCCACATACACCTCAATCTCTTTGTGCATCAAGTCGTGGAAAAGTGTAGTGGCCATCCGCTAATAAGTAGCCCCCGCATTCTTAAGCCCAAAGGGCATAACCTTGTAACAATAAGTACCCCACTCAGTAACAAATGCAGTCTTATGTTTGTCTTCCTCAGCCATGAGAACCTGATTGTAACCTGAAAATCCATCTGCAAATGAATACATAGCAGATAAAGCCGCACGATCAACCAGAACATCTATATGCGGTAGAGGAAAATCATCTTTCGGACAAGCCTTGTTGAGATCTCTATAGTCTACACACATTCTGACCTTCCCGTCTTTCTTTGGCACCGGCACTATATTAGCCAACCACTCGGGATACTTTACTACTTCCAAGAACCCCACATCTATCTGTTTCTTAACTTCCTCTCTGACTTTCTCAGCCCATTCTGGTCTCATCCGTCAGAGTTTCTATTTTACTGGCCTCATATTCGGATAAGTTGGTATTGTGTGCTGGGCAATGTTTCTGTCTACCCCCGGCATGTCCTCATAGGACCAAGCAAACACTTTGGCATATCTGACCAACACTTCTTCTAGTTTCTCCCTCTCTTCAGAGGTAACTTCACTTGCAATCAGAATTTCTTTGGGGTTCTCAAGCGTACCCAAGTTAAATGCAGTAGTTCTGGCTGAACTGATGTCAAATATGCTTGATTCGTGCAGAGTAAATGGAAATGACTCAGGCAAGTAAGAAAAAGAAATGTCTTTATTATTAGATAATGTGGAAGTACATTTAAACAAATCAGGAAGGTAAATGTCTTCATCATCTATAGACACTTCTTCCTCTGCAATCAGGTCTTCCTCAGGCATTTCGTCCTCTCCCAGAGTCAGGCTCTCTAACTTCAGTAGTTCTTCCTCCCAATTCTCTTCTTCTTTCCCCACAATTTCTTCAACTATCAGCTTATTACCCAACATATCATGGAAGATCTCAAACCCAGGTACCACAATTCCATTAACTTCCACAGGTTCAGGCTCCCCTTGATATCCTGAAGCTTTCACAAAACATTCCATCATTTTCAGGCCCTTTTTCTTGACCTTTGGTTTTTCTTCATCAGACTTGTACCCCAAACCTTTCCGAGTAGTCTGTCCTCTGAAATCTGGTAATTTTGAACCTTTACCCGGCTCAAACTTCATTTTCTCCATAATCATAGCCACCCTAGGATCCACCCACTCCTCAAAAGTAGCTGACACCTGAAACCTCGTGAAAAGTTGTATCTCCAAGGAAGCCACGACATTATCTAACTCAGCTCGGATGGTAACAACTTCTCCCTTATACGGGAACTTGATCATCTGATGTAAAGTGGAAGGCACGCCCCCAAGTTTGTGAAACCAAGGCCTTCCCAACAACAAGGCAAAAGTAGCCGGGATGTCTAGTACTGTGAACTCAACCTCGTCTTCAATCGGTCCTACCTTGACCATAGCCACACAGGTACCCTCGACTCCCCTTTTGCTGTCATCATAAGCCTTAATAGTCATGCTGGAGGGGTCCAAGTCTGTTGCTTTCATACCCAATCTTGCCAGAATTTTTAGCGGCACATATTGATGGACGAACCGTCATCCACCATCACACATGAAGTTCTCTTGCCCCTCACCTCGGCCCAGATAAATAGAGGCCTGTTATGGTTTCTCCCCTCTGCTGGGAGTTCATCCTCAGAAAAAGATATTTTGCAAAGCTTCATTCTGAACCGACCCAACGAACATTGCAGGGTTGGCGTCTTCCAGTACCACAATCTTGCTCAAGGCCTCAACCATAGCCTGCCTATGCTCTAGAGATGCACATAACAGTTCCCAGATTCTCACTTGTGCTCTAGTCTTCCTCAATTGCCTCAACACTATATCCCCCTCAGTATTTTCTGCAGTCTCAACCACTTCTCTACCATCTGTCAAAACTTCCTTACCCTTTTCTGCCACATCATTGTAAAACAACCGCTGCGCGTCATTACCCTTACTTCTTCCTCATCACTGCTAGAGAAATCAAGCCAAAAGTTTTTCCCCTACTCAGTCTCATCTTCACTAGTACTATCCCAGATTCCCAGACAAAAGGCTTGAGGGTAAAAGGATTTTAGGACAAGGTCTTCAGGGAGGCCATAATTGATCATATAGGCTGGTGGTGGTACGGCACGGTAATTGGGTAAGGGGTTTCTGTGTGTGTCAGGCTGTTCTGTTTCTGGGTCAGGTATTTTCTTGGAATCTATCAGGTCTTGGATTTCATGGCGGAGTCGGGCCCAGTTGTCGGTGTCATGGCCCTTTTGTTGGTGAAAGTGACAGTAAAGGCTTAGGTTATAATGTGATGGTAGGGGATTGGGTAATGGTTTGGCTTCCAAGGGTTTTAAGAGCCATTGTCTCTTCAACTTCTCTAGCACCTTGGACATGGGCCTTCCCAAGTTGGAAAACTGCCGGTTCCGGATAGCGGCAATCTCAGCAGAAACGTGCTTTGTTCCCGAAGTTCCCCCAATGGGCCTCCTGTTTAGACCATAGAATTTTCTGTTTTCTGCCTCTTCGTCTTCAATGTCCATGACAGTCTCCCTCAACTGCCGAAAGTCTGTAATCATGGAGGTCATCCTCCTCAACTTGCTGTAAATGGAGGGCCTGGTGCCCTTGATAATCATTTTAATCTGGTGCTTCTCCGAGGGCCTAGTCTGCATCTTCAACAACTGACCCCTCCACCGGTCCACATACTCCTTCAAACTCTTCTCCGCTTTCTGCTTAACATTCTCCAGATCACGGAGTGACAGATCAATCTCTAGGTCAGTGACATACTGCTTCAGGAAGGCATCCGCCAACTCCCTCCAATCTTCCTTCACTTTCCTCTCCAAACTGTGGTACCACACCACGAGAGCTCCCTTGAGCGACATTCCAAACATTTTCTGCACTTGGCGCTGAGACAGGCCAACTGAACTCATGACTGATACAAACTGTCGGAGATGCACCCTTGGATCCCCATTCCCGTTAAACTTAGCCATATCAGGCATCTTGAACTGTGCCGGCAACTGTTCCTCGAAAGTCAGTGTGTTATAATCTAGCAAATCCTCATTCTTACCCCTCATCTTGCGGGTAACTGACTCAACCTGATCCCGAAGTTTCTGTAACTCTGCCTGAGACCCAGATACTCTGCCTGCTGTATACTCTGCCATATCATCATCAAAAGTGGGGATATCATCCCCCAACCCATTCGGAGGCTCCTCACACCTCACATTCTTAGAATTTCCCCCAGCACGGGACACAGCCATACCAGCCACAGCAGTAGTCAAGGCTTGCAACTGTTTAGTAATTTTGGCGAGACCGTTCTCTAACTGATCCATATGGGATACCTCATTACCGGATTCACTCATGACTGTTACTGTTCTTTTAATGAGCCTTGTTCCTTCTCTAACCCAAATGGTATCTATGATGTCTTTTTGAGACATAGATGGTGTTAACATGATATATGTATGTATGAGGTGCATGAGATGCATGTAACATATATAACATACTAAATTAATTAAAATTTTCAAACAAATCGGCCCGTTATCATTTTAGAAACTTTTGGGCTAACTGTCATAGGAGTGAACTCGTCCCAGTTTAATGGCCCAACAAGTTCACATCTCATGGAAAGGAGCCCAACTAAATCCAAATGGTAATGTTCCGAACACAAGCACAAAGTGGCCCACCAACACTTAGAAGCCTTTGGCCCGATCATCATAAAATATGTTCTTGTCCCAGTTTAAATGGCCCAACAAGCCCATACCCCATGACAAATGGTCCAAATGGATCCAAACGGCGATGTTCCCAAACACAAGCATAAAAGAAAAGATAATGCAAACACAAAACAATAATTTCTACAGAATGGCCCATCAACATTTCAGAAGCTTTGGGCCCAATGGTCATAAGGTACGAACTCGCACCAGTTTAAATGGCCCAGCAAGTCCGCATTTCTGACAATGGTCCAACTGCATCCAAATGAGGATGGTCCACAAGCTCATACTCAAGGAATATAATTGTTACTTTAACTATACAATCCCGGTCTATGGGTGGGTTCGCAGGAGTGTAGACAAAGGCTCTCATCGGCGAAGGATGGCCCACAACTAGGTCTCCCCAATCAAGGGTTCGAGCAACCAAGTGAGCGCATTCTTTTTTATACACTAAGGTACGTGCCAATGATCTATGGTGTGTGATTGACTGTCAAATGGATTTCCCGTTGTAGATTCCCCAGAGGGAAGGTGGAGCGAGGCTTACTTAAATACCCAAGCCTCTGAGGCTCTTATCGCCTGGTGTTAGGAATAAACAACAAGTCCTCCAAATTAGTCCATCACAATAGGCTAAGAGTAGATGGCCATATAGGTGCCTTCACAGCTTTTCCTTCTAGGAAGGTAGTGAATGAAGAAAGACACCAAACCATTACCTAGCCTCAAGATGCCCTTGATTAAACCCTCATTTTATCCACTATAGACACGGTCAATTAGAACATAAATCCAAATATTACAAGACAATATTTCGGGGCCGACTCTCTATCCCCAGTGGAGTCGCCAGACTATGGGACACAGAAACTAGATGACGCATGCTGTCCCGGGCTCGCGGCCCGGTTGGGAGTACGGAGTAGCCACGGGGACTAAACCGAAGAATAATGGAGTCGCCACCTGGTGTGAACCAGGAAAATGAGATTTAAGGCCGCACTCACCCCTCGCAAGGGAAGACCTCAAACCGTTGGGTTCGGAATGGTCCCTTACTTATGTCACTTGTAATGAAAGGATTTATGTAATAATTTAATCAAGTTTAAGTAACACATATTTCCAAGAGTATCATGCTTCTAAATTCACATGCATACATCAACAAGTTCATCTAAATTTACATATAACACATATCCGAGTTTGCATACAGCCTATTATTATGTAATCTATGTCTCAATTTGCATACATAAAGATTAACACATGGCAAGCATACAAGTTAATAAACACATTATACTCATACATATGGGGAATACAGATGAACGACACCTACACAATCTTGCATAATGCATAGAAACAATCAGGTTTATCATACGAAGGAATAGCTACTAGGGACAATTAGGTACGAAATTTGATAAAAATAACTCAGTTCAGTGGGTGCGCGTTCACGTAGCGTTCAAGAACGCGTTCGAACGGTGAACAGAAGGCTCACGTTCGTATAGCGTTCGAGAACGCGTTCGAACGGAGCCAGACCTGATGCATGAAACACTAAAAAGATGCGTGCGCGTTCGCGTAGCGTTTGATAACGCGTTCGAACGGTAAACAGAAGGTTCACGTTCGTATAGCGTTCGATAACGCATTCGAACGGATCCAGACCTGATGAAACAAAATGCATGCGCGTTCGAGTAGCGTTTGTAAAACGCGTTCGAACGGGAAACAGATGGTTCGCGTTCATGTGGCGTTCGAAAATGCGTTCGAACGGAACCAGACCTGATGCATGCAACACATTCATAGGCAAACAAATCCACAATGTGGGACCTAACGTATCCGATTGAACTTATCTCACACATTCAACCGAACACACATCAACCGGCGCGGCAAAGCATGGTGGTAAATGGTTTTAACCCCTTCAAATAGGGGACCTTTCATCGCACTTACTAAGCCCATGCGCTCGATTGAATCATGCATAAATAAGCAACATGCAGAATTCAAGTGACGAAAAATAAATAAATCAAAGCAACACAACACACAAGAGGGTGCCGTTTACTCAAGCGGTACGTAGAGTTATATCCCGAGTACAGATCATACTACCGTCCATTCAGAATCGGCTATGAAATTTATGTTCGGGTTTCCATCCGATATACCGCGAGAGTTGACACATCTCTCATTTTATTCCAAAGCCACAACATACAACATCTCATAATTCATGCATATTTATCTACTCAAGGGCCACAACATGCATTTCAACAAAACAATCATGCAAGCAATACTCAATAAATAATACAAATAAAACATAAAACGAGTGTGGTAAATACCCTCAGGTCTAACCTTTTTTCCAACTTTCAGGCTTGCGTTTCACGGACGTCGGAAGGGTAAGGCTCCTCAACTTCTCCGGTTCACTGGTTTAGCCTCCTAGCTCACTGTTTTGCTGTTTTTCTTGCTGTTCGGTCTCCGTTCTGCTGCTGTTCGGCCTCTGTTTTGCTGCTCGCTGTTCAGGTCACTTTTTTTGACTTTTCAACGGACTGTTCCGAGTGTTTTTTGTGGGTTTTTAGTGTAGTCTTGTGTGATTATTTTAAAGATTATGAATGTAGTTTTTATGTTACTGTTTTGAGGATTTTAGGGACTGTTTTAGAGGATTTGGCTGCTGTTTTGGGGGTGTATTTTCGGTGATGTGTGGGGAGTTTATGGAGGTGGTTTTCAGTGGTGGTTAGGGGCTGTATTGGTGGTTGTAATGGCTGTTAAAATTCGGCAATGGAGGGGATGGAGGATAGTGGTATTTTCGGCCAAAGAATGAGAGATGAAGAGAAGAGTTTTGTTTGTGCTTCTTGCTATTGCCGTGAGTGGCTAGGGTTATTGGTGTTGTGATTTTCGTGTAAGTCTTGTGTATGAGCTAGGGGAGTGCATGTCTTGGTTAGGGGTTGTTTATATAGAGAAAGGTTAGGGCTACTCCTTATCTCACAAGGAAGGGATTTTGGCATTAAAAGGAGGATTTGATTTGGTATTCAACAAGGAAAGGATTAGATTGAGGGGGGACAAATCTTGGCTAGATTAGGAATACAAAATATTTAATTTGTTATGATTGATTTTAATTAGGCATGATATTTGTTAAGTTTGGCATATAATATATTTGATTTATCTTTATTAGGCATGCAATTTCTTTAATTTGTGTAAGTATTTTTTATTTTTGGTAGGTGATTATTTATATTTTATTTGTTTCATTTAATTTGGTATATGACTTAATTAATTATTTTATTTAATTACATTATCTAATTAATATTTAATTTAATTTCCCATGTGTTTTAAATGTTTTTATTAATTGGGATGTGTTTTATGGGCTTTGGGGTGCTAATTGGGCTGGGGTGCGAGGCTAACAGCAAAACCAAAATACCGACGCCGTTCGAACGCCCATTCGAACGCTACACGAACGTCCGCAATCTGCCTGACGTTTGAACGAAGTAACGAACGCAGCACTAACGAAGACAGTGAACTTGCGAAATGAATCTGATGACGTACTTATTCTGAATTTCCCCTTCCGACCTCCGTTTCCCGCAATATCCTTAACTAAAAAGGTAGTGCCTCCAACTGAGACTCATCATCGGGTTTCACATGCGGAAATGCAATGCCTACAGTGGGTGAATGTATGGCTGGTCTGGGCAGTGAATGGCGTGCAATGCAGGGGGATTTGCGTATGCATGGAATGGTTATTTGCGGCTGTTTCAGGGGGAATTTCAGGGTAAAACATGACAGTTTCAGGGGCTAGACAGGGTGATTTATGCGGCAGTTTCAGGGGGAATTCTTCTGGTGTTAGGCGTGATGAGCTAGGAGAGGGCAAGGGTTGGATTTGTGTTTCTTTTATAGGCAAAGGCTAGGGTTAATCCTTGTTTGAATATGAATGTGATCAAGCAATTATGGGGGAATATTTCTAATTAGTATCTCACAAGGAAAGCATCTAATTAAATTAGGGAGGTGATTTGTTCAAATTAGGAATGGATTTATTTGATTTTATTTGATTTGTTTTAATTATGTATGTGATTATTTAGATTTTATTTGATTTGTTTTAATTTCACCATGTGTTAAAAATGTGTTTTGTTATTTTGGATGTGTTTTATTGGGCATGGGCGTGTGGGTGGTCTTCTTTGGGCGTGGGTTTGGTTTATTTGGTGGGCTTTGTGTGTGTGTGGTGGTGTGTGGGCTTGGTGTGTGTCTTGCGGGGGTTTGGGCTAAGGATGTTTTAAAACGAAAGTCCAACAAGCGAACCCGAAGCTAAACAAGCGAATAAAATCCAACAAAATACTGATTTTTGACTTTTCCCTTCCGACGTCTGTTTCCCGCGACTTCCGTGACTTAAAAGGTAGTGCCTCTAAATGAGACTCATCATAAGGACTTACATGCAAAAATGCAGTGCCTACAGTCGCCCCCACTTTGATGGGACTTGTGCAGTGTGTGACAATGATAATCCTATCAAAGTTGTGCAATGCATTTTTACTTACCTGGCTCGCCAGCTGCCACCTGACTTGCCTGCTGCTTCGAGCTGAGTTGATGACGCAGTGGACCTCGATCCTGGGACACATCCCAATAACTGCAACCGACAACGGGGCCCTCGACCCTGGGACACATCCCAATACCGCTGACAATGTGGGTCACGACCCTGAGACGCATCCCCAAAACTGATGATGTAGGGGGCCAATGACCCTGGGACACATCCCGATAACTGCAACCGACAACGGGGGCCTCGACCCTGGGATGCATCCCGATAACGTTGACAATGTGGGTCACGACCCTGGGACACATCCCCAAAACTGATGATGCAGGGGGCCAACGACCCTGGGACACATCCCGATAACTGTAACCGACAACGGGGACCTCGACCCTGGGATGCATCCCGATAACGTTGACAATGTGGGTCACGACCATGAGACGCATCCAAAAACTGATGATGCAGGGGGCCAATGACCCTGGGACGCATCCCGATAACTACTACCGACAACGGGGGCCTCGACCCTAGGACGCATCCCGATAACGTTGACAATATGGGTCACGACCCTATGACGCATCCCCAAAACTGATGATATAGAGGGCCAACGACCCTGGGACACATCCCGATAACGTTGACAATATGGGTCACGACCCTGGGAAGCATCCCCCAAAACTGCTGATGATGTGGGTCACGACCCTGGGACTCATCCCCAAAACTGTTGATGATATGGGTCACGACTCTGGGACATATCCCCAAAACTGCAGATGATATGGGTTACGACCCAGGGACGCATCCCCAAAACTGCTGATACTGATGCTGATGTGGGCCTCGCCCCTAGGACTCATCCCCAAACTGATACTGATGTTGTTGGTCACGACCCTGAGACGCATCCCCAAAACTGCTGATGATGTGGGTCACGACCCTGGGACGCATCCCCAAAACTGCTGATGATATGGGTCATGACCCTGTGACTCATCCCCAAAACTGATGCTGATGTGGGCCTCGACCTTGGGACTCATCCCCAAACTGATACTGATGTAGGCCTCGGCCCACAGACTGATACTGATGTGGGCCTCGCCCCCAAACTGATACTTATGTGGGCTCGCCCCCAAACTGATACTGATATGGGCCTCACCCCTAAACTGATACTGATGTGGGCTCACCCCCAAACCGATACTGATATGGGCCTCGCCCCCAAACTGATGCGGATGTGGGCCTCGCCCTAAACTGATGCTGATATGGGCCTCGCCCCTAAACTGATGCGGATGTAGGCCTCGCCCCTAAACTGATGCTGATGTGGGCCTCGTCCCAAGCTGATACTGATGTGGGCCTCGACCATGGGACTCATCCTCAAAATTGCTGATTATATGTGTGGTCCTCGACCCTCGGACACATCCCAAAACTGCTACTGATGTGGGTCACAACCCTGGGACTCATCTCCAAACTGATACTGATGTTGTGGGCATCCCCCCCAAAGTGATACTGATGTGGGCTCGCCCCCAAACCGATACTGATATGGGCCTCGCCCCCAAACTGATGCGGATGTGGGCCTCGACCCTGGGACTCATCCCCAAACTGATACTGATGTAGGCCTCGACCTTGGGACTCATCCCCAAAATTGCTGATTATATGTGTGGGCCTCGACCCCGGGACGCATCCCAAAACTAATGCTGATGTGGGCCTCGACCCTGATACTAGGGATGTAATGGTTCATTCCAACATATCGTACTGCCTCTCACGAGATAATCCCGATAGCTAAACATATTTTTGTCCTCAACGGATGTTTCACGTCGAAACCAGAGAACCTTCAAAGTACTTAATACACTTAGTTCCGCTCGTCTGAATGAGTGAACTGAACTAGACTCCTAGTGTGTGTGTGCCAAGGCTCTTTCACAGCTTAATCCTTAAGTAAGCCAACTCGATGATTTTGTCTCAGAGAATCAGATCAGTGGGTCTAACCAACCTAGATGTCTTGATCACACTCTGTGATTACTTCCTCGTACTCAACATGATATGGTTTTCTTCTTTTTTCTCTTGTCTCTTGTCTCTTTTTTTCGACACACCTACCCTTTAAGGTAGCATTTCTCCTCATGGTGGTCCTAATACTCGCCCATGGGTAGCTTCATGCTTATCGGTTATAGGCGGTCTATTTTTTTTCTTTTCTTTTCAGAGACTTTTTCATTGTTTCCAACTGACCGGCGCGTAAACACACGTATAACGCAAGCGCACGAATCTTTCAAGTAGTATAAAAATATCGATCCCACGAGGACTTTATTCCTATTATTGTTATTAATTATTGATACTATTTATTTACAGGTATCTAATTATATGGAGAAGAGAATGATTGTTTGATTGGTTGAATGTGGTTTTCCTTAATAAATAAAATAAACAAAAGAAAATATTAAGGAAAATAACAAAAGACTCAAAGATCTAGGGTTGTGAATCTTTCTAACATCTTTTAAAAGATAAAGTGGTTATTTCATGTTTGTGTAATAAATCGGTTTACTAACCTGGAACACTAAATTATGCGAAAGCCTCTGTCGATGGTCAAACGCAAACACCCAATTTAACCCAATTGAACCACATGTCTATGTCAACCAAATTATCTGGATTCATTAAGATTAAGTTCCAATTATGGCTACCCCTGCCCGACAGGTAATGTCTATCCTGTAAGGAAATCTATTAAAGGGTTATTTATCCTAAAGGAAGATCGTGGGATATTAAGTCTAAGGCTGAAACCTAAAATTCCTATGTTTAGTTCATTTTAGATTTACCAGATCAATCTTATTGGTGATAAGACAACAAGAAGCATTAAGCTTAAGACTTAATAAGTAAACCTTTAAATTACCCAAACTATAAAAAACCCCTAATAAACCGTGATATTAGAATTCATCACAACCCCAGATAACTAACACATAACTAGGGCTAGTAAAAACTTAAAAGTAAAAGACATAAAGTAAAAATGCTAAAAAGTAAAAGACATAAAGTAAAAGATGAAAAGTAAAATAAAATAAAATGCTAAGGTAAAAAGAATCAACTTTTACTATTTACTATTTAGATATCTCCCTTAATATAATATATTAACTTGTGATTATTTTACCAACCAGCCATATAGGCGGTAACGTGATTAAGTCAAATTAAGTCCAACAGCCATAAAGGCGAACCAAAATAAACCTGCCATATAGGCGGTAAGAAATTTAATTACCAACCAACCAATCTGGCGGTATCCTTGATTAGTCAGTTTTAAAATGGAATAAAATGATTTACCAACCGACCAATATGGCGGGATCCTTTTTAAGTCAATATTTTAAATAGTGAATATATTATTTTTAAGGGAGATTAATCTAAATAGTAACAGTAAAAGAATTATCTTTCACCCTACCTGGGGAAGTTACCTCCTCATGGTGAATAGTAAAAATTGTAAAAAAAGTAAAGAAAGTAAATACTAATATTACAGAACGTAATTAAAATTAATTACAAAACTAAAAACTAAAAGAAACTAGATAGAAAACTCTCTATTTACATCAGAGAATTCAGAGAGAAAGGTACATTTGAAACTGAAACATCGAGCTGAATTTATAGGCCTCGATAAGCTCTGGGCGTCACGACGCCAGCCTCTTTTGGTCGTGGCATGCTGAGGTGATGACACGTGGCGATTCTGGATAAGGTGATAAGGTGACACGTGGCAAGATGGTTGAGAGCTCAATTATTGTGACACGTGGCGCCTTCTGATTGGTCAGCAAAGATTCTTATCCGCCACGTGTCGATTTCGGATAAGAGAGCCAATCATTGATGCTGATGTGGCGCTGATGTGGCGACACATGGCAAAGTGACTGTCGGCACCATAGAATTGTGACACGTGGCACGCTGTGATTGGTTGATGATGATGTGGCGGTGATGTGGCACTTTGACTCGGTCAACTAGTGATGTGGATGATGACGTGGCGATGGCGACTGTCGGCACCGTAGGATGATGACACGTGGCAAGGCGCATATTAGCAGATCGGCTGTGATGGTGACACGTGGCACGACGCACGTTAGCAAAGTCAAACTTTTCTCAGATTCTGACATGTGGACCCGGCGTACGTTGGCACTGTTCGGCGCACGTTAGGCGTCGCGATGCGGCAAAATACCAAAATGCCCTTTTTGTCCAATTTTCACTGTTTTGGCCCAAATCACCTCCAGAGTGTCCTGAAACTTTATTTATCTACAAAATAACACAAAACACATCAAAATATTCATAAAACTCAAGAAACCATACAAAATATTAGGTTAAATGAGTGGGAAATAGTGATAGATTTACCACTCATCACCAACCATATCATGTATCATAGCATAAGTAAACCAGGATGGACATCTAGGCAAACGGTCATTCACTGATCCATCATCTCTTCAACTAGTCATCTTTCCGACTACTCAGGCTTCCCCCAGTAAGATCCCGTGATCAAGTGCTCGCAAGTCTAGCTGAGATCAACTATTCAGAATACCGGATGAGAGCACATCTCGCACTTATCGTTTCTAAGGTTTCTCCCTACAGCAAACAATGTCATCACCAGACATATGCCTAACCATCAAGGACTTCTATTTTCTTTTTTCACTCACTCCACAGAATTCTTCCTTTCAACCGCTGATAATGTGGGCTTCGCCCCCCTGGGATCCATTCCTGAAACTTATAGTGGTATGGGCCTCAACCCTGGGATTCCTTCTTGAGACTATTACTGATCCAGGCCTCAACCCGGTGATTCATTCCTGAAACTGATACTGATTCTGATTCATTCCTGAGACTGATGTGGGCCTCAACCCCATGATTCATTCCTAAAACTGATGACACTGTACTGTTGCTGCTTCTGATTGGCTTACGTTTGCCATTTTCTATTTTTCTTCTTTGAAACCTGTGAATACAAAACAAAACAAACACAAAAAGGAATGCAAAATATGTTACGTGTATGCATGTATGTATGAATGAGTTTCATATCCCGTTGGGTTAGGTCTTCTGTCAATTCCATTCGTGACTACTCGGTCTTCTTTCCCTCAGGCAAAATACTGCTTCAATCTGGCCACGTTGATCGGCTCGGTGAACTCGTACCCCTCCAAATCTGATAGTCTCACTGCCTGATTTCCCATTACTTTCTGCACTATGTAAGGTCCTTCCTAGTTAGGTCTGAACTTTCCTCTCGGATCTGTCATCGACGGCCTTGACTGCTTAAGTACCAAGTCACCCTTTCTGATCTTAGTAGGGCGCACCTTCTTATTGAATGCTCGGGCTAGCCTTTTCTGATATATCTGCATGTGATGTAAGGACTTCATCCTATTCTTATCCAGCAGTGCTAACTGCTCAAATCTCTGTGAGGCCCATTCCTGTTCAGGCAACTCTGCTTCTGCTAGAACCTGTAGGGATTGTATCTCAACTTCCACTGGCAGCACTGCTTCAATTCTGTAGACCAAAGAGTAAGGCGTGGCTCCCGTTGTCGTTCTCACAGATGTTCTGTACCCCCACAGGGCGTACGGTAGCTTGTTAGCTCAATCTTTGCAGTTCTCTGTCATCTTGGCTAATATCTTCTTTACTGTCTTATTGGCTGCCTCGACTGCCTCATTTGCCTGTGGTCTGTAAGGTGATGACTTGTGATGTCCAATCTCATATATCTATAGCATCGCCTTCGTTTCTCCTTGAAACTGAACTTCGTTGTCTATCACTACATGATGCAGTATCCCATACCGACATATGATGTTCGGAACTATGAACTTTTCCATCTACTTTGCTGTAACGTTGCAAAATGACTCGACTTCCACCCATTTTGAGAAGTAGTCCACTGCCACTACTATGAAGTGATGTCCATTCGATGCATTCGGTCGAATCTCTCCGATCATGTCAATTCCCCATGCTGAAAAAAAACCATGGCTCTGATAGCCCGTGTAACTCTGTGTGAGGCAGATGGTTCATATTACCATGTGCTTGACAATCATGACAATGTTTTACCAGCTTTGCACAGTCTGTCTCTATGGTCAACCAGTACAAACCTTGTCTTACAATCTTGCGAGACAAATTTAACCCATTCATGTGCGGTCCACATACCCCCGGCATGTATTTCTTCCATTACATTCTAAGCCTCTTCTTTTCTTAATCATTTCAACTAAATACCATTCGTTTGTCTCTCTATCATTGCCGTAAGGTTTTCTGTTTCTCAGTTTCCTTTCCCCGATATCTATTTTGTGTTAAACACCTTTTGACAAGTCTTTCTTTCCTCACCCAACGGATATCTATGATGGCTTTTAAGATACAGGGGTTAACATGATGCATGTATGCATGAGATGCGTGCGATTCATGGAATATATAAGTTGGCCCATTATCATTTTAAAGCATTCAATCATACTATTGCGAGGTCTAAACTTGTCCCAGTTGAAAAGGCCCAACAGGTTTAACCTTATCATGTCTAACAAAATTCGGTTAATTCATTCGGACACACTGTCAAACTGACGTGTTCCGGGAGGAGTCCTTATTGAAAGAATACTATACTCTTTCAAGTATACGAGAAACTTATTGCTTAAGTATTTTCCATTACGGTCTTACCGTGACGGTTTAATACTTTAGCTGATCTGTTTGTCTATTTCGTGTCGAAACTGTGAAAATTTCCGATTTGTGTTCTTCAAAAGAAACACATAACCATACGCGATGCCACATCCGTACAGGTCACGAAATATTCATATCCATATCTAGCCTAGCTAGACATGGGCCCACTTGCTTCACTATGAAGTAGGGCTAACAGATCGGTGGCATTTACACTTTTACCAAGTAAATAGTGTTAGGCACTTTGCCTAAATAGACTAGATTCGTAGACTTTATTTGAATGGAATCAAATCAGTCCTGGTACCCACTCTTCAAAAGTGCGGATATACGATTCTTGTTTAATAGTGTCCCTGACAACTATGCCACAATTAAGTTTCTTAACTGATCAAATCAGTTTGAGCTATTTATTTGTCATGTTATATATTTGAGATATTTATATTCAAAATACAAATTCTGTTATCCACATCTAATGTGATTATCTCAATATCATCTTTATACAATAAAACACTTTAGTGTTCTAGAATATAAAGGTTCACCCGCAGCGGGTTAAACACTAATATAGAGATAATGTATCTAGTCAAACTAGTTACATTATAATAGTTCCTTAATTTAAGTACTAACCCGAAGGTAGTTCCTAAATTCAGGTATCTACGATTAAAACAACGACTTTCGTCCCGTTTTCAATTCGCAGATAAATCTCAATAGAAGTCAGTATCCTGCTCATAGAAGATTCTGAACATCATTACATATTTATGTACCACACTAAGTATCTAAAATCTAATTTTAATACTAGTTGTGAACATATTTATGACAAACATTTTTGAAGTCAAAGCCTTCTTAAAATCTAAGTATAGATTTATGAAAATCCTTCAATTTCATTATCATACTTTAAGGATCTAATCCTTGGTTCTGATTCAGAAATTAAGGAGTCTACTCTACAAGCTTAATGGATTAAGCACTTAAGTTATCATTACAAGATCTTCCAAAGATTATGCTCTACTATTTGCTTAACTCCGGGCTTAGGCATAATATATTATTTTATCAAATAAAAGAACTTGTTATTTTCCAGGACCATCCTGAAACTTTATTCCCAATTTGAAAATTATAGTCGTCTAAATACATTTTCACCCAGGATTATGTCTTAAACACTAATCTTTCATTTTTATATCTTGATTCTAATAGTCCAACTATTTAATCAATGATTTGTGGTACTATTTATTATAATGATTATAATAGTCCAACTATATAATCAAATATAATCTAAATTAATTAACCTCAATTACATTGATTACTATAGTACAACTATAAAATCAACTGTAAATTGAAATCAATTAATTCAAATATATTGATTAATATAATCCAATTATATATAATCAACTATAATACAGTCCAACTGTTAATTAAAACAACAATTTAAATATTAGTCCAACTAACATTTAATCTAACGACGAAATAATTTGAATGAGCGCGTATGGCGAGTAATTAACGAGTATTGCAAATTCAATTCTTCCCTCCCACTATTTTTCGGCGAGCCTATAACCCTCTGTCGAGTACTCGGGAAACCGTGTTTCCTAATGGGCTAGGATCCCGTTAAATATCACACAATCTTGACTTTGACCAACAAATTATATGATAATTAACTAGGTAGATCTCTAAGATCAATTGGATCCCATCCAATTCCTAGATCCGGTAGGGAGACATCCAAGTCCGAAATATATATCTTATATATGCCAATACATCCAATGTATTACCTAACCTTTTTCCTCTGAATCAACTAAGCCTTGGCTTTGGCACAACAAACTTAGCGATCCTAGTCAAGCGCGACCCATTGACCATGGAAAGCTTCGTAATCAATGTCGATGGACAAGAAGTGGTCTTGACTTTGGCCAACAAACCACAACTTGGACAAGACATCGATATGGAACAAAGCCTTCGTGATTCAAACACATCTTCGACAGACAAAGGCCTTGACTTTGGCCAACAAACCAATGCCGTCTAGGATCTTGAGTGAGAATCACTCAATGGAAGGAAAGACGCTTAATATTGAACGAGGGTTTTTCGCGTGCAAATTGGCAACCAATTTATTATCTTTGTTAAGGTCTCATCATCATACACCCTTAAACATGCATTCTAAACACATAATAAAGCGCATATGAAATAAAAATAATGATATGCGGATGGATACTTATTATTAGATTATCCAATTTTATCTCTCTCCATCTACACATCTATTACTTCTACCGTACCACTACACTTTACATAAACTTCTAATTTTACATTGAGGGGAATAGGTGAGAAGAGAATACAAAGAGTATAGAGGTGATAAGGCTGGACACGCAGGTCCAATTAATAAATTAAATTTATTACACAATTTCTAAAATGCCCCACCCGACTAATATCCATCCGATATACATTATTCATGCATCGCAACCATGTATTCATACAAGCATGTTATCAATCAATCTGATCAAATTAATTAATCTGATAATTAGTGATCATCCAATGTTCAAACAACGATTTGATTTTTGCTCGAGTCAAACTCGTTTTGCGAATAAGTACTCAAAGTACGAATTCTCGAATTAAATTAAACTACATAATTAAATCCAATTTATTACGCATTTATTCTAATTCACTATTTAATTCCAAATTAAATATTACACTTTTATTAACGAACCTTACGATTTAAATTCTAAATTTAATCGTAACGGGTCTCAAAGCCCGATAAGCATCTAATGTTTATTTAATTAAAGTCTAATGGGCTTTTAATTAATTTCTTAAGGCGTGGACTTTTGGTCAACTCGGGTCAAACCGAATAACCAAAATCAAATCCGGGAGTTACCCCATAAGCCTTTAAATTAATTTGGCCCATTAGGCCCAATTAAATAATTAAGGTACATTAAGTCATAATTGGACTTTATGGATGCGGTTTTAGGCCCAATTGGATCCAACCAAATTGGCCTAAACCTAACTTGGTACAACCAAGCCCAAAGCCCAATTAAAACCTACAAGGCCCAATTTCCAAAACAAGCCCAATTAATTAACTTATAAAATTCTAAATTCCATAATTAATTAACCTAAGTGTAATACACAATTAACCACCCAATTAATATTTCTAAAACATCAATTAGCATACTTAATCATGCATTTCTTCATTAAATAGTGTCCAACACAATTTATCAAAATCAAACCCAATTTACATGCTTAAAGTCTCGGCAATTAGGGGTTTTTCAATCCGATTCGGTTTCAATCAAATTGAATCCAAATCCTCATTTCCCAAATCAATTAAACTCATCCAATGAATCAAAATACAAAAAAAAAACACAATGAATTTCATATCACATTGAATTCGGCCAAGCCAACTTTTAAAGGGAAAATTGTTCCAAATCAAAATTCAATCCAATTGAACTTCAAAACAACATTACCCAATTGTTTTAAGTCATCCAATGATCAAAAAACAAAATTATGCCAAGACATTAGGGTTCTTCAAATTCGGCCAACATAAGCAATTTGGGGAAATTTGTTCCAAACACAATTTCAACAAATTGATCCAATCAATCTTAAATTAAACATACTTTAAGCATTCTCATTCATCCAATTTCACAAAATATGCTCAAAATCAAGTTTACCCAAATTTGTCACTTTAGGCCAACATAAAAAATTGGGGAAATTTGTTCCAAACACAATTTCTTCAAATTGATCCAATCAATCATTAATTCAACAACATATAAGCATACATAATCAATCAATTCAACCAAATCATGCTTCAATTGATTTTACCCAATTTGCCATGCCCAAAATTTGGGGAAAATGGATCCAACCAAATTTCTTGAAATTGATCATGCACAACATCACTTCAACCTCATTCAAGCATACTATATCAAAAAATTTAACCATTTGATGCTCAAATTGAGTTTACCCAATTTTAACCCTAACTTTTTCATGCTTGATCAAAGCTCTGATACCAATGTTGGTTTCTAATTAGGTCCCAAGAATTGGTTTCTAATTAGGTCCCAAGAATCATCCAATTCAAGCATAAATGCATGAATACATCAAGGAATAATGGCGGAAACATATACTCACAGTTTGGATTTGATGCACCAAGAACAAGATGCGTTTCTTCCTCTTGTGAAGCTCGGCAGTGAGCTTCTTTGACAGTGGGCTGCTCCGTTTTGGTGGTTCTTGTCTCCTCCATGACCGGCCATTGATGAACACCATTGAAGCTCCAAGCTTCAAGCTTCCAAAAATGATTCCATGCTCACAAAATCACTTCCCTATCACCTTTGTATCAACCCATGTGTGTGCTAGCACTCCATCTTCTTCCCTTTGTTCAATTTTAACCAAAATGGATGAAGAAAATCGGTCCAAGACCGTGAGAGATATGAGGAGAGTTTTGGCTCCAAAACCCTAAAAACGTAAAAGGGAGAGAGAGACAAAAAGATAAAAGAAAATGTAATATATATATATTTATTTTATTTTCAAAAAACAACAAATACATAAAGCATTTTCCTTTTATCAAAAAGTCAAAAAGCAAAAAGTACTTTTCAATCACATCACTATTCACATCAAGTTACTTTAATAAAGTGACTACATGTCATGTCACATCACTCAAAGTGACAAGTGATTTGACGATTGATGCGACTAGCGATTTGACGCTTGATGTGACTTGCGTGCCGCGCTCGAATTCGAAATGCGAATGCGCTCGCAATCACTCTCGGGCTCGGGTTCGCTAATTCCAAATTAACGAATTTTCCGTCGCGTCGTAATTAAATGATTACGCCTAGCGAAATCACTATTCACGTCTTAATTCTAATTAATTCGTTCACCCGAATTAAATACAATTTCAATTCCGCGTCGAAATCCAATTTCGTATAATATATCGAATATATTATTTTATCGATTGATTCCAAATTAATCGTTCTCTCTCTTTAATTAATATTTTATCCCAGATAAAATATTTCCGTAATTAATCCCAGATTAATTTTCTCTCTCTCTTCTAATTAATCCCAGATTAATTAAAGTGCGAGTCATACATCATCGGTGAATCTTCGGGAAGCGACCCATGAGATCCCCGGATATGTTGGCAGTAAATACGGTCGTTGGACTATTCGAACACGTAAGTACCTCGTACTACGTTATACCGATTTACAAGACAAGGTTGGCTTCTAGCAAAGCGCCATGCCTACCCAATTCTCCAGAAATATCCTTATAGGAATATGTGATCTATATCAAGCGTAGTATACCGAAGTATTGCGTATTTCTGTCCAGTATCGGATAATCACGTGCAAGGCCTGGGCTGGAATTGTGTCTGCCCGTACGAAGCACATATCGATGTCTGGTAACTAGTCTCTATAATCGGATAAACATGACCTAGTCATAATATCCCGATAGCTCGAGCATTTAAGAGAACGAGTTCCGTATTCTACGTGACCATCATCTCCATGTGACTGGAGTGATACTTCCGTCTTGACATCACACCAACACACTACGATTCCCAATATACCCAGTATCGGCGTACACAGAACCGGTTAAAGCCCTGGACGACCTCAACTAAAGTATATTGATTGTTGTATGTATTAGCGGTGCAAGTCTCAGGTTAAGACTAAATACACCTACCCTGATTGCAGACTCCCATAGACATATAGTCATACTACCAATGGGATTCCGCGGGGGTCTATCCAGAGCGAAGCTGTTTCCCGTACCATCGGTAAAACACAACCTCCTACCGTACTTGCATAAGTATCCAATACTTAAATATATGAGAACTATGCCTGTTATGCCGTCACAACGTGCACAAGTGCAATACTAGTCTTTTCCGCATTACCGATGTCCAATCTCGATAATACTCTGACTAGGGATATTTAATGATTTATCCTTCGTGGACTGATATTGTCTCATATCATTCTCCGTCCAGGAACAAATCCTAGGGACCTCTAATCACTTATACATCTAAGGTGATCTAATCACAAATGATAAGAGAGCAATCTCCTTTGTCACATAGTTAATTTGTACAACAACACCGTGATTTGTAGAAATAGTGACGCTATGGTCATAATTGTCCAACAATATACACATATCACTAAACCAGATTTAGTTTCGATCTAATCATAATCAGATATCCAATTGTAATTAGATCGAATAAGTGTATAAAAGACAATGGTGCTACCAATAAATTAGTAATATTTTGGAAAATAGAATTGCTCGTATTTATGAATCGGACATAAATACGATCCGGATTGGCACTCTGAGCACCAACCCTAACAATTTCTCCCACTTGCTCTAGTGCCAATCCATGGTATCCTATACACATCTCAATGTGTATCACATACTCATGGCCTTCAAGAGCTCACCTAGCACTCAAGAGGTAGGCAACAACAAGTAAGCCTGGTTTAACATATCGAGTTTGTCCAACAAACCCAACCGTTTTCCTTAACCAGCATCATTCATATTTTGTAGAATCTAAATTCCACATCAATATGACTCAGACGCTATATCAGTTTTGTGTTATAGCTGCTGAGTTCTCTAAGTATATATGGATCAAATCCAAAATACTATTAGACAACCGCAAGCACAAAACTAATATCAACACTTCTAATCATTGAGGTCACTTTGCAACTTCATTAGTCAATACTTCAAAAGTTGCAACTGATTCCACTAATTTAGTATAATCAACGGTGACACTCCCACTGTATCTTTTATGGCTTTATATAGCATAGACCATCTAATATCATAATTAGGATCAAAACTAATCTGACACCTTATGGTTGCAGACTAAATTCTCCATGAATTAGAAACTCGTTCTTAATATCTCAAAGATAACAAAAACATGTTTCAAGATCTGTCGTATGGTCTTCAGCATATCAAAGTAACTCGTAATAATTATGATTAAATTGATATCTTTAATCGCACATAATATAGTATTTATTACGTCATCATCCTATGATGCATAAGATTGACTAGACATTCCAATCAATCTCTCTTTCGATAAAGGAATCATCCTTTATGAAAGATGAATACTATATATTTAAAAGACACGTTAAATGTCAAACAGTTATATTACTGTCATACAGATAGTCTTACTGTGTCCTTTATTAGATCGTATCTAATATGCGACTAATGAGAGTATCTCATAAGTCTCTCATTTTATATCTTATATAAAACTTTATATCAAATATAAAAGAGACTACTCATACTGCTTCCACGGAGAAAAGAACACTTAGGATGTATAATATTAGAAAGAAATTTGTACGCTCCCACTGACCCTACTGACAAATACGTATTCTCTATACTTCGATAAAACCAGACAATCTGACTGATATCAAAATTAGAGAACACAGATTTCCGGAAAACTTATCTGAGTCTACAATAGGCTCCATAAGCTAGTATATCAAACTTTGATCTTAGCAAAATACAAACTCTAGGGCCATTCTAGAATGAATTCTTCAAACAAAGAAATCACGACGGATCTCTCATTTGAAGAAATCACTCAAGAATGCAACTTTGCATTCTTTAGCCAAAATACATAGTTTAATATCAATATTAACCAACAGATCTTTAATCGTTCAATCAGTGCGACTTGATATAAGTTTTCTCAAAATCTACAATAGACTACTGAGTATAACGTTTCTCATAATCATATTATAAAGGTCAAACCTTTATCAAGCTCACTCTACTTTTACTGCATAAACAATTTGCACATTTTATGACCATTCATAACGAAAGCCTAATCAAGTTCAAAACTTGATCGTAATAAGCCTTGAACAATCTTAGATCTATGGTTCAATGCTATCTTCCGAAATCGATATCAAATATCGCTCCCACTATAAGTTATAAGATAATTTTCTTCAATAAGAAAACAGTAGAAAAACCATTAATTATCAAATACTTCGCAAATGATTCTGACATCCCATTAAACTTATATGGAAGTTGACTAAGGGTCTTTTCATCCTATTAATTATGTAGTTCCATTATAGTTTATCACTCTCTCATTTGACTTCAATAAGTCAAGTCTTTTCTACAATCGTCAACATCTGATGTTACACACCAAGTAATAAAATAATTTTATTACTCGGGATCGTAGAAAATATATTCTATCAACAGAATCAATATTCTATTAAATAGAATAAATGATAAACCTTACTTGTACCTCCGAGGCACAAGTACTTTCAATTATATAACAATTATACAAAAGAAAGTTTCAAATCTCAAACTTTTTAAGATTCGAATTTTCTACTATACATATCATATATGTAATTGTATGAAGGAATGGAATCTTAATTAAAGAGATGAATTAGTGTAACTGGACATAACCCCAACAATATTGAAAAACTAATTCGGTAACACTCAATATCAACGAATCAAATCATATAAGATTGAATTACTCCCACTGACCAATTCCATCACAATAGAATAATGGAAGTTTAATATTGAGTAAGAATCACATTCATTAAATAACTTTAGAACTAATTGTCTTAAATTCATGTGTTTGATCATATCAAACATCTTCGAACAATTCAAAGATTCACAATGAATTTTAAAGATATAGTTTTCAACACTTCAAATAGAATATCTTTAAACCATTCAAAATATTCTATCAATGTTTCATCAGAGACATACTGAAAGTTCTCGAACCATTCAAGACGTTCAACATGTATATTCTTATAGAAACACGTAACTAAGTCATGATAATTCAATAACTAAGTTACAGAGTAAAGAAAACTATCTAAGGCAATTACTAATTCATTAAACTACATACATCCAATGTATTAGTCTAATAAATCTTGTGGTCTAATGACAATAATTGGTTAAATGAGATTTAATCACGTCCTGAATACAATATTCATTAAATGGATAAGGATATGTGGTGTGATCTCGTATCAGACCATCCTTACATATAAGGAACAAGCATCTAATGCTTATGTGATAAAAACTCATAAAACACAGTCTATTATTTATTTTATCTAATATTTTCTTAATGTTTATCTTTTCATTAATGACACTACTAGTCATCTTAAAATATGTAACAACTGTTTACACAGAACAAGTAACTATCCAATAGTCACAAGTTCTGATATCTAATATCAAAACAATTATTAAACATTATTTTAAATCACTAGACGAGAGATCTGGTATCCAATACCTACAGTTGTCATATTATGAGAATCGATATTCTCTATACACAACTATACGCATCTCCTTTCTTAAGCTTTATAATTTGTGTTCAATTATTCACAACGATTGCAAATAATTGATTAGCAAACTGTGTCAAACACATGACTTCTAAAAGTCACTTAAGCCTAGAAATGTCATTATAAGATAAACAAATAATAAATGAGTTTTCTTAATGCTAGTCAAGAATATCGAGACATGAACTATTCAAGTCAATTCTTACTACAAAAGAAACAATTCTTTCTAGACAATTATATCCTAAACCAGATATCTATTTAGATTACTAAACGTGACTTAGTAACTAAGTCACTAACCATCTTGATTTTCCAAGAAAATCAGTTTGAACTAATCTAACAATATCTCAGTCTACTATCTTTCTAGAACCTATTCTAGAGTTACGCAACCATAAGTAAAGTCAGAAAACCTATTCAAGTAATACGCATGCAGTGGATTAGAAGTATAAATCTATAAACAATATAGAATAAAAGGAAAAAAAAAGCAGTAAATTCCAAAAAATTACACACTACTTTAGTTATGGATTTTAACCAAGCAGTGTCTCCCACTACGTTACGTAATATCATAATCCCCAACGGACAACGGGAATTCAATAATTAAATCGAATTCCATAGTGAGAATAGGATCCCATGAATATATTTCGACTAACAGCTTTGGCACGATCTCGCCTACGTATATTCATTAGGTAGAAAACCCATTGTCAATCACTCACCAGTGACTCCTGATTTTGGTCCTGACCGTTTCTCGTTATGACAGCTTTGGCACGTTCACTAGGAGGAGTATCAAGGATTCACTTGTCAATGACAAAATCAAGCTACCGATGTAGTCCTGACAGCTTTGACACGTTCAGGATTTCCACTTTCACTTGAATTTGTCTAGTATCAATATACAACCGGCATGGATAAAATCCTATAACCTACACCCTCACAGATTTGGCACGATCTCGGATGCAGTTATAGAAAGATACCCATAACCATACTGACTAGACGAACCAAGAAATATGTATCCAATACACGTCACTTTACAGCCTTATTTTAAGCGGGGATTTTCCTCAGGAAGCTATACTCTACATCAATGAAGAATTTTAATCTAAATCATTTTCTAAATAATTCAATTCTACCTATAGAAAACATAACTTAATTTAACGATTAAATTTCCATTATATTTTCGTTAGCGTAGAATCGAAAAGTCAAGAAACAAATATAGATTATATGCATGTGTGAACATTAAAATTGGATTAAATATCAAATATCAAGCATAAATAATGTAATGGATGAAGTATCAGAACTGCTCGGATATAATTTTTGTTGGGGTTTTGGGCGAAAGGCGCAGCGGAAGCGCGGTTCGGGCGAAATCGTAATTTAAAACCTTTTCAAATTACCGAATAAATTATTCAATATCTAATATGAATAATTTATTCATATTTCACCTAAACCTATTTATTCAATATCAAATATCAACATAAATAAGGTTAAAATGTTGCGAAACTTTTACGAAAACTGTTTTTTTCGCAAAATGATGCAAAATGTATTTTTGACCGAACCGACCACCCGACACTTATAGGAACTGCCCCGGTCAGCCCCAATAGTGTCAGGGCAGTTCATGGGCTTCCCAAACAGTGACGGATTCACTCTTTGGACAGCCGTCACCCGGTTGACTCAAAAGTCACCCTTAACTCCGTTTTTTTGCCGTTTTCGCTTATTTTAACTCGGAAACAATTTCCGGCAATTGTTACAACACCCAAAATATATCCAAAATATTCATAAAACATATTTTTCATCAAAAAATCAGATCCACTCCAGGTCTAAAACAGAAAACGAAATTGCCAATTTATCTTGCTTTAAATCCAATCTTTCAATATTAATCAAATTAATCTCAATACCAAATCAAGTCACCACATATGAACAACCCAATAATAATTCTAGGTGTTACAAGAGTGGACATAACACTCTAGAATGGCAACATATCATCAAATGATAAAATTGGATACTAATTACACTAATTACATCCAAAATACTTCACACATGCTTCATTAGCTTCCAATTCATCCACCACAACCAAAAGCCCCAAATTTTACAAGAAAAGAAACCCTAGAACCATTCTAAGAAATCAAGAAACAAGAAACAAATTTCAACGCTTTAGGGATTTTGAATATTACCTCTAAAACTCCAAAGTTCCTTAAGCAATTTCTTGATTTTTCCTTAACTTTTGTGCTTGATTCATCAAGCATCCATGAAACCCATTTTTTCATGTTTCTATTTGGTGTTCTCGGCAATGGCAGCAAGTTAGTGGATGGATAAATATTTTTTCTTTTTTTTTAATCCAGTTGTTAGACTTAAGATGGGCATTATTATCCTTTTTACAATTTAATCAAATTAAATTAGTAATTAAGCATTTTAGTGGCCAATCAAATTGATACACATTTAGCCTAATAAATTCATGCCATGTAAACCAATAATAATTGGACAAAAATCATAACATTTATGAAAATTTTTAATTAATTAATTATTTAAATATTTAACAATAAAATATCCAAATAATCAATTAATATAATTATTATTATATATGTATTTTTATTTAAAATAAATAAGAAATACATATATTAATGGCATGTGTCTGTGGTAACATAGGATCTGGGGCGATGCATGTTGTCCCGGGCTCGCGACCCGGTCGGGAGTACGGAGTAGCCACGGGGGACTAAACCGGAGAATAATGGAGTCGCCACCTGGTGTGAACCAGGAAAATGAGATTTAAGGCCGCACTCACCCCTCGCAAGGGAAGACCTCAAACCGTTGGGTTCGGAATGGTCCCTTACTTATGTCACTTGTAATGAAAGGATTTATGTAATAATTTAATCAAGTTTAAGTAACACTTATTTCCAAGAGTATCATGCTTCTAAATTCACATGCATACATCAGCAAGTTCATCACAACATGCAACATCATATGGCAATCTCATGAACATTTCTCAATCATATGATAGGGAAAACTAAGAACAACCTAATCATGCTTGAGTACTATCTCTTGAACATATTAACCAAATAACATGCTAATAGCCTAATCATGCTTGAATATCATCCCAAGAACACATCGAATGGATAAATGCAGGAATACAAATAATATGATTGGCTACATAATGCAAGGAGATCACCCAAAAGGCAGTTGTGCATGAAATATGATGAGACAGACTTAGTTCAGTGTGTGCGCGTTCGTGTAGCGTTCGTAAACGCGTTCGAACGGTAACCAGAAGGTTCGCGTTCTTGTAACATTTGATAATGCGTTCGAACGGTAACCAGACCTGATGATACAAAATGCATGCGCGTTCGAGTAGCGTTTGTAAAACGTGTTCGAACGGGAAACAGAAGGTTCACGTTCAATAGCATTCGATAACGCGTTCGAACGGATCCAGACCTGATGAAACAAAATGCATGCGCGTTCGAGTAGCGTTTGTAAAACGCGTTCGAACGGGAAACAGAAGGTTTGCGTTCGTATAGCGTTCGAAAACGCGTTCGAACTGGAACAGACCTGATGCACAAAATGTGACGCAATACATACATAAAAAAAAACAAATAGCGAAATACGAAGCGCAGAGAAGCATCGTGGCAAAGTATTTTAACCTCTTCAATTAGAGGACCTTTCATCGCACTTACTAAGCCCATGCGCTTATCTCAATGCATATAAAAATAAAGATAATAACTTAGACTTCATGTACCCGGTTGAACACATCTTACATTCAACCGAATATACGTTAATCGGCGCGGCAAAGCATCATGGTAAGGATTTTTACCTCTTCAATTAGAGGACCTTTCATCGCACTTACTAAGCCCATGCGCTCGATCACATCATGCATACAAAAATAAGACAATCATATCACACTTAGTATATCCGATTGAATATATCTTATATCCAACCGAACACACATCAACCGGCGCGGCAAAGCGTTGTGGTAAAGATTTTAACCCCTCCAAATAGGGGACCTTTAATCTGACTTACTAAGCCCATGCACTCGATTGAATCATGTATACAAAAGTAACATGCAGAATTCAAATAACGAAAAATAAATAAACCGAAGCAACATAAAACAAAAGAGTGTGCCGTTTACTCAAGTGGTACGTGGAGTTGTATCCTGAGTACAGATCATACTACCGTCTATTCGGAATCAGCTATGAAATTTATGTCCGGGTTTCCATCCTATATACCACAAGAGGCGACACATTTTCCATTTCTTTCAAGCCACAACATGCATCCACAAACGACTCTCATGCGAATAGAATTCAATAAACAATCAAAAGATGAATATAAACTAATGAAAAAGTGCCCTCAGGTCTAACCTTTTAAATCACCTCTCGGATGTACGGTATACGATCGTCGGAAGGGTGGATGCTCCGCAACTCTTCCGGTTCACTGGTTCACTGCTCTCGTTCGTTGTCTTCTGTTTTGAGTCGTCGTTCTCCGTCTTTTGCTGCTGCTTTTGACTTCGATTCGCTGCCGTTTTGCTACTGTTCTGCTGCTGTATTTTATTTACTGTTCTTGGGATGTTTTGGCTACTGTTTTGGGTGTGATTTTTGGTGGTGTTATGGTGTGGTTTGGGGGCTGTTTTATGTGTGTGTTTAGGGCTGTTGTATGCGTGTTTTAGGGCTGCTGTATGGGCTATTTTTTGGTGATACAAGGTTGCTAAATGGAGGTCTGGTTTTCGGTGATTAGGGAAAGGGGATGAAGAGAATTTTTGTGTTATTTCTTGAGTATATTAGGTGTGAATGGAGAGGCTTTTTTCTTTATGTGAATATGTGTGAATGAGCTAGGGGGATCATGTCTTGGTTAGGGGTTGTTTATATAGAGAATGGCTAGGGCTTCACCTTGTCTCACAAGGAAGGGATTTGATTTAGTGTTGTGCAAGGAAAGTCAAAGATTGAGGGGGGACAAATTTGGTTTAGATTAGGAAGTCAATATCTTTAATTTGTTATAATTGATTTTAATTAGGCATGACATCTTTTTAATTTAGTATGTGATTTTGTTTAGTTAGGAAGGGATCTTGTGTAATTGGTGGGTGAATATCTTAATTAAGGAATTAAAATATTTGATTGATTTCAATGTTTATTTTAATTTGGTATGTGATTTTTAGATTTGTTTTGATTTCACCATGTGTTAAATGTGTGTTTTAAGTGGGCTTGGGCGAATTGGGCTTGATGTGAGGCTAGCAGCAAAACCAGAATTACTGACACCATTCGAACGCATCCTCGAACGCGGCACGAACGCCCGTAATCTGTTTGCCGTTCGAACGCATACACGAACGCAGCACGAACGAAAATAGTGAACCTTGTTTATTCTGAATTTCCCCTTCCGATGTCCGTTTTCTGTGACCTCCATGACTTAAAAGGTAGTGTCTCCAAATGAGACTCAGCATAGGGACTTATGTGCAAAAATGTAGTGCCTACAGTGTCAAAGTCTCATTTGATGAGTAATTAATGTGTATCGAATCGTATTATGTATCAAATACAAATAAACAATAATTATGATTGGCCAAAACCCCCTAATGCATGTGTTATCGTTTAACCGATTAAACGATTCGAATTAACTCACTTAATCCGATGAAGTATTATGAATAATCCATATTATTCATATCGCGTTGCCCAAGTGCTAAACGAGTACAATTCATATTATGGGACTCTATAAGTTTAGGTTTATCCATCACGAAATCCAATTTCATGTCACTAAACCAGATTTAGTTTCGATCTAATCATAATCAGATATCCAATTGTAATTAGATCGAATAAGTTTATAAAAGGCAAGACTGCTACCAATAAATTAGTAATATTATGGAAAATAGAATTGCTCGTATTTATGAATCGGGCATAAATACGATTCAAATTGACACTTTGAGCACCAATCCTAACATTTATTTCGTATATGGATCCGTATATTTTTATACGGATCCGTATATTTTTATGCGGATCAATATATTTTCTTTGAATTCGAATGCAGGTATTATCTTACTTATCTCTGGATATTCGAATCCGTACAAAATCTGTATTTTTATTTTTTATTTTTAAATTATTTAATTTTAAGCATTGTACATAGACAAAAAGCTTCCGGTTTTACACATAGGGAAAAATCAACATAATATAATCAAATGAGTTTTGACTATATTGTTAATCAAATATTTTGAAGAACAAGAGTATCCACGCATATATCCACAAATGTTATTTTTAGTGAAGATTCATAACTAGGATGACTGGAGTTCACAAAGAGAAAATAGATTAGAAAATTTTCCAAGCTCATGTTAATATGCTTCCATCACTACAACAAAACTGGCTTTTAGTGGCGAAAATTTTCGCCACTAAAAGCCTGAAATTCGCCACTAAAACAATTAGTGGCGAAATTAGATTTCGCCACTAATTCGCCACTAAGAGTGCGACACTAAAGGCTTTAGTGGCGAAATTATATTTCGCCACTAAAACCTTTTTTAGTGGCGAAATTATATTTCGCCACTAAAACCTTTTTTAGTGGCGAAATATTTTCGCCACTAAAGGTAGGCAACAGTGACAAATTTTTCGCCACCAAAAGTGTATTTTTAGTGGCGAAAATTTCGCCACTAAAAGGCACTTTTTGTGGCGAAAATTATTGCCTTTAGTGGCGAAATTTTCGCCACTAAAAGCTACTGTCAGTGGCAAATTATAATTTCGCCACTGAAAGTCGAATTTTAGGTAAATGATTTTCAATGACGAAATTAGGTAAATATTAAAATTATATTTCAAAATTTATTTACACCATACGATATTTTGTATTGTAAAATGATTTAACATATAATTTTAATACATTAGTATATACATACAAATAGAATATATGTATTTACAAGCAAAAAAATATATTATGTTCTTACATTCAAACAGACAAATGACCAACTAATTATAATTTAAAAATCAAAAGTTATTGGTTTCGTCTCACATCTAAATTTACATTCTATATTAAAACTACAAAAAAGACTTTGAACATATGGTGAAACGAAACCATTCATCGACTGAACTAGCTTTTCATTTGTCCGCTACATTTTGAACCAACAAAATAGTTACCTGCATTTGTATGAAAATAATTATATCAGTATATATTAATTGACTTATCAATAGATAAATAAAAACCATATATGTGTAAAAAAAAAATATTAAAACAATTAGTGTTGAGAAAAATTCAATAAATAAAATGAAAGTCAACTTGAGTGCATTTTTTGAAACAGTGTTTCAAATTACCTGATATTTATGAAATATATATGAAACAAAAGTCACAGAACTGATATCGAAACATATCATTTGAAACGGATTCGTTGTGATTTCAGTCTTTTCTTCCGATCTTCACCATCCTGAGGTTAAGTTAAAAAAAAATTAATAATCAAACTACTTTACTTTGCTATCTTAAAAATTTGGTATCAACTCACTTTTCTCTGCAAAGTTAATGTTGGAGTTGATCCTCCAACTGCTTCATTCAAAGTCTTTTGATCTGTATAATATAAATGTAAATTCCGTAATAATAGTGTTATAGCTAATACAAATATATTTAATTAATAAACAAGTGCATGTTACTCACGTCGCTCTCCACGCATATGAGACATATATTCTTGTGTGCCATTCACCGCAATATTACATATCTTGCAAGTGTACAACTCCTACAAATATGACCAATAAATATGACAATCTAATATGTTTTAAATCTTTTTTTTGTCATTTTGTTAATCAAAACATAACTTACAATATCACATTGAGTTGGACCAACATCATTTGGGACTGATTTCTTCTCATCAATAGGCTTTGAACAAGATGAACCAGACTGTAAATTTATTAAGCAAATATATCATTATTTATATAAACAAAATGGTATCAATAAATATGATTGGTATCAAAACACAAGAATATAAAAATAGCTTTGTATAAATATCTTATTACTTACTGGTGGATGATGACTCTCCCGCGAAGAGGCTAACTCTTCTTTCACCAATCGTTGCAACTCTTTCTTCATTTCAATGCGTAGCTCCTCACGCAACTTGGCCTCTATCTCTGCACTAAGTGTAACTCGAAGTTCAGCCTCTTTTTTTAGACAAAAGTTAGTCATTTTCTCCTCAACCTCAGATTGAATTCGAGTAGTTATCTCTTCATTCATCACACTATGATGATTTTGTTGCCCTCCATGATTTACACTTTTGAAAGGGAGAGGGCCTTCTCCCATACCTCTTTGGTATCCCGATCTATGCCCAAGAACAATTGTGAAAGCCTCTTGGGTTGTAAGTGTGTCAACTTCATTGCATTGCAATTGTGTTTCATGTAATTCCCACAACTTTTGATAAGCTTCTTCAGCCTCTTTATCTACCCAACTGCCATCCTTTTTCTTTCTTTCTTTGGCAAACAGTCTAAGATACTCTGTTGGTTCTGCAATGTTTTCTAGGGTACTCGTCGTGCTTCTCTATGAGTTAGATAGGAAATGTAAAATACAATAAAAACTATAAATTGAAAGAAATAAAATAACACACCAACTGATAATAAAAATTTACCATTTCGTGGGCAATTCTTGCAATAGACTTGGTACCCACGCAAGCAAGCATCTTTTGTTTTTTCCGATTAGAAGAATTCACTTCACTAATACGCTGCAGCAATAAAAACAAAATGTGAGGAAAATAAAAATTCAATTCCGATTGTCTTTTAAGCAATGAATTCAACAAAAACCCAGAATTCTGGGTTTCTACTGCAGCAGGAACCCAGAAATCTGGCTTCTGCTGCTGCAGAACCCAGAATTCTGGGTTCTGCAGCAGCAGAAACCCAGATTTCTGGGTTCCTGCAGCTGCAGGAACCCTATTTCTGGGTTTCTGCCTGCTGCAGGAACCCTATTTCTGGGTTCCTACAGCTGCAGCAACCCAGAATTCTGGGTTCCTGCAGCAAAGGAACCCAGAATTCTTGGTTCGGGATGCAATCGGCCATGGAAATCAAGAGTTCAGGGATTCATTCAATATTGCTCCACCAAACAACTTACTCTAAATTTTTGTGTTCCCCAATATTGCTCCACCAACCATTTCCACTCATTATTATCAACTCCAGGGGGACAATGACTTAAACGCTCACTGTCAGTTTTGTATTTCAGGTAATAATCTCTCCTTAATACAAATCGCCAACTTCGATACCTCTTCATCAAAACCCTCCAAACAGCACGCTCCACAGTTGCACTCTTAGGAAGCACAAACATTTCCTATATCACATCACATATAAACAATAAATATTTATACAATCATTTACTTACACAAAATACTATAGAGTCAAGTGTATTTAACCTTCACTTTGTCCATGAGCTTTTTCCTGATGCTTAAATTTATATCAGACCATTTATTGACATTAAGTGGACAATATTGCTTCACTATGTAACTTGTCTCCGTTATGAATTGTTGGGCATTATCACCAACTACTCTCAGAAGACATTCAGGTATATCCACAACCACTGGTTCGGATTTGTCATCTCTTTTACGTTTCCATTTTACACCACGAGTCTTTCCCCGTATGTTTGCTTTACCTAAAAACAAACTATGTAGTAAATGCAATATAGATATTTCAACTACATAAATTTAAACAACACTAACATACCAACTTCTATTTCAGATTGTTTCGAATGAGATCCTTCCACATGTGAGGATTCCAACTGAGTTGCCATTGAATCTATGAAAAGTACAAGCAAACATAAGGACTAAACATTTGACATTTGTATAGAAACAACATAATCATAATAAATAACATAATACAATATATTATAAATATACATATAAAAATATTTACCATATAAAAACGTTCATTCACTGGAATTATAACTTATGGAGTCCACGTCGTCAGACTCGTGGATCAGGATGCTCAAACCATACAAAACAAAGTTGGGCAACCTTAATAGGCTTAACCTTACTGTGAAAAAAGGAAAATTGACAGAAATGAAATGGAAAAACTCTGGAATAATACATGAGCAGAAATCTATAAAGCAATAATGTGGCGAAAATCTGTGCTATTATGCTTCTAAGAACCACATAACCTCATTCAAACAAGTCATAAACATAAAAAAACAGTGAGACCCCTATCCTATGTTTGAACAAAAACACTGTGCCTGTCACCTCTTAAGCTTGAACACAGAGCAATACAGATCTAGAGAAGCTATTTACAGTTAAAAAAAAAAGACTTAAGAACTTCTCAATACAACAGCAAAAACTTAACGTTACAACAGTAATTCAGATCTGATAACTTACGGGGCTTCAAATCTTGAAAATGGTATCATAGATTCAAACTTTGCCTCCAAATTAATCAACCCAGTTGCTTTAAACCAATGCTAAACCTCAAATCATAAAAATTTGGAGCAAAAACTCAAATCCTTAGACTGCCCTTTAGAATCAGTGCAGCAAACTTAACACCAAACTGCAAAAACAGGTCAAAAAATATAATTACCAAAAACAAATATCAAAAACTGAACTTCTGAGCTTAAAAGCATTGGCAATGAGATAGTCTAAAATGGTGGGACTTTGAAGTGAATAAAATTTTACCATTTAAAGATAGATAATAGATTTGATAGAGACCTCAGTTTCCAAAGAGACTAGACACGTCAGGATTTTAATGGAAACAAATTTTAATCAATGCCAAAAAAATAGCTTACCCTTTTAAAGGAAACAAAAATAATCCAAAGCTTCAAACTTCAAATCCCACAAACTGGTTTTTGGAAAAACAAAACATTTACTTGAGACAGAGTGAAAGATACTCATTCGGTCCGTTTTTATTTTGTTGAATGTACAAGGAAACAAAAACAAAAACAAAAACTGGCAAAACCCATAGAAATGAAAAGAGAAGATAAACAGAGAAGAAGTGATTTTGATGAAGAAGATTAGAAGTATATTACCATACCTCTCAAGATCGGTCCCTACTGCTCTGCTTCCGAACCTTGTGCTGAGGATTTTTGAAGAAGTGCGCTGGTGGGTTTCGTTTGTTGCTGAGGGGTGGGATTTTGGTGAATGTTTGAAGAAGTGCGATTTTGGTGGATGTTTGAAGAAGTGCGATTTTGGTGGGTAAAGATTGATTTTTGGGATTTTCATTTTGTAAATAAAAAATGAATTATAAGAACTGTAGAAAATGGGAAAGGCGCCAAATTTTTTTAGGTAATTAGTGGGGAAAATATTTCGCCACTAAAAGCCTGAAATTCGCCACTAAAAATTTATTTCAGTGGCGAAATTATATTTCGCCACTAAAACACTAATTCGCCACTAAAAATTTTTCTTTTAGTGGCGAAATAATATTTCGCCACTAATTCCGCCACTAAAAATTTTTTTAGCGGCGAAATTACATTTCGCCACTAAAAGTAACATTTTAGTGGCGAAATAAAATTCGCCACTAAATTTTCGCCACTAAAAGCCAGTTTTGTTGTAGTGCATACACGTATAGAGTGAGGGAGAATCATTCTCATCAAACCTACAAATCCAATTGTTCATATTCACTTCATCTTATAGTTATTCTTAATTTTCATTAAAAGTAAATTTGACTTTACACATCTGGGCATGATTCTCCATATGTTAGTTTGGTCATTCTCATGTTTCAGAAGAGAATGAATTATGGAGAAATATCACACAACAAGCAAGGGAATGGTTATTTCTTTTATTATTCTCCATGAAAAATGCAAACCAAGCATATCCTATCATACTGACCTATAAATAAACATCTCAAACCTCAATATTGATCTCGAACCCATGTGGGTTTTCGCTGTGCGAGATAATTTCCCTTAAAGAGTTCGTGCGGAAATCCCAACAAACTATTGGTAAAAGAATAACCATATATTTGTGATATATTTGCCATTATTTTTGGCCATATTATAAATTTATCAAAACGATCAATATACCCTTCCCATATATAAACTTAAATTTCGGCTATTAGAGAATTATTATGACATGTAATTTTTTTCTAATGAATTTATTCATTCAGGAAAGAGTAAAATTAGGGATTTGTTAGGGTTTGATCAATTCACCAAAATTATAGAAGGTGAATGAACAATTGGAAGCAACCAAAGCCTAAATTGGAGAAATTATGGTAATTTCTAATTTTGTTTGGTTGAAATAGTTTCTTTATATTTCCAATTAATTTTATTTGATATAATTGAATTTCTTTCATCATTTGGTGTTAATTTTTATTTAAAAACCCTAATATGATAGCCTTATTGCATGTGTAAAATTAATTTGACAAATTAAATATAATAAGGTCAAATTATGGTGTAGGATGTAAATTACCTTTATAGAGTTTCTTAAGCCACTCATTGATAACCTAGAATTATTCTTGAGTTGTTTTATGGTGGTTGACATTCAATTGGTAATTAGAGATTTGAATTTCCATGATTTTGAATTAATTAGATGATTAATTTGAATAATTATTTCATTATTTCAATTATGCCTTAATTTATGAAATTAAGATGTTGTGGATGAAATTAAATATGTAATAATGTGTAGGAAAAATTTCAAAATTTTTAAAATCGTTCCGGAAGTATTTTGTGAATTTTTCATATTGCTTTAGGGGCAAAATCATAATTTATTGAATTTACGATTATTTGGACATTGCTATAGTACACGGACTACAGTTACAGTGCATATAATACATAGAAAAATTCTAGAAATTTTCAAAATTGTTCCGGAAGTATTTTGAGAATTTTTGGCAAAATCTACAGTAGGGGCAAAATAGAATTTTCGGTAAAATCTATAGTAATTGGATCACAGAGCAGTAGACTGGTCCGGTTCTACGACTGATCTAGTTGTCCTATTATTCCGATCGGCTGATTCGGTGAACTAGTAAACTTGTTAACATATAACTATGGAAAAGTCTTTTCAAACATTTTAGCCCGAGTTTTTTATACATAATCTGTAACATCTCGGTTATCATAACATGTCTATTATGATCATAATATACATGCATGAGATAATATTATGCACATGATTACGTATTTATGAGACTATTACCCATGTAACCCTTACTGGAAGTTCTGGATAATATTTCAGTTTCAGCACACGTTTTGACGTAACAACACTTATGAACAACCTTTAATATTTTGGCGATATCGTGAGATACATATATCATTTTTCAGTGATATTTGTACCGTTGAAAAAATTATACATAGAAATACAACTCTCATGTTGAATATTTTCCCAAATTTCATGCGGAACTAAGTCAAATTTGGGCTCAAATTAAGGACAACTGCACTGCGATGAGTTTGTAACATAATTTTGACATGTGGCTTTCTAAAATACCATTATTTTATTTGTAAATATCAAAAATTGTGGTTAAAATTTTGTCACTCCACTCTCTTTATTCTCTTTAATCTCACAAACCCAACATCCAGATTTCCCATTCTTCTTCTCTATTCTTCACGGCAAAATGAGGCTTTAGGTGTTAAAATAAATTTATTTGTCTTCTCAAGAATTGCTCATTGCTTAGTAAGTTTTCCATTATTGTCCTAGTATTTATCATATATTTAACATGATTCTTCAGGATCATCATTTAAACCCATGGTAAAACCCAATCATGATTCATGTCAATATAGCATGGTAGAATCAATTTTAGCGTTGATTGTGTTTGGGAAGAAGTAGATTTCCATTATTTATGGTAGCAATAGTTGGAATAAAAACCCTAGGTTTTGGGCTTATTATCTCAATGATCTTGGGTGTTTAAAATTGGGTGTAATAAGTCATCTTATATATTGACAAATATGTGGATTTGGTGTTGCCATGGTTTTGGGTGCATGAGTTTTTATCTTATTGTCGCGACGCGCATGGGCATGCGTCATAACAGAGCACCAATCTAGACTTTCTGTCTTAATTTTTACCTTGGGCGAGTCACGACGTAGAGCTTGCGTCATGACGTGAGGAGTTCAACTAGCGTCACGATGCCAATTCAGGACCAGTTTTCAGATTCTTTAGGTTATGTCTTATAATGTCAAATAATGCCCTAAGATTCCATGCCAGAAGGCCCACATGCATTTTCACCCCCATGTTTAGGAACCGTAAAATATTCATGTATACTAATCGTTCATTGTACATATACTTTAAAGAATCTACGCATGATATCCCATCTGATTCCATGCGACCTCACGAGCAGTAGGATTAGACGTGCGTTTTGTGAGTGGATGTTATTTCCCTTGTTATGTTTTCAAGTTATTACAGTTGAAATATGTCTTATTTACAGTTTATATATTATAATTTGTGATATTCATTTCATGTTATACAAATTACGTTCCATGATCTTTAAGTCGGATTTCAGGTTTATGGTCCACGTTCATAGTTTACAGACCATGTTTACATTATTACGTTCATGCCTTTACAAGTCATGAATACACGTTACACGTTACACGTCATATATTTATAATTTATGTTTTCAGTTTGTGTGTTCCTATTATAGAGGTATTGGTTAATAAATTTGTTCGGACGATGTTCATCTCACACTTATTCTAAAATATGTATTGAATTTCGTACAAGTATTGTATGAATAAACCAGTACATTTATCAGTTTATGATTTATTGGTTTTCAGTTCATGATTTATAGTTACATGCCATAGTTTGCAGTATAGGTTTTATGATTTATAGTGAAGTTATAGTTTTTAGGTTTTGTTATAGTTTTCAGGTTATGCTTATAGTTTATCATTCATGTCTACGATTTATAGTCAAGTTTACTGATATAACTCATGTTTACAGTTTACTTCAGGTTTATGCCTTCAATTCATGTTTACAGTTCCAAGTCATGTTTATAGTTTTCAGTTCATGTTAACGTCTTTAGTTCATGTCACAGTTCAACTTTCATGTTTACAGTTTATTGTCACGTTATCATGTTTACAGTTTTCAATCATGTTTTTAGTATACATTATATAGTTGTGTGCCATGATTATAGTTTTCAGTTCAAGTTTATAGTTTCAAATCATATTTATAGTTTTAGGTCAAGTTTTTAATTTTCAGTTTAAGGTTACCGTTAATGTTTACAGTTTATTCTTCTCAGTTTGTAGGTTATGTTTATATTTTATGATTTACAGTTTTTGGCCCATGATTTTCACGTCTTCAGTTAACGAATTACAGCTTTTAGTTTATGAGTTACAATTCAAGCGTCATGTTTTACAGTTTACAACCTACATTTTACAATTTGTAGTTATGTTTTAAAGTTTCCAGTCTATGCTTCACCGTTTATGTTCTACAACCATGTTTACAGTTTACGTTTTACAGTTTATAATTTATGTTACACACGTCAAGTTTATAGTTTATGTTTTCACACGTCACGATTTTACAGCTTACGTGTATGTTCATGATTCACATTTTACGCGTCATTGTTCATGGACTACATAGTATGTTTTCATGAATTACAGTTTATGTCTCATGTTTACGTCTTACAGATTTACCGCTCATGTTTATAGTTTACGTTTCATGATTCACAGTTCATGATTTCTCAAGATTTACAGTTTAAATCCATGTTTTACAATATATGAATTACATGTTCTCAAATACAATAAATTAGTGTTTTTTTAAAATACCAGTAGAGTATCATTCACTCAGCTTCAGTTTCAGCTTGCCTAATGGTTCTTTGGAAACCTTCTTAGGCTATTTCATGTTAACATTCAACTTTTCCTGCTAATGCGGTGCCAGGTTCTTGCTAAGTAGGTTACATGTTACAGCTCAGCTTCCCTTACTTATGTGGTGCTAGGTTCTGCTAAGCAGGTTACTCGCCCCCATATTATGATACTAGTGATGTTTTTCATGGCTTTTAACATATGCAAGCGTACATGACGGCGACAGCCGAATCCCAGTACGTATGGTGATACTGGGGATGTTGGACAATTATGACCCATAGCGTCACTATTTGTAAAAGACATTGTGGTTTTTGTACAAATTAACTATGTGACAAATGAAATTGATATTTTATCATTTTGTAATTAGATTACTTGAATATATAAATGATAAAAGTCCTTATGATTAGTTCCGGATTATAAGATATGAGACAATATTAATCCACTAAGGTTTAATCATTAAATATCCCTAGTCGTAGTATTATCGAGACTAGACATCGATAATGCAGAATAGACTAGTATTGCACTTTTGCGCATTTTGGGAGCATAACGGCATAGTTCTCATATATTTAAGTATTGGATACTTATTTGTAGGCACTGCATTTTTGCATATAAGTCCCGATGATGAGTCTCACATGGAGGCACTACCATTTAAGTTGTGGAAGTCGCGGGATACGGACGTCGGAAGGGAAAAGTCAGAAATCAATACCCTGTTGGATTTAATTCATTTGCTTAGCTTCAGGTTTGCTCGTTAGGCCTCTGTTTTTTTAATTTATCCTCGGCCCAAACCCCCGCAAGTCACACACCAAGCCCACACACCACCAAGCCACACACCAAGCCCACCAAAATGAACCAAACCCACGCCCAAGACCCCTTAACTCACGCCGATCTCCTTCCAAAATAAAAAAACCCGCACATTAAACACATGTTGAAAATAAATAAAATCACCTTCCGAAATTAAAAGATTCAAATCAAATCCCATCAATCACTTTCCTAATCCAATTAAATCACATTCCTAAACTAAATCAAATCAAATCAAATCAAATCAATTTACCTTCCTAAAATAAAGAGATTATTTCCTTATGATACACAAAATAAATATCCCCCATAATTACATAATATTCTTTCCCTATTCACATAAGGATAACCCCAACCCTTTCCTATAAAAAGAAGCATAACCCAACCCTTCACACCCATGGACATTCACAGCACTTACACCAAAATAGCAGATCATTCATGCCCACTCACTCACACATTTCCATTCACTCACGCCTAAAAACCCCTCAACACAGCCCCTGACCTTCATGCAAATCCCCCTCAACACAGCCCCTGACCTTCACATAAATCCCCCTCAACACAGCCCCTAACCTTCACGGAAATCCCCCTCAACACAGCCCCTGACTTTCACGCAAAAATCCCCCTCACACAGCCCATGACTTTCATGCAAAAATCCCCCTCACACAGCCCCTGACCTTCACGCAAAGACCCTTGAAACAACCCTTGACCTTCACGCAATAACACCTTCAAACAGACCCTGACCTTCACGCCAAACTGCCTTCAACGCCCTCCATTACCGCAAAACAGCCCCTGAAACCACCGAAAAAATGCACTAAAAATAGCCCATTTTCACCGAAAATAGTCCCTGAAAAATTGCACTTTTAAACCCGCAAACCAGTCCAGAAAAACTACACATCCACCGCATAAAACAGAGAAAAACAGTAGCCCAAAATAGCGAGGCAGCGAAGGAAAACAACGAACCAGTAAATCGAAAAAGTTACGGAGCATCAACTTTTCCGACAACCGTGTAACGGACTTCCAAGAGACTACTTAAGAGGTTAGACCTGAGGGCACCTTTTTATTTATTCTCGCATTTTCTTTCCGTTGGTTATTATTATTTCTTCGCATGCGTATTATAGTTTCATGTAAGTTGTGGTCATGGGATGCATGAAATATGTGTTATCTCTTGCGGTATATCGGATGGAAACCCGGACGTAAATTCCGTAGCCGAATCTGAATGGATGGTAGTGCGGTCTGCACTCAGGATACAATGCCACGTACCGCTTGAGAGACTGACATATTTTGTGTCATCCGATCTTATGTTTATTTGTTGTTTGTTAGAAATAACATGTTACTTTTATGCATGATTAGGTTGTTTAGTATGTTATTTTTTATGCATGATTAGTTGATTATTTCCAAGCATGATTTAGTTATTTCTTTCGCATTAGGAATTTGATTATGTCTCTTCTACGTTTATGTTTAGATTATTATTTATTTACATTGCCATGCTTAGCGATTTAATGTATGCATGAGATTGTGTGCTTGCCGTTATTCCGACTTACTTTTATGCATGATAACTTAGATATAGGTAGTATGCAAACTTAGATGTAGGATATGTTGCGTAGACTCGGTTATATTATTACATAAATTCGTTCATTACAAGTGGCATAAGTAAGGGACCATTCCGAACCCAACGGTTTGAGGTCTTCCCTTGTGAGGGGTGAGTGTGGCCTTAAATCATTTTCCCAGTTCACACTGGGTGGCGACTCCATTTTATTTCTCTGGTTTAGTTCCCCCGCGGGCTACTCGGTACTCCCAACTGGGCCGTGAGCCTGGAACAGCGTCCCCGATTTCTGTGTCCTACATTATGCAAGTGTGATAGGAGGTTGTGTTTACCGATGGTACGGGAACAGCTTCGCTATGGATAGACCCCTCGGAACCCCATTGGTAGTATGACTATGTGTCTATGGGAATCTGAATCAGGGTAGGTGTATTTGGTCTTAACCTGAGACTTGCATCGCTAGTACTTACGACAATCAATACGCTTTGGTTTTGGTCGTCCGGGACTTTAACAGGTTCTTTGTACGCCTCTTTAAGGTTTATTGAGAATCGTAGTGTAGTGGGTGTGATGTCAAGACGGAAGAATCACTTTAGTCATATGGAGATGATGATCACGCAGTGATACAGAACTGGTACTCTAATGTGTTGCAACCATCGGGATAATATGATAAGGTCATGATTATCCGATTAAAGAGACTAGTTGCTTGTGATCCGATATATGCTTCGTACGGGGCAGACACTATTCCAGCCACAGGCCTAGCATGTGACATCAGATACTGGATCGCAATACGCAATACTACGTATACTACGCCTGACATAGATTATATATTCCTTAAAGATATTTCTGGAGAATTGGGTAGGCACGACGCTTTGCTAGAAGCCAACCATGTCTTGTAAATCGGTAAGAACGTGGTACCGGGTATGCACGTGTTCGGATAGTCCGACGACCATATTTACTGCCAATATATCCAGGGATCTCATGGGTCGCTTCCCGAAGATTTACCGATGACGTTTGACAAGAACATAATTAATCTGGGATTAATTAGAAGAGAGAGAAAATTAATCTAGGATTAATTACGGCGAGAATTTATCTGGATAAAATTCAATTAATAGAGAGAGAACGATTAATTTGGAATTAATCAATTAAATAATATATTCGATATATTAAATGAAATTAGATTTCATAACGGAATTAAAATTGGATTTTAATTTGGGCGAACGAATTAATTTAGAATTAATTCGCGAGCGACTTTAATAATAATTTTGCTAGACATAGTTATTTAATTAAATTTGATTTAATTAAGTCGGAACGAAAAATTAGTTAATTCGGAATTAACGAACCCGATCCCGGGATGTGTTTGCGGGCCCACTCGGATTTTGAATCAAGTGGGGCCCACCTTAAGTCACATCACTAGTCAACATTTGCCTTTATGGTGATGGAAGTTAGTGAAGATTTGGTGTTAACTTGTTTAACACATTATCTTGAAATTGTTATAGACTTTTACCAACTCTTGGAGATTTGGTATTAGACTTTTGATTTTGGAAAATCAATACACACAACACACAATTCACTCCCTTCTTCTCTCTCTTAACTGAATCACTCTCTCCCTTTTACACTCTCATTGCCAAGAGTTACAAGAAGAAAATAGGTAGATTTTGTTGCAAATTTCTTCTATTGCTAGCACATAAAGAGTCATCCAAGGTGATAGGGAAACTTTTCACATTGAGTTTGGAATCAAACTTCAAAGCTTGGAGCTCAAACATACAATCAAAGAAAGCTTGGAGCACTTCACAAAGGAGAAATTTTTTATTATTCTCTACATCCACAAACCGATCAAAGTGAGTATAATTTCCACTACTTCTTTGGGTATTCACACATGATTTATGCTTAAATGATCTTGGGATTTTCCTTAGAAACCCAACAATGGTATCAGAGCCTATTTAAGCATGAAATTGATTAGGGTTTATATACTTGAATTTGGGTAATTTTGCTTGGAGCATGATTTTGTCAAATTGAGTGTTTGGTTATGTTTGGATTATGATAACTTAGAGTTATGCATGATTAATTTGGATAAAAATTGATTAGAAATATTTTCTCTAATTTCCTTATGATGGCCGAACCTATAGGAGTCCTAATGTCATGGTGATATTGATTTTTTAAGACCATTGGATGTGTTTAAAATGCTTGGATATATTGATTTGTGATTTAATTGGATTGAAATCAAAATTGATATAAAAATCCCATCATTGTCGTGACTTGAGGAGCATGTTAATGACTTGATTTTGTTTCAATAATGTTGGACATGTATTGAATATAATAAAGCATGATTAATTATTTAAATTGGTATTTTGGAAATGTTAATTTGAATAATTAATTATGGCTATACAATTTAATTAAATAAATTGTGATATTTGGAATATTAGAATTTAAATTAATTAGGCTTAATTTGGAATTGGGCTAAAATTGTTGTATTTGGGCCTAATGGGCTTGGTTCGGCCAAGTTGGTTTATGACAATTGGATTGGATCCAAATTGAGCCTAAAACCATTCCATTAAGTCCAAATATAATAAATGGGCCTTTTAAATTTAATTGGGCCTAATGGGCCAAAATTAATTTTATGGCAAATATGGTGATTCCTTTTATTGGGCCTTGGTATTTGGGTTTGACCCATATTGGCCAAAGCCCATGCCTTAAGAAATTAATTGAAAGTCAATTGGACTTTAATTAAATTGACATTGGATGTTAATTGGGCTTTGAGACCCATTAAGATTAGATTTAGAATCTAAGTCGCAAAGGCACATTAAAAGTGTAATTATTTAATTTGGAATTAAATTAGAATTAGTATTGAATACAAATTAAATTGGATTTAAAATTGTAGTTCGATATAATTCAAGAATACGCACTTGGAGTACTTATTCTAAAACGAGTTGGACTCGCGCAAATCAAATCATTGTTTTAACATTGGATGATCACTTAATTCAAAGATTAATTAATTGGATTAGATTGATTGAATAACATGATTTGTGTGAATACATGGATGTATTGTATGAATAATTTATATCATATAGATATTAGATAGGTGATGGCAATTTTGGAAATTGTTGAAATAAATTTAGAATTTATTAAATTGGACCTACGTGTCCAGCCTTTATCTCTTGACTCTTTGTAATTCGTTTCTCACTAATTCCCCTCAATGTAATAAGGTTTCTTTGTTGTATTATGTAATTGGGTAGAAGTTAGAATAGTGCTAGCCAGGGAGAGGAAAGTGATTGATTTGTTCTAGGAACAATTCGTGAGATATCCATCCGCATATCATTATTATTTTATTTATCGCGCCTTATTATGCTTTTAGAATGCATGCTTAAGGGTGTATGATGAGACCTAATCAATGATAATTAATTGGTTGCCAATTGTGCGAAAAACCCTCAACAAAATATTAAGCGATTTCCTTCTATTGAATGATTCATTCTCAAGATTCAAGATTGGCATTGGTTTGTTGGCCAAAGTCAAGACCTTTGTCCATCCCGGATGTGTTTGAATCATGAGGTTTTGTTCCATATCGCATGTCTTGGGCAAGTTGTGATTTGTTGGCCAAAGTCAAGATCACTTCTTGTTCATCGACATGGATTACGAAGCTTTCCAAAGTCAATGGGTCCCGCTTAACTGGAATCATTAAGCTTGTTGAGCCAAAGCCAATGCTTAGTTGATTCAGAGGAAAAAGGTTAGGAAAATATATTGGATATATTGGCATATATATTGTATATATGTTTCGGACTTAGAGGCCCACCTACCAAATCTAGGAATTGGATGAGATCCAATTGATCATAGAAATCTACCTAGTTAAATATCATACAAATTATAGGCCAAAGTCAAGGTTGTGTGTTATTTAACGGGATCCTAGCCCACTAGAAAACTAGGTTTCCCGAGTACTCAACAGAGGGTTAGAGGCTCACCGAAAAATAGTGGGAAGCTAGTATTGAATTTGCAATTTCATTCAAATACATTGCAATACGCGCTTTCAAATTATTTCGTCAATTATAAATATTTATTAATTGGACTAATATTCTATTATTTTTCAAGTAACAGTTGGACTGTACCCAAAAAATCGTTAATTGAATAGTTAGACTTTTGCAATTAAGATGACTGGAAAGATCGGGGTTAGAGACATTATCATGGACGAAAATGTCTTTAATGGTGCAAACTTTCCTTAATGGGATATGAACCTCAGGATTGTCCTGGGGGCTGAGATGATGCTCTATAAGATAGAGAGACCTCTCAGGCCTAAGCCCAGAAATGAGCAGCTGCTTGAGCTTGAGCTTTGGAAGACTCATAGCGATGACAACTCAACTGCTCAATCCGTCATGCTCGCTGCGATGACCCCTCAATTTCATCGCCAAAACAAGGGATTGGATCCCTATACTATGATGGAAAAATTGAAGGACCTTCATCGATCTAACCTTAGATCGCAAAGGTATTAATTGCAGAAGAAGCTCTTTCGCTCTCGAATATCATAGGGTACTGTAGGACACAGAAATCGGCGATGCTGTTCCAGGCTCGCGGCCTAGTTGGGAGTACGGAATAGCCCGCGGGGGAACTAAACCAGAGAAATAACATGGAGTCGCCACCCGGTGTGAACCGGGAAAAAGATTTAAGGCCGCACTCACCCCTCGCAAGGGAAGACCTCAAACCGTTGGGTTCAAAATGGTCTCTTACTTATGCCACTTGTAATGAAAGGATTTGTGCAATAATCTAACCAAGCCTAAGCAACATATATTTCTAAGGATAATCTACTTCTAAGTTTATGCATAAAAAGATAAATTGGAATAACGGCAAGCATATAATTTCATGAACATATTATATTGATAAACACAGAGACGCAAATAAACAATAATTGTACAAGCATGCATATTAAAGAGAGGCAATTAAGTGCATAATGTAAAAAGATAATTAAAGAGGCAATTATACACTAAAATGAACGTGCCATGATGCGATGCAAAAAAAGATAGACAATAAAGGTGAAAGAAGAGAGATGCAATAAATGCCCACATCTATATAGGACTTCAAGTGTCCGATTGAACGTATCTTACGTTCAATCGAACGTGCTTTATCCGGCGCGGCAAAACATCGTGGCAAAGGTAGCCCTTAGGCTTTTCATCTCTCGAAATGGAGGACCTTTAATCCAACTTGATTTGCCCATGCGCCTTGCAATATGATGCATGATTATGCAAGGAGATGATATACAAAAAGTAAATAACGGAATAATAAAAGGCGCAGCAAAGTATTGTCGTAAAGGTAGCCTTTTAGACTTTTCTTCCCTCAAATAGAGAACCTTTAGAACAACATACTAACCCCATGCGCATTACATCACAATGCATAGAGAGTAAATACAACAATATAGGACTTCGTATTCTCGATTAAACATATCTCACATTCAATCAAACACACTTCGTCCGGCGCGGCAAAATATTGTCGTAAAGGTAGCCTTTTGGACTTTTCTTCCCTTAAATAGAGAACCTTTAGACCGACATACTAAGCCCATGCACATTACATCACAATGCATATAAAGTAAAGACAACAATATAGCACTTCGTATACTCGATTAAACATATCTCACATTCAATCAAACACACTTCGTCCGGCGCGGTAAAGTATTGTCGTAAAGGTAGCCTTTTGGACTTTTCTTCCCTCAAATAGAGAACCTTTAGACCAACATACTAAGCCCATGCGCATAACATCGCAATACATAGAAAATAAAGACAACAATATAGGACTTCGTATACTCGATTAAACATATCTCACATTCAATCAAACACACTTCGTCCGGCGCGACAAAATATTGTCGTAAAGGTAGCCTTTTAGACTTTTCTTCCCTCAAATAGAGAACCTTTAGACCAACATACTAAGCCCATGCGCACTATATCATCAATACACAAGCAAGTAACGTGCGGAAAGTAAAAGACGAAAAATAAAATGCGAATAATAAACAAACAAGATAAAATAAAGTGAAAGATGTGTCGTTTGCTCATGTGGTATGTGGAGTTGTTTCCCAAGTACAGACCGCACTACCGTCCATTCGGATTCGGCTACGGAATTTATGTCTGGGTTTCCATCCGATATACCATAAGAGACGACATATTTTCCATTCATCCAATGGCCACAACACACATTAATCAACGACTCTCATGAGAAGGAAATTCAATAAATAATTAAAAGATGAATGAAAATAAATAAGAAAGGTCCCTCAGGTCTAACCTTTTATGTCGACTCTTGGAAGTGCGTCACATGGCCGTCGGAAGGGCTAACATTCAGCAGCTCTTCCGGTTTGCTGGTTCACAGTCTTTCCTCGCTGTTTCACTGTTTGGGCTGTTGTTTTTTACTCCGTTTTGCTACTGTTTTGCTACTGTTTTTTTAGTCACTGTTTTTGCTGTATTAAGAGACTGTTTTTCTTATTTCTAAGGGGTATTGGGTTGCGGTTTTTGTCACTATTTTGGGGCAGTTTCTGGGTTGTTTTTAATGCAGTTTTGGGGCTATTTGGAGCTGATTTTTGTGTCTGTTTAAGGGTTGTTTTTTTTACTATTTCGGTCACTTTGGGTGGGTGTAGTTTGTGCATGTTCTGTGTAAGGTGAGTGGTTTTTCTGTGAAGCCGTGTTTTATGAATCTGTGATGGGGTGATGGTCAGTGGGGGGTCTTTTCTTTGTGTGTGAGGTGTCATTTGTGAAGGGTTCAGTTTGTGATGAGAGAGAGAACCGAACATTGGCTCAGTCGGTGGGGTCGTTAGTGGGCTAGGATTTTGTGGCGTGATTTGGCTGTTGAACGGGTATTATTGTGCGTGGAAGGAGGCTAGTGAAGGCTTCAACATGAAGGTGCTGTTGTTGTACGTGACGAGGGGCTGTTACGTGAGTGAGGCTAGGGGGTGCGTGAGTGTATGGCTGGTCTGGGCAGTGAATGGCGTGCAGTGCATGGGGATTTACGTATGTAGGGAAGGGCTATTTGGGGCTGTTTCAGGGGGGAATTTCAGGGTAAAACACGGCAATTTGCAGGGGCTGGACAGGGTGATTTATGCGGCAGTTTTAGGGGGAATTCTTCTAGTGTTAGACGTGAATGTGCTAAGAGAGGGCAATGGTTGGATTTGTGTTTCTTTTATAGGCAAAGGCTAGGGTTAATCCTTGTTTGAATATGAATGGGATCGAGCAATTATGTGGGGAATATTTCTAATTAGTATCTCACAAGGAAAGCATCTAATTAAATTAGGGAGGTGATTTGTTCAAATTAGGAATGGATTTTTTTGATTTGATTTGATTTGTTTTAATTAGGTATGTGATTATTTAGATTTTATTTGATTTTTTTTTAATTTCACCATGTGTTAAATATGTGTTTTGTTATTTTGGATGTGTTTTATTGGGCTTGGGCGTGGGTTTGGTTTATATGGTGGGCTTGGTGTGTGTGTGGTGGTGTGTGGGCTTGGTGTGTGTCTTGCGGGGGTTTGGTCTAAGGATGTTTTAAAATGGAAGTCCAACAAGCAAACCCGAAGCTAAACAAGCGAATAAAATCCAACAAAATACTGATTTCTGACTTTTCCCTTCTGATGTCCGTTTCCCGCGACTTCCGCGACTTAAAAGGTAGTGCCTCTAAATGAGACTCATCATAGAGACTTACATGCAAAAATGCAGTGCCTACAGTCGCCCCCACTTTGATGGGACTTGTGCAGTGTGTGACAATGACAATCCTATCAAAGTTGTGCAATGTATTTTTACTTACCTGGCTCGCCAGCTGCCACCTGACTTGCCTGCTGCTTCGAGCTGAGTTGATGACGCAGTGGACCTCGATCCTAGGACGCATTCCAATAACTGCAACCGACAACGGAGGCCTCGACCTTGGGACGCATCCCAATACCGCTGATAATGTGGGTCACGACCCTGGGACGCATCCCCAAAACTGATGATGTAGGGGGGCCAACAACCCTGGGACACATCCTGATAACTGAAACCGACAACGGGGGCCTCGACCCTGGGACGCATCCCAATAACATTGACAATGTGGGTCACGACCCTATGACGCATCCCCAAAACTGATGATGCAGGGGGCGAACGACCCTGGGACGCATCCCGATAACTGCAATCGACAACGGGGGTCTCAACCCTGGGATGTATCCCGATAACGTTGACAATGTGGGTCACGACCCTAGGACGCATCCCCAAAACTTATGATGTAGATGGCCACCGACCCTGGGACACATCCCGATATCTGCAACCGACAATTAGGGCCTCGACCCTGGGACGCATCCCGATAACGTTGACAATGTGGGTCACGACTCTGAGAAGTATCCCCCAAAACTGCTGATGATGTGGGTCACGACCCTGTGACTCATCCCCAAAACTGCTGATGATATGGGTCACGACCCTGGGACACATCGCCAAAACTGCTGATGATGTGGGTCACGACCCAGGGACGCATCCCCAAAACTGCTGATACTGATGCTGATGTGGGCCTCGCCCTTGGGACTCATCCCCAAACTGATACTGATGTTGTGGGTCACGACCTTGGGACGCATCCCCAAAACTCTTGATGATGTGGGTCACGACCCTGATACGCATCCCCAAAACTGCTGATGATATGGGTCACGACCCTGTGACTCATCCTAAAACTGATGCTGATGTGGGTTTCGCCCCCAGGACTCATCCCCAAAACTAATTCTGATGTGGGACTCGACCCTAGGACTCATCCCCAAACTGATACTGATGTGGGCCTCGCCCCACAGACTGATACTGATGTGGGCCTCACCCCCAAACTGATACTGATGTGGGCTTGCCCCCAAACCGATACTGATATGGGCATCGCCCCCAAACTGATATTGATTTGGGCTCGCCCCAAAACCGATACTGATATGGGCCTCACCCCCAAATTGATGCGGATGTGGGCCTCGCCCCTAAACTGATGCTGATATGAGCCTCGCCCCCAAACTGATGCGGATGTGGGCCTCGCCCATAAACTGATGCTGATGTGGGCCTCACCCCAAGCTGATACTGATGTGGGCCTCGACCCTGGGACTCATCCCCAAAATTGCTGATGATATGTGTGGGCCTCGACCCTGGGACGCATCCCAAAACTGCTACTGATGTGGGTCACGACCCTGGGCCTCATCCCCAAACCGATAGTGACGTGGGCCTCGGCCCACAGACTGATACTGATGTGGGCCTCCCCCCAAACTGATACTGATGTGGGCTCGCCCCCAAACCGATACTGATATGGGCCTCACCCCCAAACTGATGCGGATGTGGGCCTCGACCCTGGGACTCATCCCCAAAATTACTGATGATATGTGTGGGCCTCGACCCTGGGACGCATCCCAAAACTGATGCTGATGTGGGCCTCGACCTTGGGACTCATCCCCAAAACTGATATTATTGATGTAATGGTTCATTCCAACATACCGTACTGCCTCTCACGAGATAATCCTGATAGCTAAACTTATTTTCGTCCTCAACGGATGCTTCGCGTCAAAAGTAGAGAACCTAAAAGTACTTAATACATTTAGTTCCGCTCGTCTGAATGAGTGATCTGAACTAGACTCCTAGTGTGTGTGTGCCAAGGCTCTTTCGCAGCTTAATCCTTAAGTAAGCCAACTCGATGATTTTGTCTCGGAGAATCGGATCAGTGGGTCTAACCAACCTAGATGTCTTGATCACACTCTGTGATTACTTCCTCGTACTCAACATGATATGGTTTTCTTCTTTTTTCTCTTGTCTCTTTCTTTTTTTTTCGACACACCTACCCTTTAAGGTAGCATTTCTCCTAATGGTGGTCCTAATACTCGCCTATGGGTAGCTTCACGCTTATCGGTTATAGGCGGTCTATTTTTTTTTCTTTTCTTTTCATAGACTTTTTCTTTGTTTCGAACCATATCATGTATCATAGCATAAGTAAACCAGGATGGACATCTAGGCAAACGGTCATTCACTGATCCATCATCTCTTTAACTAGTCATCTTGCCGACTACTCAGGCTTCCACCACTAAGATCCCGTGATCAAGTGCTCGCGAGTCTAGCTGAGATCAACTATTCAGAATACCGGATGAGAGCACATCTCGCACTTATCGTTTCTAAGGTTTCTCCCTACAGCAAACAATCTCATCACCGGACATATGCCTAACCATCAAGGACATCTCTCTATTCTTTTTTTTTTTCACTCACTCCACGAAATTCTTCCTTTCAACCGCTGATAATGTGGGCTTCATCCCCCTGGGATCCATTCCTGAAACTTATATTGGTATGGGCCTCAACCATGGGATTCCTTATTGAGACTAATACTGATGCGGGCCTCAACCCGGTGATTCATTCCTGAAACTGATACTAATTCTGATTCATTACTGAGACTGATGTGGGCCTCAACCCCATGATTCATTCCTAAAACTGATGACACTGTACTGTTGCTGCTTCTGATTGGCTTACCTTTGCCGCTTTCTCTTTTTCTTCTTCGAAACCTGTGAATACAAAACAAAACAAACACAAAAAGGAATGCAAAATACGTTACGTGTATACATGTATGCATGAATGAGTTTCCTATCCCTTTGGGTTAGGTCTTCTGTCAATTCCCTTCGTGACTGCTCGGTCTTCTTTCCCTCAGGCAAAATACAACTTCAATCTGTCCACGTTGATCAGCTCGGGGAACTCGTACCCTTCCAAATCTGACAGTCTCACTGCCCCATTTCCCATTACTTTCTGCACTATATAAGGTCCTTCCCAGTTAGGTCTGAACTTTCCTCTCGGATCTGTCGTCGACGGCCTTGACTGCTTAAGTACCAAGACACCCTTTCTGATCTTAGTAGGGCGCACCTTCTTATTGAATGCTCGGGCCAGCCTTTTCTGATATATCTGCATGAGAAGTAGTCCACTGCCACTATTATGAAGCGATGTCCATTCGATGCATTCGGTCGAATCTCTCCGATCATGTCAATTCCCCATGCTGAAAAAAAACCATGGCTCTGATAGCCCGTGTAACTTTGTGTGAGGCAGATGGTTCATATTACCATGTGCTTGACAATCATGACAATGTTTTACCTGCTTTGCACAGTCTGTCTCCATGGTCAACCAGTAAAAACCTTGTCTTACAATCTTGCGAGACAAATTCAACCCATTCATGTGCGGTCCACATATCCCGGCATGTATTTCTTCCAATACTTTATGAGCCTCTTCTTTTCTTAATCGTTTCAACTGAATACCATTCGCTTGTCTCTCTATCCTTGCCGTAAGGTTTTCTATTTCTCAGTTTCCTTTTCCCGATATCTATGTTTGTTAAACACCTTTTGACAAGTCTTTCTTTCCTAACCCAACAGATATATATGATGGCTTTTAAGGTACAGGGGTTAACATGATGCATGTATGCATGAGATGTGTGCGATGCATGGAATATATAAGTCGGCCCATTATCATTTTAAAGCATTCAATCATACTATTGCGAGGTGTAAACTTGTCCCAGTTGAAAAGGCCCAACATGTTTACACTTTTGCGATAACATGGCCAAACAACTTCAAATGATAAAAGGCCTAAACACAAAATGGCCCATTGGCATTTAGAAGCTTTCGGCCTAATTTCCAGAAAGCACGGACTCGTCCCAGTTTAAATGGCCCAACAAACTCATACCTCATGACAAGAATTCCAACTGAATCCAAATGATGATGGTCCTAAACGCAAGCATAAATGAATAGTATCTATTGGTCCTACGACTATAGTTCATATGCGAGTTTATAGGGGTATAGACAAAGGCTCTCATCGACGAAGGGTTGCCCACAACTACGTCTCCCAACTCAAGGGTTCAAGCGACCAAGTGAGCGCACCTTTTTTATACCATACGGTACGTGCCAACGAGTTAAGATACGTGACTGACTGTCAAATGGATTTCCTATTGTAGATTCCCCAGAGGGAGGGTGGAGCGAACTCTCTTAAATACCCAAGCCTCTTAGGCTCTTATTGCCTTGGTGACAGGAATAAACAACAAGTCCTCCAAATTAGTCTGTCATAGTGAGCTACGGGTAATGATTATCTAGGTGCCTACACAACTTTTCCTTAAAGAAATGTAGTGAATGAAGGAAGACACCAAACCATCATCTAGCCTTAATAATGCCTTTGATTAAACCCTTTCAACCCACTATAGACACGGTTAACTAAAGCACAAATTACAGACATTACAAGACATTATTTCGGGGCCGATTCTTTATCCCCAGTGGAGTCGCCAGACTGTAGGATAAAGAAATCAGCGACGCTGTTTCAGGCTCGCGGCCCAGTCGGGAGTACGGAATAGCCTGTGGGGGAACTAAACCGGAGAAATAACATGGAGTCACAACTCGGTGTGAACCGGGAAAATGATTTAAGGCCGCACTCACCCCTCGCAAAGGAAGACCTCAACCGTTGGGTTCAGAATGGTCATTACTTATGCCATTTGTAATGAAAGGATTTGTGCAATAATCTAACCAAGCCTAAGCAACATATATTTCCAAGGATAATCTACTTCTAAGTTCATACATAAAAAGATAAATTGGAATAACGGCAAGCATATAATTTCATGAACACATTATATTGATAAACACAGAGACGCAAATAAACAATAATTGTACAAGCATGCATATTAAATAGAGGCAATTAAGTGCATAATGTAAAGAGATAATTAAAGAGGTAATTATACACTAAAATGAACGTGCCATGATACGATGCAAAAGAAGATAAACAATAAAGGTGAAAGAAGAGAGATGCAATATATGCGCACATCTATATAGAGTAAAGACAACAATATAGGACTTCGTATACTCGATTAAACATATCTCACATTCAATCAAACACACTTCGTCCGGCGCGGCAAATTATTGTCTTAAAGGTAGCCTTTTGGACTTTTCTTCCCTCAAATAGAGAACCTTTAGACCAACATACTAAGCCCATGCGCATTACATCACAATGCATATAAAGTAAAGACAACAATATAGGACTTCGTATACTCGATTAAACATATCTCACATTCAATCAAACACACTTCGTCCGGCGTGGCAAAGTATTGTCGTAAAGGTAGCCTTTTGGACTTTTCTTCCCTCAAATAGAGAACCTTCAGACCAACATACTAAGCCAATGCGCATTATATGATTGCAGGTCTTCTTTTCTTTTGATGCAATCCTCACTTTTGACGGAGATTTCGTAGGATGACAGATATTATTTTGTAAAGTCACCATGCGTTGTATTTTTAATTTAGGGAATTGGGATGGTTAGTTAAAGGGGAAAGTGTAATACTTAAGTTTGAAAAATATGTTTATATTATATATGATGTAATGATATGGGCACAGAGCCCTTGAGTGATATTTTGATTTGGATGTATCATGAGTGGCCTGAGGCCCTGTAATGTGGTTGAAGTTTTGTTTGAGTTTGTCTTGATCATGGATATTGGTCCAGGCTATCTAGTTTTAAGTTAGGTCATGTCCGTTTTTATTTAAAATTTTAAAGGCTTATGGTGACAGATTAATCCTGTCTCTTGCCGGTAGCATCCTACCTCTGGTGGGGTGTTACAGTTATGGTATCAGAGCAGAGTTTTAGAGATTGGGATAAGAGTATGGTGACTTGCAAATGAAGGGTAAGGGGTATCTTACATGCGTAGCATATCCAGGATACTCGTATGCTGGATATTGCATATCCGTGTTGGGATGTATGCCTTAAAGCTACATGTAATGTAAACAGCTTTATGTGTTTTGAAATAAAATAATGCATTATTCATTTATCAAAGTTTTTGTTTAATTTTCGCATATTATAAATTATCTTGCATACCCTAGATTACTTATGTGCCTTCAGACTTAGTGTATGAGTGTCATACACAAGAGGATTTAAGTCTGAAGTTAGTAATCTGAAATAGTCTATAGAGAGCGAATAAAGTGGGTACTTTGTTTGTGTTTTATCTATAGCTGCGGTCCATTCTATATTTGTATGGCGTCCTTGATCCAGGATTGTCCATGTAGAGACATGAGAATAAATACACTTGTATAATGTGATCATATAGGACTAGACCTAGATGGAAATGATATTCTTATAACATCCATTAAACAAAGAAAGTCATTTTGATATATTAGATGGTCATATATGCATTGATCTTAATCATGAGTGTACTACGAACTCTTGCATGACATGCTATGTCCTTTGATTTACAAAGGTGAGGTTGGTGTAGCAACCCGACCAAAAGCTACATACTTTGGGGGCATGGTTTGTTATGTAGCTGGGAACATTCTACATAGATATAAAGTTCACTCTTTCTTGCGAGAAGTAGATGAGTATCTTTCTTAAGGGTTGATTCGGCGCTCAAGTCTTTCTATTACGAATAGAAAGATTAAAATTCATAATGGTTATGGATAAATCGTTCATTAGAGAATCAATGGTACTTAAGGTAAAAATAATTAGAGTGGTATAACGGACATTATGACCCGACTCTAATTACGAGATACTAGTGAAGGGTTAATCTATATGCAATGACTATATTGATGGACACCGACTTGGTTCGGCTTATATATCATCTGCGGCAACGAGAGTGCAACTACGGGTTTTTAGTGGAATAACCCGGAGTTAATAATTCAGAATATTTAATTAAGAGCTTAATTAATATTTCGAGATTATTGGAGCTCGGAACCGTAGGTCCATTTAGTCCATGTGCTAGCTCGATATACTATAGCGGATTTAGTATAATTGTATAGTCCAATCAAATACTCACATATGTATAAATATTATTAATATGATTAATAAGATTATTTTTCACACTTGGAACAATATATTAAAAGTTATATATGGTTTAATAATTACATGATAATTATTAAATGAATTATATTAAATTATATTTGATATAATTTAATAAGGCTAAAGTTGTAATTTCTAATTATTGGGTTTTGGAAACCATTGATTTATTTTTTGAAGTTACAAATCTATAATGGCATTAATATTTTTGATTTGGTAACATCTTTGGCTTTATGGAAAGTTTATACAATTGTTACAAAATTATTAAAAAATATATGCTATGGCTGAAAATTGCAAGGTGTAAAAGGTGGAAGGGTTTGTTTTATTTTGTACAATTAAACCCTAAGTATAAAAAGGAAAATGTGATTTTTTTTTTGGGTAGATTTCATTCTTGAACCCTAGCCACCTTTCATCTTCTTCTTCATTCTCTCAAAAGTTGAGAAAAATATAAACAATAGAAAAGAAGAAAAACAAAACAAAATAAAAGTGGGTAGATTGTTGTAATTTTATTTTCCAATGTAAATTTTCAATTGTTGTAATTTGTAGCACCGAAGTCGCAAAAGGAGCCAACACCACATTGGAGCGTATTTTGAAGACCAAGGGATGCCTTGGGTATTTTTGAACTAAATAGATTAGTATAGGGAAAAATAAGAGCCCGGTCAATGCAAAATATATATATATTTTTTTTATGTTATATGTATGTTTAATTCGAATTGTTTGAATAATATGTCATATAGCTTAGGGTGCCTACTATTGCATTTCGCATGCCATAACATGCTTTAGATACATTATCATTATAGACATGAAATATGATTTTATGTGATTTAAAATGTTTAAATTAGAATATAATATACATGGAAAAGTAATTAATTGGATTAATTGTTTTAAGGTTTAAAATTTGAATTCTATTGTATTGGGCTTAATAGTGCATAATAAATTCTATTGGTATATAGGATTGAAACCCGGACATAAATTCCATAGCCGAATCTGAATGTACGGTAATATGGTCTGCACTCGGGATAAAATTCCACGTACCATTGGATTTTATAACGCACTAAGATTAATTAAATAGTTTAATACAAATCTTGACCTTTTGAGGATTCTAAAATTTTAAATATATTAGTGTTATAGTATTCTAAAAAGTTAAAATATAATAGGTCACTAATACCACTCTAATTAAATTAGTTTAATTGAGTAATACAATTACTAGAGACTAATGAAAATTAGTGATACAAATTTTAAGAGTTAAAATTGGTTAGGTCACTAATAGTGTACTAGTGTAAATAGAGTTATGTTTTAGCCGCCATAAATATATTCACAATAGTTAAATTAAAATATTAGATATTTTATAAATAGAAACTTTAACTTAAAATAGTGAGTGGGAGAGGGATATACGACAGTATATCCCGCGATCTCCGTTGTTAGTCTGAAAACGTGAGATTCAAAAGGCGCCAAGAGACGGCTTTGCTTTCGTCCCCATACGGATGGTGTCCATTTTGGGTCAATATCAGGTTTGGATTCCGAGAGCATAGGGATTCTAAATGTATCTTGTGAACTGACCTACCCTACGGCGGCACTTCACTCGTTAAGTTCAAGAATCCCGAAACCGCGGGTCATACTCACAAAAGAATAATTAACTGTTAATAAAATCCTTGATTGAATCAAACAATAGTTGTTTAATATAGGAATAAGAGTTATTCCTGCATATATATCGACTGAGATTGTCTCGATCTATCATGCAAGTACTTAACCTACCCTACGGCAGCACTTACTTGTGGGATGATAGATTTCCGTGGCATAGTAATTCTCTTAGGTTTCTAATTCGTTATTCATTATTCATGCATCATGTTTAATTTTATGCCAAAATTGTTTGATAATTTTAATATGCGATGAATGTTAAATGCATTTATTTCATTTTTCACCAATGATTTCTCCAATTATTTCAATACTCTCAAATGATAAACTAACGGGAGAAAATTATGTTTAGTGGAAAAGTAACATGAACGTTATCCTGGTCTGCGAAGACCTAAAGTTTGTCCTGACAGAGGAGTGTCCTCCCGAGCTGGCCAGAAATGCTGGCCAAGATGTACGCGATACCTACCAGAAATGGGTCGCAGCAAATGAGAAAGCCCGCTGCTACTTGCTAGCATGGATGTCTGAGGTTCTTGCTGTAAAGCATGAACCTATGGCTTCAGCATCTCAGATGATGGAGTCATTGCAGGGCATGGTCGGGCAGCCTTCGGAGCGTTAACGTCAAGAGGCCATGGTCTCAGCGATGACTGCTAGGATAAAGGATGGGACATCAGTCCGAGAGCACGTCTTGAGGATGACGACCTATCTCAATACTGCTGAAACCCATGGAGTTCGTATTGACGAGCGTAGCCAGGTGACCATGATTATGGAAACTCTTCCGAAGAGTTTCATGCAGTTTAAAAGCAACTATGTTATGAACACGTTGACTTTTACTTTGACCCATATGCTTAATGAGCTCACCCACTACGAGTCCATGCCTGTGGATCCTTGTATGTCCAGTGCTGAGGTAAATATTGCCGAGTCTTCTAAATCTGCAAAGATGAAGAAGAATAACATTGGGAAGGCTAAGGCTAAGCCCATGAAGAAGAAGAACAAGAAAGGCTCCAATGATGCCAACCCCAAAGGAAAGTTTTTCCATTGCAACAAGAACAGACATTGGAAAAGGAATTGTCCTAAATACCTTACTGAGTTGAAGGAGAAAAATGATACAGGTAAATATGATTTACTCGTTATCGAATCTGTATTAGTGGAAGATGATAAATCCACCTAGATTGTTGACTCTGGAGCCACTAACCATGTTTGTTCTTATTTGCAGCTACATGACTCATGGAGGGACCTTGCTGAAGTGACTACACCATGAGGGTCGGGACAGAGGATGCCGTTTTAGCAAGAGCAGTGAGAGTTTCTAGTTTAAATTTTACAAATAATAGTTATTTAAATTTGAACAATGTGTTATTCATTCTTGGCTTTCGCAGGAATTTGATTTATGTTTCTAAACTTTTGGATGATGGTTATTCAGTTTCTTTAAATAGAAATTTAGTTATTATTGGTAGAAATGGATTAACCATATGCACAAGAAACTCAGAAAATAACTTGTATGTGTTAAGACCGTTATCACATAGGTCAATGCTCAATGCTGAAATGTTTAAGGTTGAGAAACATAAAAATAAACAGCAAAAGAATTCTCAGGATGACACATATTTGTGGCATATTAGACTTGATCATATCAACCTTGACCAGATAGATAGATTGATAAAGAACGGAGCCTTAAACCAGTTAAAGCTCCGAACTTTACCAGTCTGCGAATCCTGTTTAGAAGGCAAAATGACCAAGAGACCTTTTACTGGAAAATATATAAGAGCTAGTCAACCACTTGAGCTAATACATTCGGACGTTTGCGGACCGATGAATGTACGAGCCCGAGGTGGTTATGAATACTTCATCATATTCATCGGTAATTATTCTAGATATGGGTATTTTACCTAATGCAGCATAAGTCAGATACTTTTGAAAAGTTCAAAGAGTATCGTGCTGAGATTGAGAACCAATTAGGTAAAACAATCAAAACTCTATGATCGGATCATGGAGGAGAATACCTTGACACAGATTTCGAGGAATTCTTAGTTGAGCATGGGATAGAATCCCAGCTCACAGCGCCTAGAACACCACAGTAAAATGGTGTTACAGAGAGGAGAAATCGGACCCTACTAGACATGATGAGATATATGTTTAGTTATAGCTCACTACCTAGTATGTTCTGGGGATATGCACTGCAAACTGCATGCATATCCTTAATATAGTTCCATCTAAGTTTGTTCCGAAGACTCCCTTAGAGTTTTGGAATGTTCGTAAAACTAGTTTACGATATTTCCACATATGGGGGTGTCCAGCACATGTGCTGAAGAATAATACTACACAGTTGGAGCCACGTTCTCAAGTGTGCCTATTTGTAGGCTATCCTAAGGAGACTAGGGGTGGATTCTTCTATAGTTCTGATGATAATAAAGTATTTGTATCGAAAATTGCTACGTTTCTAGAGGAGGACTATATGAGGGAGTTCAAGCCTCGAAGTAAAGTGTTACTCGAGGAGTTACTTGCTGGTTCGACCAGCATACCATCATCAACGATAGTTGACAAATACATAGCACCTTCGACATCTGAGTGTCAGATGTAAGTTAGTCAGAATGATCTACCACCTAGACGCAGTTAGAGGGTTGTACGACAACCTGATCGCTACCTTGGGGTTGGAGAGGCACAAGTTATCGCATCCAGCGATGGTATAGATGATCTATTGACCTATCGTAGTGCAATGGATGATTCTGACAAAGAGGAATGGCTTAAAGCCATGAACCTAGAGATGAAGTCCATGTACTCCAACTCAGTCTGGGAACTTGTAGACCAACCTGATGGGGTGAAATCCATAGGTTGCAAGTGGATCTACAAGAGAAAGAGGGGGGCAGATGGGAATGTACAGACCTTCAAGGCTAGGCTAATGGCCAAAGGTTTTACCCAGAAAGAGGGAGTTGACTATGAGGAAACTTTCTGGCCAGTAGCCATGCTCAAATCCATCCGCACTCTTCTATCCATTGGCGCATATTATGACTATGAAATTTGGCAAATGGACGTGATGAGCAGAAAATATATCACTTTTTTCCTGACCCTTTGACCTAATATTTTGTATAGTTTCTCGGGTTTTATGAATGTTTGATGTGTTTTAGTTTATTTTGAAGATAAAATAAAACGGGACTCAATGGAATCATTCAGGATGAAATATGGAACAAATAAGGGCAAAAAATGGACTGGACATTTGGATTTTGGAGGTTAGAAACTTGAAATGCGTTCTAACAACGTACAATTTCAGAAATTTCAGCTTTGCGTAAGTTTTGTATTTTTGCCATACTTGTTTACTCCGATGTCGGATTGAGGTGATTCAAGTTCATGATTAAAGAAGACTCAAAGATCTACAACTTTGAAGTTCATAAGATTTTCTAATACTGAAGTTTTCACGACCGAAATGGATGAAAAATCCGAAATTGTGTTATGTTTAATTACTAAAGTCATTATCAAAAATAAAAATTGTCAAACTTCCACCAAACATGCAAGCATGTTTGGTGGAGTGTTTGGTGCCATGTTTGGTGTCATGTTTGGTGGAGTGTTTGGTGGAGGAATTTGTGGAGTGTTTTGTGGAGTGTTTGGTGGAGTGTTTGGTGGAAAAATTGGTGGAAGCCTTTTCTTTGCCTATAAATACCAAACCATTTCATTTGTAATTCTCATAATTTCCTTGGTTTCTTAATAAGGAATTAAGGATTGTATCTTGTGTGTTTTATTTAGTAGTTTTGTAATGTATTTTATTTTTTATTTTTAGTAATAATAGTTTGTTTGTTTTTTTTTCTTATTGTTTTGTAGTTAAATTTCCGCTGGGGGAAGGGTGAAATCTTTAATATGATAAGGTAGATTAATCTCACTTAATTTATAATATGTAAATTATAATTTAATAATATGGATTAAAGTTGATACCGCCTCAATGGCTGGTTTTATTTATTTGACATAATGTGACACCGCCTATATGGTCGGTCTTTAGGTGACAGATGATTACCGCCTATATGGCTGGTTTATGGACAAATATACACCACCTTTAGGCTGGTTTGACTTAATTGGATAATGGTAAATTGCTATTTCTATATTATAATAAAGTGAGATTTCTACATTTGAAATATTAAAAGTGGATCCCCTAACCCCATCACTTTATTTTTATTAGAGGGAAGTGATGAAGCACAATATTCACGAGTTTTATAATTGATTTAATTATTTTATGGGTAATGCTTTGGTTTGTTTATTGAATCTTATGCTTAATGCTTTTTTAACTGGCCATTAATAATATTAATGTGGTAAACTTAAAATGAACTTGGAAAAGAGATTTTAGGTTTTAGCCTTAGATTCAATAGCTCACGATCTCACCTTGGGGCATGGTGACCCTTAGGTAGATTTTCTTCCATGATAGATATATACATGTCAGGCGAGGGTAGCCACAATTGGAACTTGAACTTAATGAATTCAGATAACTTGGTTAACATAGAAATATGATTAATTAGGTTATACTGGGTGTTTGTATCTGACCATCGGAAGAGTCTTTTGCATATCTTCGTGTTCCAGGTTAGCAAACTGATTTATTAAACATATATAAGAGAATCAATTCATCATTAGAATAATATTGTGTGGAATCACAACCCTAGATGTTTGTGTCTTTTGTTTATTTTCCTTAGTATTTTATCTTGTTTTTTTATTTATTTATTTACGTAGCAAATCCACTTTCAACCAACCAATCAAGCAATCAGTCCATTCTCCCTTTAATTAGATACCTGTAAAAAATAAAATCAATAATTAATAACAATAGTAGAAAATAAGTCCTCCTGGGATCGATATTTTTATACTACTTGAGCGATACATGCGCTTGCGTTACGTGTATGATTTCACCGATCAGGACGTCAAAACTGCATTCTTGAATGACAATCTTGATTAGAGTATCTATATGGTACAACCAGAAGGGTTCATAGCCCAAGGTCAAGAGCAAAAGGTTTACAAGCTGCAAAGGTCCATTTATGGACTTAAGCAGATATCTTGATCATGGAATATAAGATTTGATACCACGATCAAGTCTTATGATTTTGAGCAGAATGTCGATGAGCCTTGTGTATACAAGCGCGTCATTGACGGGAAGGTTGTTTTTCTTGTATTATACGATGATATTTTACTCATTAGGAATGATGTAAAGATATTATCGGACGTGAAAACCTGGCTAGCTAACCAATTACAAATGAAAGATTTGGGAGATGCCAATTATGTTCTTGGGATTCAAATACTTTGGGATCGCAAGAAACGACTATTAGTTATGTCTCAGTTATCCTATATCGATAAGATCCTTGTGCGATTTGAGATGCAGAATTCCAAAAAAGGCAATCTGCCTTATCGGCATTGAATTCATTTGTCGAAAGAACAATGTCCTAAGACACCTGAAGATGTTGAGGAGATGAGACATATCCCATATGCCTCAGCAGTTGGTAGTCTCATGTATACTATGTTATGTACGAGACCAGACATCTGTTTGGCAGTGGGAGTAGTCAGTAGGTTTCAATCGAACACATGATTGGATCGCTGGATGGCTGTGAAACACATTCTCAATTATCTTAAGAGAACGAGAGATTACATGTTTGTATATTCTGGTGAGGATATTATCCTAAGGGGGTATACGGACTCTGATTTTCAGACAAATGTCGATTCTAGGAAATCAACATATGGATCATTGTTTACCCTAGGTGGTGGGGCTATAGTATGGCGGAGTATAAAGAAATCTTGCATTGTTGACTCCACTATGGAGGCTGAATATGTAACAGTTTGTGAAGAAGCTAAGGAAGCAGTCTGGCTCTGTAAATTCTTGGGAGATCTAGAAGTTGTTCCAGAAATGGATAGACCACTCACATTTTATTGCGATAATAGTGGTGCAGTGGCAAACTCCAAAGAACCAAGAAGCAACAAGAGGGGAAAACATATAGAGAGGAAATATCATCTCATCAAGGAGATAGTGTAGAGAGGAGACGTTACCGTCACAAAGATTGCATCCGCAGAGAACCTAGCTGATCCGTTTACAAAGACCTTGTCAGTTAAAGTGTTTGAAGGCCACCTAGATGGTCTAGGATGCTCTAGTGCAAGTGGGAGATTGTTGGGATGTATGCCCTAGAGCTACATGTAATGTAAACAGCTTTATGTGTTTTGAAATAAAATGATGCATTATTCATTTATCAAAGTGTTTGTTTACTTTCGCATATTATAAATTATCTTGAATACCCTAGATTACTTATGTGCCTTCAAACATAGTGTATGAGTGTCATACACAAGAGGATTTAAGTATGAAGTTAGTAATCTTAAATAGTCCATAGAGAGCAAACAAAGCGGGTACTTTGTTTGTGGTTTATCTATAGTTGCGGTCCATTCTATATTTGTATGGCGACCTTGATCCGGGATCGTCCATGTAGAGACATGAGAATGAAGGCCCCTTGTATGATGTGATCATATAGGACTGGACCCAAATGGAAATGACATTCTTATAACATCCATTATACAAAGAAAGTCATTTCAATCTACTAGATGATCATATATAGATTGATCTTAATCTTGAGTGTACTACGAACTCCTGCATGGCAGACTGTGTCCTTTTATTTACAAAGGTGAGGTTGATGTAGCAGTCCCGACCAATAGCTATGTACTTTGGGGGCATGGTCTGTTTTATAGCTAGGAACGATACATAGATATGAAGTTCAGTCCTTCTTACGAGAAGTAGAAGAGTATCTTTCTTAAGGGTTGATTCGGTACTTGAAAGGTTAGAGCGCTCAAGTCTTTCTATTACGAATAGAAAGATTAAAATTCATAATGGTTATGAATAAATCGTTCATTAGAGAATCAATGGTACTTAAGGTAAACATAATTAGAGGGGTATAACAGATATTATGACCGACTCTAAATACGAGATACTCGTGAAGGGTTAATCTATATGTAGTGACTATATCGATGGACACCGACTTGATTCGACTTAATATATCATCTGCGGCAACGAGAGTGCAACTTCGGGTTTTTAGGGGAATAACCCGGAGTTAATAATTCGGAATATTTAATTTAGAGCTTAATTAATATTTCAAGATTATTGGAGCTCGGAACCGTAGGTCCATTTGGTCTCCGTGCCAGCTTGATATACTATAGCAGATTTAGTATAATTGGATAGTCCAATTATATACTCACATATGTATAAATATTATTAATATGATTAATAATATTATTTTTCACACTTGAAACAATATATTAAAAGTTAATATATGGTTTTAATAATAATTACATGATAATTATTAAATGAATTAAATTAAATTATATTTGATATGATGTAATAAGGCTAAAGTTGTAATTTCTAATTATTGGGTTTTGGAAACCCTTGATTTATTTTTGGAAGTTATAAATCTATAATGGCATTAATCTTTTTGATTTTGTAACATCTTTGGCTTTATGGAATGTTAATACAATTGTTACAAAATTATTAAAAAATATATGATATGGCCGAAAATTGCAAGTTGTAAAAGGGGGAATGGTTTGTTTTATTTTGTAAAATTAAACCCTAAGTATAAAAAGGAAAATGTGATTTTTGTTTTTGTAGATTTCATTCTTGAACCCTAGTCACCTTTCATCTTCTTCTTCATTCTCTCAAAAGTTGAGCAAAATATAAACAATAGAAAAGAAGAAAAACAAAACTAAATAAAAGTGTGATTAAATCTCTAAAACGTTTAGGGATTATTTTGTGAGTCTTGCCCACACAAGTTTCCGTTGGTAACGAGATATAGTTCGGAAGAATTTGTGGTGTCGAACAAATCTTCATCTTCATCCTTTTCTTGTGGTTCACGGTAGTGAGCATTATTTTTGCTCATTGCCGCCCCTTTACTTGGTGAAACGGAACTCAGTTTAGTTTCGTTTTATTCCAGGTTTTTTGGGGAACATTTTATGATGTTTTGGGACTGTGTTGGGGCTATTTTCAAGTGAAAAATCAGAACCAAAATACAGCCGATGTCTACACATTTCCGGTACTGTTTCTACAGTGCGTTGGGCGCGAATCAAGTCCAAAATAACCCAGTTTTTGTCCGGCTGTTCGAGGACTATTCTAGGGCTGTTTTGTGGCGATTTTGGGGATTGAATTTTGTCTAAAACTGAAGCAAAATTTCAGTGGTGGTGGCAGTAACTTCGGCCAGTTCAAGGGAAGGGCATAAAAAATTTTCAATTCTGATCTGTGTGCCTATACTGTTTTCGCTGCGTAAGGAAAGCGTTTCCTACAATCCGATATCTGTATCATTCGAGCACATCTTCAAATTGTTCATATCATGTATACTCAATAATATCTCTATCTTTTTCAAGCTAATATCACAAAGTTCCTTTGTAGATATACTTTATGCCTCCACGAAGGAGAGGTGCACGTGGGAGAGCCCGACAAGAGGTTGTTCCGGATCAAGGCTCATCAATACCATGTGAGCCTATGGCTAAGGGAAGAGGGCGCCCTGCTCGTAGGAGGCACATGATAAGAGTACCTTATGCAGCCCAAGCACCAGCACCTCAAGCTGCTCCTGTGGGAATGTAGCAAATTCATGAGACTTTACAAACTCTAGTGAACCTATGACCAAACAGCAACAACAAGCTCAAGCTGTACCTCCCCCCACCACATATCCAAATGCAACCCCAAGCTCTGGTTGGTCAAGAGCAAGAGTTAGTTGTCACGTTACAAGAGTTCAGAAAGTTACACCCATCCACTTCTCTCGGACCTGAGCCTAACCCTAACCACAATGGCTTCATCGAAGAATGTGATCGAATTTGTCAAGCACTAGGGTGTACCCCTGTTAGGGTAGTTCAATTGGTGATTTTCAACTTCAAGATATAGCTCATGCCTAGTATCAGTCATATTGTTAGAATAGGCCGGTTACAGCTCCACCTCTTCAATGGGATGAATTCAGTAAAGCTTTCTTGACTCGATTTTTGCCTGAAAGTGTAAGGCTAGAGAGTTTGAACAGTTGGTGCAGAGTGAATGAATGATGGTAATGGAAAATGATATAGTATTTACCAGGCTATCACGGTTTGCTCCTCACATGGTTTCCACGGAGGAAATGAAAGTAAAGAGATTTGTCAATGAGCTACATGATTACTTGTTTAAGTCCATCTTGGTAACCTAGAGATGACCTACACACAGGCCTTAAAAGCAGCATTACGTTTTGAGGCAATGGCTTAGGAGAGGCGCGTGGAGAGGAAGGTTTAGAAGAAAGTAAAGTCTAAGGCAACAGGGAAAAATTTTCAACGGGAGATTGGTAAAACGCATGGTCAGCCTACTTCTTCTCAAGGCATGTCACAACATGAAACTACGGGCTATAGGAACATTGGAAGAGGTCGTTACGGGTGTTGCTTCACAATCTGTGACACAGGCTTCTGTTGCTAGACCCGGGGCACCTATTTGTTCTATTTGTGGTCGACCTCACCGAGGGGAGTGCAGGAAAGTTTCAGGAGCATGCTTTCAGTGTGGTCAAATGAGGCATTTTTCTAAATAATGTCCCATCCTTGTACGTCAGCCTTCACAGAACCTATCAGAGGTGCTTGGAAATGTGAAAGGGCAGATTCCTAGAGGGAGAGGTTATAGAGAGCAGAGACAACCTGATAGGGGACAGTCTTCTGGAGGGCGAGGCCATCCATCAACTGGTAGGGGACAGATGAAGGTTTTTTCTTTAACCCCTCAAGATGTTCAAGCTTCAAATGTTGTAGTGACAGGTATTTTGACAGTTGAATCATTTCGTGCTAGAACCTTACTTGATCCTCGAGAAACCCATTTTTTTTACATCGTCTCACTTTGCATAAAGTTTGAGAAGAAAATTAGACATGTTAGAATCTCCACTTATTGTGTCTACATCAGTGGGAATCGCTATTGTAGTATTAAATGTCTTAAAGTCTTGTGAGGTAGTATTGGGACAACAGGTGTACCCTATTGATTTGATTGTGTTGGGAATGACTGATTTTGACGTAATTCTGAGAATGGATTGGTTATCTAGGTATCACGTTACTTTAGAATGCAGGGAGAATGTAGTGACCTTACGGGTTCCAGGGGAATTATAAGTAGAATTTTAGGAGGATAGGAGTGAGGTTGCCAACATTTGATTTCGGCAATTTGTGCACTTAAATTGCTTAGGAAATGGTGTGAATGGTACCTTGCATATGTGATTGATACAGAAGGGAGTCAAGTGGAACTTAATCATGTTTCGGTGGTTAGAGAGTATCTTGATGTGTTCCCAGAAGAGTTACCAGGACTACCACAACAAAGGGAGATTGAGATTTGTATTGACGTTTTTCCGAGAACTCAACCTATTTCTATTCCTCCTTACCGAATGACACTTGCTGAGTTGAAGGAGCTAAAATTTCAACTCCATGACCTTTTAGATAAAGGATTTATTCGGCCGAGTACCTCTCCGTGGGGCTGACCGGCGTAAACACACACGTATAACGCAAGCGCACGTATCGTTCAAGTAGTATAAAAATATCGATCCCACGAGGACTTAATTCCTACTATTGTTATTAATTATTGAATCTATTTATTTACAGATATCTAATTAAATGAAGAAGAGAATGATTGTTTGATTGGTTGAATGTGGTTTTACAAAATAAATAAATAAAAAGACAAAAGAAAATACTAAGGAAAATAACAAAAGACACAAAGATCAAGGGTCGTGAATCATTCTAATATCATTTAAAAGATGAAGTGGTTATTTTATGTTTGTGTAATAAATCAGTTTACTAACCTGGAACACTAAATTATGCAAAAGCCTCTGTCGATGGTCAGACGCAAATACCCAGTTTAACCCAATTGAACCATATGTCTATGTCAACCAAATTATCTGGATTCATTAAGTTTAAGTTCCAATTATGGCTACCCCCGCCCGACAGGTATATTCCTATCCTGTAAGGAATCTATTAAAGGGTTATCTATCCTCAAGGAAGATCGTGGGCTATTAAGTCTAAGGCTGAAACCTAAAATCCCTATGTCTAGTTCATTTTAGATTTACCACATCAATCTTATTGGTGATCAGACAACAAGAAGCATTAAGCTTAAGACTTAATAAGTAAACCTTTAAATTACCCAAACTATAAAATAACCTCTTATAAACCGGTGATATTAGAATTCATCACAACCCCAGATAACTAACACATAACTAGGGCTAGTAACAACTTAAAAGTAAAAGACATAAAGTAAAAATACTGAAAAGTAAAAGACATAAAGTAAAACTGAAAAGTAAAATAAAATAAAATGCTAAGGTAAAAGGAATTACTTTTACTACTACTAATTTAGATATCTCCCATAAAATAATATATAAACTTGTGATAATAATACCAACCGACCATATAGGCGGTATCCTGATTAAGTCAAATTAAGTCCAACCAGCCATAAAGGCAGAACCAAAATTAAATTGCCAACCGACCAATCTGGCGGTATCCTTTATTAGTCAGGTTTAAACCAGATTAAAATGAATTACCAACCGACCAATCTGGCGGTATCCTTTTTAAGTCAATATTTTAAATAATGAATATATTATTTTTAAGGGAGATTAATCTAAATAGTAACAGTAAAAGAATTACCTTTTACCCTAGCTGGGGGAGTTACCTCCTCATGGTAAATAATAAAAACTGTAAAAAGTAAAAAGTAAAAAGTAAAAATTAAATTACTATATTAACAAAACGTAATTAAAATTATTTACAAAACTAAAAACTAAAAATAAAAAAAAAACTAAAAAAACTAAAGAATCTAGAGAGAGAAGCTCTCTCTTTAGAAGGAATTGAAGAGAGAGGAAGGTGCACTGAATTCTGAAATCTCGAGCTCAATTTATAGGCCTCGGTAGGATCCAGCGTCGCGACGCCAGGTCCTCAGCGTTGCGACACCGGATTTGTCGACGTGGCACGCTCTGGTTCGCTGGTTTGAAGATTCTGGATAAGATGATAAGGTGACACGTGGCAGAGTGGTTGGGCTTCAATTATTGTGACACGTGGCGGCTTCTGATTGGTCGCTGAGATTCTTATCCGCCACGTGTCAGATAAGGATAGGATACTCAATTATTGATGCTGACGTGGCGCTGATATGGCGGTGACGTGGCGACACGTGGGAAAGAGACTGTCGGCACCATAGAATTGCGACACGTGTCGACACGTGTCACGTTGTGATTGGCTGATGCTGACGTGGCAAGTTGACTTGGTTGACCTTGTGATGTGGAGGATGACGTGGCGTGACACATGGCGAAGTTGACTTTTTGACCGATGACATGGCTGATGACGAGGCAACACGTGTCAACTCTGAGTGTCGGCAGCATATGATGATGACACGTGGCACGGCGCACGTTAGCAGGTCGGCTGTGATGGTGACACATGGCACGGCGCATTTTAGCAAAGTCAAAATTTTCTCAGATTCTGATTTGTTGACCCAGCGCACGTTAGCACTGTTCGGCGTATTTTAGACGTCACGACGCGGAAGTCTGGGCGTCGCGACGCGCAAAAGACCAAAATAACCCTGTTGACGCATTTTTGTCCGTTTTTGCCCCAAATTGCCTCCAATGCTTTCCAAACTTTATTTTATCTACAAAATACATCAAAACGTTCACAAAACTCAAGAAACTATACAAAATATTAGGTTAAATGAGTGGGAAATAGTGATATAAATACCACTCATCAGGGGCGCACCCTTGTTATTTGTTAAGAAGAATTGTGGTACTCTCCAGTTGTGTATTGACTATCGGCAGTTGAACAACGTTACTATCAAGAACAAATAACCTCTACCTTGGATAGTTGATTTGTTTGATCAGCTACAAGGAGCGCAATGCTTTTCGAAGATTGACCTACGGTCCGGTTATCATCAGCTTCGTATTAGAAAGAAGGATGTTCCAAAAACTGTATTTCGGACTTGATATGGGTATTATGAGTTTCTTGTTATGTCTTTCGGCCATACAAATGCTCCAGCGGCGTTCATGAATCTAATGAGTTTCTTGTTTCTAGATATTTTATAAATAGAAACCTTAAACTTAAAATAATGAGTGGGAGAGGGATATATGATAGTATATCCCGCGATCCCCGTTGTTAGTCTGAAAATGTGAGATTCAAAAGGCGCATCGAGACGGCTTTGCTTTTGTCCACATACGGATGGTGTCCATTTTGGGTCAATATCAGGTTTGGATTCCGAGAGGATATGGATTCTAAATGTATCTTGTGAACTGACCTACCCTACGGCGGCACTTCACTCGTTAAGTTCAAGAATCCCGAAACTGCGGGTCACACTCAGAAAGGAATAATTAACTGTTAATAAAATTCCTTGATCGAATCAAACAATAGATTTTTAATATAGAAATAAGAGTTATTCCTGCATATATTAATCGACTGAGATTGTCTCGATCTATCATGCAAGTACTTAACCTACCTTACGGCAGCACTTACTTGTGGGATGATAGATTTTCGTGGCATAGTAATTCTCTTAGGTTTCTAATTCGTTATTCATGGTTCATGCATCATGTTTAATTTTATGCCAAAATTGTTTGATAATTTTAATATGTAATGAATGTTAAATGCATATTTATTTCATTTTTCACCCATGATTTCTCCAATTATTTCAATACTCTCAAATGATAAACTAACGGGAGAAAATTATGTTTAGTGGAAAAGTAACATGAACGTTATCCTGGTCTGCGAAGACCTAAAGTTTGTCCTGACGGAGGAGTGTCCTCCCAAGCCGGCCAGAAATGCTGGCCAAGATGTGGGTGATACCTACCAGAAATGGGTCGCAGCAAATGAGAAAGCTCGCTGCTACTTGCTAGCATGGATGTCTGAGGTTCTTGTTGTAAAGCATGAACATATGGCTTCAGCATATCAGATGATGGAGTCATTGCAGGGCATGTTCAGGCAGCCTTGGGAGCGTCAATGTCAAGAGGCCATGGTCTCAGCGATGACTGCTAGGATAAAGGATGGGACATCAGTCCGAGAGCACGTCTTGAGGATGATGACCTATCTCAATACTGCTGAAACCCATGGAGTTCGTATTGACGAGCATAGCCAGGTGACCATGATTATGGAAACTCTTCCGAAGAGTTTCTTGCAGTTTAAAAGCAACTATGTTATGAACAAGTTGACTTTTACTTTGACCTATATGCTTAATGAGCTCACCCACTACGAGTCTATGCTTGTGGATCCTTGTATGTCCAGTGCTGAGGTAAATGTTGCCGAGTCTTCTAAATCTGTAAAGATGAAAAAGAATAGCATTGGGAAGGCTAAGGCTAAGCCCATGAAGAAGAAGAACAAGAAAGGCTCCAAGGATGCCAAGCCCAAAGGAAAGTGTTTCCACTGCAACAAGAACATGCATTGGAAAAGGAATTGTCCTAAATACCTTACTGAGCTGAAGGAGAAAAATGATATAAGTAAATATGATTTACTCGTTATCGAATCTCTATTAGTGGAAGATGATAAATCCGCCTGGATTGTTGACTCTGGAGCCACTAACCATGTTTGTTCTTATTTGTAGCTACATAAATCATGGAGGGACCTTGCTGAAGTGACTACACCATGAGTATCATATACCCAAATATATGAGAACTATGTCGTTATGCCCTCACAACTCGCACAAGTGTAATACTAGTATATTCCGCATTATCGATGTCCAATCTCGATAATACTACGAATAGGGATATTTAATGATTAAACCTTCGTGGATTGATACTGTCTCATATCTTATCAATCCGGAACTAATCATATGGACCTTCTATCATTTATACATCTTGGTGATCTAATCACAAATGATAAAAAAGCAATTTCCTTTGTCACATAGTTAATTTGTACAACAACACCATGATCTGTACAAATAGTGATGCTATGGGTCATAACTGTCAAACAATCTCCCACTTGGCATATAGCCAGTCACTCGAGTTTTCTACACCCGAACTATGTAAGGTTCGCTCAAAGTTTTGCTGAGAAAATGCTTTCGTCAACAGATTTGCATGATTATCATCTGATGCGATTTATACGATCATCACATCGCCACGTTGTATGATCCAAACGAATCAGATGAATAGTCGATGTATTTATCTGGATTTTTGATGAGACCATTAATTCTTTAGCCTGCGCTGTAGCCTAGCTCATCTGCTAACAGAACTATATCTAATCTAATTAGATTTGTTATCAATCCAGAAGGCTTCTATTGCTGCCTCACTTTTGTTGTTTATTCGGTAACAATATATTGCTTGGAAGATTTCCAGCTTACTGTTCCGTTATTCAAACTGTATAGTACCGTTGTTACGACTTATAGTTGTCTTTATCAGTTTGGAAACTTGCAGCAGTGATCCCGGTCACTTCAAGTTCTCATTCTCCATAGTATAAGACATCATCCTTAGTTCCTCTAAGATACTAACGGATGTTCTTAACATCAATCCAATGACCATCACTTGGATTGGCCCGAATGTGACTCCATATGCTCAAAGCGTATGAGACACCAGGTCAGGTACATTTTTCAATGTACGAGTTCTCGGAGAGTGCTAACGACTTTAAATCTATCCCATTAGATCTTTATTCCTAGAATAAAGGTTGTTTCTCCCAAGAATTCTACGGAGAATTTTCATGAAAGCCAAGCTTTCACCGATTTTATTTATGGGAATATCATTTCCAAGAAATGATATGTCATTATTACTTATGACTTTCACTGTCAGTGCGCTCCCACTAACCTCCTTATATACACAAGAATCATTTTCGTTTCGAATTAAATCATACACCATTATGATTACATCAAAACGATAATTCCAAGAATTCTATGCTTGCTACAATCCATCCATGGATCGAATAACCCGCAAACCTTGTTTTCCAGTTTTGGTACGATAAAACCGTCAGGATGTTGTAAACATCTTCCAAAAGGTTTCCAATTAAGGAAAGCGATTTTGACGTTCAGCTGATATATTTCATAAATGAAACATGCAACATTAGCAAGCATTATCCAAATGGATTTACCATGGCAACAAATAAAAGGTTTCGTCGTAATCGACACAATGTTGATAACGATACCTTTTTCGCTACAAGCCTAGCTTAGTACGTTGGTATGTTGCCTTCCATGTATGTCTTCCTTGAAGACTTATATAGTACCAATAGGCACAATGCCTTGTGGTACATCAACTAGTGTCCAAACTTAGTTGGTACACATGAAATCCATTTAGGACATCATGGCACTTTGCCATAATGGGGAGTCGATACCTTGTATCACTTCCTCATACGTAGTCAGTTCGTATTCCTCAATAAGATTAAAATCTTTATGAGGTGAGATCAGAAACCCATACCCCAGGTTGTTTTCTGACTCTCTCCGACTTACGTGGTTCTTGTGTATTCGAAGATTATTGGTATAGTTTCATCCTTGATGAACTATTTGTGTTCCATTAAGGAATCGGTGCCTGGAACAGTATTACTCCGATTTTCATCGAGTTTTACTTTCCTCCCACTTACCACTGCAAATAGGTATTCCTCTAAGGAAAAACGCATGGTGAGCAACAATTACATTGTTCTATTGTGAGATGTATAAGTACTATACTTTAATATCCCTAGGATAACCCATAAATTAGGCACTTATCCGATTTGGGTTTTAGTTTGGCATCATCCAAACATATGCCTAGCATTCCCAAATCATCAGGAATGAGAAAACCCGGTTTCTTTCCTGTTCATATCTAATATGAAGTCTGTCAAACAAATTTTTTTGGACCTTATTCTAAATAAGTTCTGCACTGTTTATGCGTATCCGTTGAAGGAGATGGTAACTCAGAGCGACTCATGATTAACCTTATCATGTCTAACAAAATTCGGTTTCTTCGTTCGGACACATCGTAAAACTGACGTGTTCCGGGATGAGTCATTTTTTGAAAGAATACTATACTCTTTCAAGTATATGAGAAACTTATTGCTTAAGTATTTTCATCATGGTCTGACCGTGATGGTTTAAGACTTTAGCCGATCTGTTTGTCTATTTCGTATCGAAACTCTAAAAGTTTCCGATTTGTGTTTCAAAAGAAACACATAACCATAACGCGATGCCACATCCGTAAAGGTCACGAAATATTCATATCCACCTCTAGCCTAACTAGATATTGGCCCACTTATGTCACTATGAACGAGGGCTAACAGATCGGTGGCACTTGCACTTTTACCAAGTAAAGGTGTTTTAGGCGCTTTGCCCAATAAACTAGATTCGTAGACTTCATTTGAATAGAATCAAATTTGTCCTAGTACCCACTCTTCAAAAGTGTGGATATACGAGTCTTGTTTAATTGTGTCCCAGACAACAATGCCACATATAAGTCTCAACTGATTAATTCAGTTTGAGCTATTTGTTTGTCATGTCATATGTTTGAGATTTATTTATATTCAAAATATAAATACTGTTATTCACATCTAATGTGTTTATCTCAATATCATCTTTATAAAATAAAACACTTTAGTGTTCTAGAATATAAAGGTATACCCGCAACGGGTTAAACTCTGATATAGAGATAATGTATCTAGTCAAACTAGTTACATTTTAACAGTTTCCTAATTCAAGTACACACCTAAAGGGTAGTTCCTAAACTTAGGTTTCTACGGTTAAAACAACGACTGTCGTCCCGTTTCCGATTCGCAGATTAATCTCTACTGAAGTCAGTATCCTGCTCTCAGCAGATTCTGCACATAAGCACATATTTATGCCCCACACTCAGTATCTAAAATCCAATTTTAATTCTAGCAGTGAACATATTTATGACAAACATATTTGAAGTCAGAGCCTTGCCCGTTCTTCAATTCCTTCATGTTTGCCTTGTCCATACGGCAGTCACGCTTCTGTGTCCCTGTTTGCCACAATTTAGGCAGACATCTTGGGATATGTCCTTTATCTTCCAATAAGATTATAATGATTTTGCCTTTGCTCATTTTCCACACCCATAAGCCATTGGCCAAGCCTTGGCCTTCCGGAATGTCGAAGTAAGATGCGCCTTGCGTTTCTCGCCATATTACAAACTTTGGCTTTGTCTCCTTGAGAATTGCTATTAACTCTCTAAGAGTTTACTATTGCAATTTATAGTACTTCTAAGATCTAAGAATAGATCTATGAAGATCCTAGAATAGATCTATGAAGATCCTTCAATTTCTTTATCATACTATAAGGATCTTCCTTAGTTCTGATTAAGAAATTAAGGAGTCTTTTTGGCAAGCTTATTGGATTAAGCACTAAAGTTATCATCACATAAATATTCCAAATATCATGTTCTACTATTTGCTTAACTCCGGCTTAGGCCTAATATGTTATTTTATCAAATAAAGTAACTTATTAGTTTCCAGGACCATCCTGAAACTTTATTCCCAATTTGAAAATTAAAGTCGTTTAAATCATTTTCACCCAGGATTATGTTTTAAACAATAATCTTTCAATTTATCTTGATTCTAATAGTCCAACTATTTAATCAACGATTTAGGTACTATTTATTATAATGATTACTATAGTCCAACTATATAATCAACTATAATTTAAATTAGTTAACTTCAATTATATTGATTACTATATCCAATTATAAAATCAATTATTAATTGAAATTAGTTAATTCAAATATATTGATTACTATAATCCAATTATATAATCCACTATAAATGAAATAGTTTGAATACAGTCCAACTGTTCAATTAAAACAACATTAAATATTAGTCCAACTAATATATATTAATCTATTTGACGAAAAATTTGATTGAGCGCGTATGGCAAGTAACTAAACGAATATTGCAAATTTAATACTTGCCTCCCATTATTTTTCGGCGAGCCTCTAACCCTCTGTGGAGTACTCGGGAAACCTAGTTTCCTAGTGGGCTAGGATCCCGTTAAATAACACACATCTTGACTTTGGCCAACAAATTGTATGATAATTAACTAGGTAGATCTCTAAGATCAATTGGATCCAATCCAATTCCTATATCCAGTAGGTGGACATCCAAGTCCGAAACATATATCTTATATATGCCAATATATCCAATATATTGCCTAACCTTTTTCCTCTGAATCAACTAAGCCTTGGCTTTGGCACAACAACTTAGTGATCCCAGTTAAGCGGAACCCATTGACCATGGAAAGCTTCGTAATCAATGTCGATGGACAAGAAGTGATCTTGACTTTGGCCAACAAATCACAACTTGGACAAGACACCGATATGGAACAAAGCCTTCATGATTCAAAAACATCCTCGACGGACAAAGGTCTTGACTTTGGCCAACAAACCAATGCCAATCTTGGATCTTGAGTAAGAATCACTCAATGGAAGGAAAAATGCTTAATATTTTGTGAGGGTTTTTCGCGTGCAAATTGGCAACCAATTTATTATCTTTGTTAGGTCTCATCATCATACACCCTTAAACATGCATTCTAAACACATAATAAGGCGCATATAAATAAATATAATAATGATATGCGGATGGATACTTAACACATTGTTCCTAGAACAAATCTCTCCATTTCCTCTCTCCCGCTAGCACAAGTATTACTTCTACCCAATTACATAACACTTCTAAAGAAACCTCATTTACATTGAGGGGAATAGGTGAGAAGAGAAATACAAAGAGTAAGGAGGTAATAGGCTGGACACGCAGGTCCAATTAATAAATTCTAAATTTATTACAACAATTTCCAAAATTGCCCCACCCATCTAATATCCATCCGATATACATTATTCATGCATGGCAACCATGTATTCACACAAGCATGTTATCAATCAATCTAATCCAATTAATTAATCTGATAATTAATGACCATCCAATGTTCAAACAACGTTTTGATTTTGCGCGAGTCCAACTCATTTTGCGAATAAGTACTCAAAGTACGAATTCTTGAATTAAATTAAACTACAAAATTAAATCCAATTCAATTTGTATTTAATACTAATTCATTTATTTAATTCCAAATTAAATATTACACTTTATTAACGAACCTTTACGACTTAAATTCCAAATTTAATCGTTACGGGTCTCAAAGCCCGATTAACATCCAATGTTAATTTAATTAAAGTCCAATGGCTTTTAATTAATTTCTTAAGGCGTGGACTTTTGGTCAACATGGGTCAAACCCAAAGACTAAAGCCCATTTAAAGGAATCACCCTTATATGCCTAGAAACCAATTTAGGCCCATTAGACCCAATTAATATATTAAGGTACATTAAGTCATAATTGGACTTTATGGAAATGGTTTTGGGCCCAATTGGATCCAACCAATTTAGCCTAAACCCATCTTGGTACTACCAAGCCCAATAAACCCAATTATAACATTACAAGCCCAAATCCAATTTAAGCCCAACATAATTAAATTCCAAAATTCCAATTTCACAATTTAATTACTCAAAGTGTAAGCCATAATTAATCAACCAAATCAATATTTCCAAAATACCAATTAGCCTAATTAATTATGCTCATCAACATTAAAACATGTCCAACACATTTTCATCAAAATTCAAACCCATTTCATGCTCTTAAGGTCTCGACAATTAGGGTTTTTAATGTTCAATTCGGTTTCAATCAAATTAAATCCACAATCAACATTTCCCTAATGATTCCAACTCATCCAATGAATCAAAAATCAAAAATACCAAGACATTAGGGTATGTGGTGTATTCGGCCAAGCCTCAACAATTGGGGAAACATTGATCCAATCCATTTTTCATGAAATTGATCCAATACAACTTCAATTAAACATCATTCAAGCATACTCAATCAATTAATTTAACCAAATCATGCTCAAAATCAATTTACCCAATTTTAGCCCTAAATTCAAGTTTCATGCTTTTAACTCGCTCTGATACCATTGTTGGGTTTCTCTAAGTCCCGGGATCGATTATAAGCAATGAAACATAAGTGTGAATACATCGAAGAAGTTACGGAATACTTACATCGATCGGTTGAGGCGATGCGTCGAAGAACAAAACTTTTCTTCCCTCCTTGGAAGCTCACGGCAGTGAGCAGTTTTGGCTCCCCAAAAATTCGGCCATGGTCCTCCATTGTTGCTCCAAGCTCCAAGCTTCTCAAAAGGTGATTGCAAGCTCACAAGTGGGTTTCCCTATCACCTTTGTATGTCTCCATTGTGTGCTAGCACTCTTGATTTTGCAACAAAATCATCATCTTGCTTCTCCTTCATGTCTCGGCAGTGAGCAAAAACAGAAGAAGAAAATGGCCCAAGGCAGAGAGAGAGAGAGGAGGGAAATTGGCTCCAAAACTGTGTAAGGGAGAGAGAGAGTGGGGAGGGAAATTAGGTTTGTGTATCTAATACATAAAAATGAATTTCCAAATTCATTTACCAAATTTTTGGCTTTCCAAAAGTCAAAGGCTTTAATGTCAACCACCTTCATCAATCAATCAAGTGACAAATTGTCACATCACTCAAAGTGACAAGTGATTTGACGCTTGATGTGACTAATGATTTGACGCTTGATGTGACTTGTGGGCCGCACTTAAATTCGCAATGCGAATGCGCCCGCAAACACTCCCGGGCTCGGGTTCGCTAATTCCAAATTAACGAATTTTCTGTTGCGACGTAATTAAATAATTATGCCTAGTAAAATCACTATTCACGTCGCTAACGAATTAATTATAAATTAACTCGTTCGCCCGAATTAAAATCCAATTTTAATTCCACGTCGAAATCCAATTTTGTTTAATATATCGAATATATTAATTTATCGATTATTCCAAATTAATCGTTTTCTCTCTTTAATTAATATTTTATCCCAGATAAAATATCTCCGTAATTAATCCTAGATTAATTTTCTCTCTCATCAAATTAATCTCATATTAATTAAAGTGCGAGTCATACGTCATCGGTGAATCTTCGGGAAGTGACCCATGAGATCCCCGGATATGTTGGTAGTAAATCCGGTCGTTGGACTATCCGAACACGTAAGTACCTAGTACTACGTTTTACCGATTTACAAGACAAGGTTGGCTTCTAGCAAAGCGCCATGCCTCCCAATTCTCCAGAAATATCCTTACAAGAATATGTGATCTATATCAGACGTAGTATACGTAGTATTGCGTATTTCGATCCAGTATCGGATGTCACGTGCAAGGCCTGGGGCTGGAAATGTGTCTGCCCCGTACGAACCACATATCGGATCTCTGGTAACTAGTCTCTATAATCGGATAAACATGACCTAGTCATAATATCCCGATAGTTGCAGCATATAAGAGAACGAGTTTTGTATCCTACATGATCATCATTTCCACTATTACTGGAGTGATACTTCAATCTTGACATCACACCCAACACACTATGTTTCTCAATATACCTAGAAGAGGCGTACACAGAACCTGTTAAAGCCTTGGATGACCAAAACCAAAGTATATTGATTGTCGCAAGTATTAGCGGTGCAAGTCTCAGGTTAAGACCAAATACACCTACCCTGATTCGGACTTCCATAGACACATAGTAATACTACCAATGGAATTCCGAGAGGTCTATCTAGAGCGAAGCTGTTTTCCGTACCATCGGTAAAACATAACCTCTTACTACACTTGCATGAGTATCCTATACCCAAATATATGAGAACTATGCCGTTATGCCCTCACAATGGGCAAAAGTGTAATACTAGTTTATTCCGCATTATCGATGTCCAATCTCGATAATACTACGACTAGGGATATTTAATGATTAAACCTTTGTGGATTGATAATGTCTCATATCTTATCAATCTGGAACTAATCATATGGACCTTCTATCATTTATACATCTTGGTGATCTAATCCCAAATGATAAAAAAGCAATTTCCTTTACAACAACACCAAGATCTGTACAAATAGTGACGCTATGGGTCATAACTGTCCAACAGTCGGGACAGAGGATGTCATTTTAGCAAGAGCAGTGAGAGTTTTTAGTTTAAATTTTACAAATAATAGTTATTTAAATTTGAACAATGTGTTATTCATTCTTGGCTTTCGCAGGAATTTGATTTATGTTTCTAAACTTTTGGATAATGGTTATTCAGTTTCTTTAAATAACAATTTAGTTATTATTGGTAGAAATGGATTAACCATATGCACAAGAAACTCAGAAAATAACTTGTATGTGTTAAGACCGTTATCACATAGGTCAATGCTCAATGCTGAAATGTTTAAGGTTGAGAAACCTAAAAATAAACAGCAAAAGATTTCTCACAATGACACATATCTGTGGCATATTAGACTTGGTCATATCAACCTTGACCGGATAGATAGATTGATAAAGAACGGAGCCTTAAACCAGTTAAAGCTCCGAACTTTACCAATCTGCGAATCCTGTTTATAAGGCAAAATGACCAAGAGACCTTTTACTAGAAAATATATAAGAGCTAGTCAACCACTTGAGCTAATACATTCGGACATTTTCGGACCGATGAATGTACGAGCCCGAGGTGGTTATGAATACTTCATCACATTCATTGGTGATTATTCTAGATATGGGTATATTTACCTAATGCAGCATAAGTCAGATACTTTTGAAAAGTTCAAAGAGTATCGTGCTGAGATTGAGAACCAATTAGGTAAAACAATCAAAACTCTATGATCGGATCACGGAGGAGAATACCTTGACAGAGATTTCGAGGAATTCTTAGTTGAGCATGTGATAGAATCCCAGCTCACAGCACCTAGAACACCATAGTAAAATGGTGTTGCAGAGAGGAGAAATCAGAACCTACTAGACATGATGAGATATATGTTTAGTTATAGCTCACTACCTAGTACGTTCTGGGGATATGCACTACAAACTGCATGCATATCCTTAATATAGTTCCATCTAAGTCTGTTCCGAAGACTCCCTTAGAGTTTTGGAATGTTCGTAAAACTAGTTTACGATATTTCCACATATGGGGGTGTCCAGCACATGTGCTGAAGAATATACTACACAGTTGGAGCCACGTTCTCAGGTGTGCCTATTTGTAGGCTATCCTAAGGAGACTAGGGGTGGATTCTTCTATAGTTCTGATGATGATAATAAAGTGTTTGTATCGACAAATGCTACGTTTCTAGAGGAGGACTATATGAGGGAGTTCAAGCCTCGAAGTAAAGTGTTACTCGAGGAGTTACTTGCTAGTTTGACCAGCATACCATCATCAACGATAGTTGACAAATACATAGCATCATTGACATCTGAGCGTCAGATGTAAGTTAGTCAGAATGATCTACCACCTAGACGTAGTGGGAGGGTTGTACGACAACCTGATCACTACCTTGGGGTTGGAGAGGCACAAGTTATCGCATCCAGCGATGGTATAGATGATCCATTGACCTATCGTAGTGCAATGGATGATTCTGACAAAGAGGAATGGCTTAAAGCCATGAACCTAGAGATGGAGTCCATGTACTCCAACTCAGTCTGGGAACTTGTAGACCAACTTGATAGGGTGAAATCCATAGGTTGCAAGTGGATATACAAGAGAAAGAGGGGGGTAGATGGGAAGGTACAGACCTTCAAGGCTAGGCTAGTGGCCAAGGGTTTTACTCAGAAAGAATGAGTTGACTATGAGGAAACTTTCTCGCCAGTAGCCATGCTCAAATCCATCCGCACTCTTCTATCCATTGCCGCATATTATGACTATGAAATTTGGCAAAATGACGTGATGAGCGGAAAATATATCACTTTTTCCTGGCCCTTTGACCTAATATTTTGTATAGTTTCTCGGGTTTTATGAATGTTTTGATGTGTTTTAGTTTATTTTGCAGATAAAATAAAATCGGGACTCAATGGAATCATTCAGGATGAAATATGGAACAAATAAGGGTAAAAAATGGACTGGACATTTGGATTTTGGAGGTTAGAAACTTGAAATGCGTTATAACAAAGTACAATTTCAGAAATTTCAACTTTGCATAAGTTTTGTATTTTTGCCATAACTGTTTACTCCGATGTCGGATTGAGTTGATTTAAGTTCATGATTAAAGAAGACTCACAGATCTACAACTTTGAAGTTCATAAGATTTTCGAATACTGAAGTTTTCACGACCGAAATTGATGAAAAATCTGAAATTGTGTTATGTTTAATTACTAAAGTCATTATCAAAAATAAAAATTGTCAAACTTCCACCAAACATGCTTGCATGTTTGGTGGAGTGTTTGGTGGAGGAATTTGTGGAGTGTTTGGTGGAGTGTTTGGTGGAGAAATTGGTGGAAGCCTTTTCTTTGCCTATAAATACCAAACCATTTCATTTGTAATTCTCATACTTTCCTTGGTTTCTTAATAAGGAATTAAGGAGTGTATCTTGTGTGTTTTATTTAGTAGTTTTGTAATGTATTTTTATTTTTATTTTTAGTAATAATAGTTTGTTTATTTTTTATTTCTTTAATGTTTTGTAGTTAAATTTCCGCTGGAGGAAGGGTGAAATCGTTAATATGATAAAGTAGATTAATCTCACTTAACTTATAATATGTAAATTGTAATTTAATAATATGGATTAAAGTTTATACCGCCTCAATGGCTGGTTTTATTTATTTGACATAATGTGACACCGCCTATATGGTCGGTCTTTAGGTGACAGATGATTACCGCCTATATGGCTGGTTTATGGACAAATAATAACACCACCTTTATGGCTGGTTTGACTTAATTGTGTAACACTGATAATTTCTATATTATAATAAAGTGAGATTTCTACATTTGAAATATTAAAAGTGGATCCCCTAACCCCAGCACTTTATTTTTATTAGAGGGAAGTGATGAAGCACAATATTCACGAGTTTTATAATTGATTTAATTATTTTATTGGTAATGCTTTGGTTTGTTTATTGAATCTTATGCTTAATGCTTCTTTTTAACTGGCCATTAATAATATTAATGTGGTAAACTTAAAATGAACTTGGAAAATAGATTTTTGGTTTCAGCCTTAGATTCAATAGCTCACGATCTCATCTTAGGGCATGGTGACCCTTAGGTAGATTTTCTTCCAAGATAGATATATACATGTCAGGCGGGGGTAGCCACAATTGGAACTTGAACTTAATGAATTCAGATAACTTGGTTAACATAGGAATATGATTAATTAGGTTATACTGGGTGTTTGTATTAGACCATCGGAAGAGTCTTTTGCATATCTTCGTGTTCCAGGTTAGCAAACTGATTTATTAAACATATATAAGAGAATCAATTCATCATTAGAATAATATTGTGTGGAATCACAACCCTAGATGTTTGTGTCTTTAGTTTATTTTCCTTAGTATTTTCTCTTGTGTTTTTATTTATTTATTTACTTAGCAAATCCACTTTCAACCAACCAATCAAGCAATCAGTTCATTCTCCCTTTAATTAGATACATGTAAATAAATAGAATCAATAATTAATAACAACAGTAGAAATTAAGTCCTCGTGGGATCGATATTTTTATACTACTTGAGCGATACGTGCGCTTGCGTTACGTGTGTGATTTCACCAATCAGGATGTCAAGACTGCATTCTTAAATGACAATGAGAGAATCACCGAAAAATGGAAGACCGAAAGAAAAAAAAACAAAATAAAAAAAAAGTACGTGAAATATGTGGGAAGCAGAAGGCAGAAACTGCGAAGGAGAAGGCATAAACAGTGAAGCAGAAACCAGAAATAGCAACCAGCAACCATAAACAATAACCAGCAACCAGAAACAGTGAACCAGCAACCAGAAACAGTGAACCAGCAACCAGAAACAGCGAACCAGCAACCAGAAACTGAACCAAACCTTGAAACCAAGCTTCGATCCTTTCGGCGACGGCCTAACGCACTTCCGAGAAAATAACTTAAAAGGTAAAACCTGAGGGCACCCTTACCATATTTATTTTCATAGTTCCGGACGCTGTATGCTTGGCTAGACGTGGAATACGTCCAGCCCGGTATGCGAAGCCCTACATTAAAAAACGGCCGAATCTCTGGCCACATTTCTTCTTTGGCATTTTTTTATTTATCCTTTTATCTATTTATTCACTTTTATCGCTATTTTATTATTTCGCCTTTATTTTGTTTATGTTTGTTCATGTTGATGATTATCCGTGTATGCATGGTTATATTTTTTTATGTCTGTTTACATTGCATTGATGATTAAGTGTGTTATTATCCCTCACAGTATATCGGATGGAAACCCAGACGTAAATTTCGTAGCCGAATCCGAATGGACGGTAGTGCAGTTTGTACTTTGGATACAACTTCACTTGCCATTCGGGAAATACTCATATATGCGTCGACCTCTTTCTTTATATTTTATGCATTTTTACTTCTTTTGTTATTCATTTTGCATTATGCGTGTGTGATTAATTATTTATATTGCATTATACTTGTCCTCTTCTTTACATTTTACATCATTCATATTAATTTATTTCATTAACCAGTCGCCTTATATTATGCATGAGTGATTTAATTATATCTTTGGTGGAGCCATATTATTTCTATTAATATTTATGGGTGTGCAAATTTGTGTTTCTTTGAATTACCTTGCATGAACTGCATAAGACTTGACTATACCATTGTGTGAACCCGTACATTATACTGGCATAAGTAAGGGACCATTCCGAACCCAACGGTTTGAGGTCTTCCCTTGCGAGGGGTGAGTGCAACCTTAAATCTTTCCTAGTTCACACTAGGTGGCGACTCCTTCATTCTCTGGTTTAGTCCCCCGTGGGCTAATCCGTACTCTCTACGGGCTGCGAGCCCAACATTGTCGTGGTCGCCGAACATCATAGGTATAGCGGTAAACCCCACTTCGCTCCTACAGATGGCGACTCCAATAGGGATAGAGAATCGGCCCTGAAACAATGTCTTGTATTGTCGGTGGTTTTGGCTTTGGTTAACCAAGTCTCATATATTTTGCATACCCTTCTTACCCCCGATGGCGTCATGTATCGTGAAGTCGCTTTCACTCAAGGCGGCAAATTGTTATGTGATGATAACCATCACTCGTTGACACATACCCTAGGGTATAAAAAAGGCGTGCTCACTTGGTCGCTTGAACCCTTGAGTGGGGAGACCTAGTCGTGTGCAACTATAGGCACTGCATTTTTGCATATAAGTCCCGATTATGAGCCTCGTATGGAGGAACTACCCTTTAAGTTACGAAAGTCGCGGGAAACAGACGTCGAAAGGGAAAAGTCAGAAATCAATACCTTTTTGGACTTAATTTATTTGCTTAGCTTCGGGTTTGCTCGTTGGATCTCTGTTTTAAAATCTATCTTTGGCCCAAAACCCCGCAAGCCACACACCAAGCCCACCAAAAAGAACAAACCACACGCCCAAGCCTTCCATCACACGCCCAAGCCCATTCAAACCCATCCAAAATAAAATTAACACATTAAGCACATGTTGAAATCTAAACAAATCACCTTCCCGAATTAAAGAAATCAAATCAAATCCCATAAATCACCTTCCTAATTAAATTAAATCACATGCCTAAACTAAATAAAATCAAATCAAATCCCACAAATTATCTTCCAAAAGTGAATAGATTTTTCCTTATGACACACTAATTAGAGATACCCTCCATAATTGCATGATACTTTCCTTACCCGTACAAGGACAACCCCCAACCTTTGCTTATTAAAAGGAGCACAAACCAAACTTAAGACCCCTAGAGCATTCACGCCCAAAGCCAAGAGAATAGACTACCTATTACCCGCGAAATACTATCCATCACATAGCCTTCCATCACCGAAAACCACCACAAACCAGCCTCATCATCACTGAAAACCACCCCCTCAAACAGCCATCAAAGTACCAAAAATCGCAGCCCAAATACCCCCATAATTACCACAAAACAGCAGCCCAAATCACCCCTAGACCACCGAAACTGCAGTCACTAAAACAGCCCCCATCACCGAAAAAAATAAACAGCAGCCCAAATAGACTCAAAATACCGCAAAACAACAGCCCCAAACAACCCTAAAATACCGCAAATACACCCCAAAAATAGCCCCATAATCACCAAAAAACTGCACCCTAAAACGGTCCTTAAATCACTAAAAAACTGCACCCTAAAAATAGCAAAAACATGAGCAAAATAGCAAAAACAACAGCAAAAATAGAGGAAACAGCAGCCCAAAATAGCGAGGTAATGAAGGAAAACAGCAAACCAGGGAACCGGACGAGTTGCAGAGCATTAACCCTTCCGACGGCCGCGTAACGCACTTCCAAGAGGCGACTTAAAAGGTAAGACCTGAGGGCACCCTTTTATTTATTCTCGTTCATCTTTCAATTATTTATTAGTATTTCTTCACATGCATATTGTTGGTTTATGTATGTTGTGGCCATGGGATGAATGATTTTGTGCTATCTCTCGTGGTATATCGGATGGAACCCAGACGTAAATTCCATAGCCGAATCCGAATGGACGGTAGTGCGGTCTGGACTTGGGATACAATTCCACGTACTGCTTGAGAAACGCACATATTTCGTTTCATCTAATCTTGTGTTTATTCGTTGTTTATTAGAAATAGTATCTTTTTTTATGCATGATTTAGTTATTCTTTCGCACTAGGAGGTTAATTATATCTCTTCAATGTTTATGTTTAGACAATAGATTATTTATTTATGTTTCTGTATTTACCAATTTAATGCGTCCATGAGATTGTGTGCTTGCCCTTATTTCAACTTACTTTTATGCATGCAAACTTAGATATAGGTTGTATGCGAACTTAAATATAGGTTGTATGCGAACTTAGATGTAGGTTATTCTTGCGTATGTATGTTGCGTAGACTCGGTTATATTATTACATAAATCCGTTCATTACAAGTGGCATAAGTAAGAGACCATTCTGAAACCAACGATTTGAGGTCTTCCCTTGCGAGGGGTGAGTGCAGCCTTAAATCATTTTCCCAGTTCACACTGGGTGACGACTCCTTTATTCTCCGGTTTAGTCCCCCGCGAGCTACTCCGTACTCCCGACCGGCCGCGAGCCTGGAACAGCGTCCCTAATTTCTGTGTCCTACAGTCTGGCGACTCCACTGGGGATAGAGAATCGGCCCCGAAATAATGCCTTGTAATGTTTGTGATTTTTTTTTTAGTTAACCGTGTCTACAGTGGGTTGAAGGGGTTTAATCAAAGGCACTATTAGAGCTAGATAATGGTTTGGTGTCTTCCTTCATTCACTACCTTTCTATAAGGAAAAGCTGTGAAGGCACCTGGATAATCTTTTACCCGAAGCTTACCGTGATGGACTAATTTGGAGGACTTATTGTTTATTCATGTCACCAAAGCGATAAGAGCCTAAGAGGCTTGGGTATTTAAGAGACTCTGCACCCTCCCTTTGGGGAATCTTCAATAAGAAATCCATTTGACAGTCAGTCATGTATCATCACTCGTTGGCACGTACCTTAGCGTATAAAAAAGTGGCGCTCACTTGGTCGCTCGGACTCTTGAGTGGGGAGACCTAGTTGTGGGCAATCATCCACCGACGAGAGCCTTTGTCTATACCCTTATAAACCCGCATATGAACTATAGTTGTATGACCAATAGAAACTATCCATTTATGCCTATGTTTAGGACTATCGTCATTTGGATTCAGTTTGACCTTTCGTCATGAATTGTGAACTTGTTGGGCCATTTAAACTGGGACGAGCTCGCCTCTTATGACAATTGGGCCAAAAGCTTCTAAAATACCGATGGACCACTTTATGTTTAGACCCCTTATCATTTGAAGTTGTTTAGCCATGTTATCGCAAAAGTGTAAACCTATTGGGCCTTTTTCAACTGGGACAAGTTTGCACCTCGCAATAGTATGATTGAATGCTTTAAAATGATAATAGGCCGACTTATATATTCCATTCATCGCACGCATACATGCTAACATGCGGTTTTAAAAGACACCATAGATACCCGTTGGGTTAGGGAAGAGGGAAGACTCGTCAAAAGGCCGTTAGCGAACATGAGTGAATCAGTTAACGAATGATCTCGTATAGATCAACTGGAGACTAGTCTCACTAAGGTTACCGAGAAGTTGCAAGCTTTGACCACCGTTGTGGCCAGTATGGATGTGCCCCACGCTAGGGTAGGCTCTGAGAATGAGAGGCGTGAGGACCCTCCGAACAGGTTGAGTGATGATATCCCTGTTTTTGATGATGACACGGCTGAGTATGCCGCGGGAAGGATAGCTGGGTCTCAGGCTAAATTGTAGAAACTCTGAGATCAGGTAGAGTCAGTGACCCGCAAGATGAAGGGTAAACATTAGGATTGGCTAGACTATGATGCGATGACTTTCGAAGAGTAGCTACCTTCACAGTTCAAGATGCTTGACATAGCCAAGTTCAATGGGAACAGGGATTCGAGGGTCCATCTCCGACAGTATGTTTCTGTGATGAGTTCAGTAGGTCTGTCGAAGCGTCAGGTTTAGAAATGTTCGGGATGTCGCTTGAGGGGGCACTTGTGGTATAGTATCACGGTCTTGAGAGGAAAGTCAAAGATGATTGGAGGGCACTAACGGTGGCCTTGAATCATGAATCATATGTCACAGATTTGGAGATCGACTTGTCGCTTCGCAACTTGGAGAATACCAAACAGAAGCGAGGCTTAGAGGATCTATGGACTGGAGACAGCGCTGAGAAAGGCCCGCTTGACCCGTGGAGAGCCATCGGAAGATGAACTCGCCCTCGGAAGACCAGATCAAGATGATTATCAAGGGAACCAAGCCCTCTATTATATGGAAAACTGAAGAGGATGACCTCCATGATTACATATTTCCGAAAGTTTAGGGAGACTGTCATGGACATTGAGCAGGATAAGCTGAGAACATGAAGTTTTATGGCCTGAACAGGAGGACTGTTGGAGGACCATCAGGAGCCAAGCCTGTTTCTGCTGAGGTAGCCGCCGTCAGAAATTAGTATTTTTCCAACCTGGGTAGGCCTTTGTCTAAGGTGCTTGAGAAGTTGACGAGACAATGACTCATAAAACCCTTAGAATCAAAACCACTTCCACACCCTCCATCACCACACTTTAACCTGAACCTTTATTGTCACTACCACCAGCAAAAAGGCCATGACACCGACAGTTGTGCCCACCACAGACATGAAATCCATGACTTTATAGACTCACACAAAATACCTGACCCCGAAAAAGAGCAACCCAACACACACAGGAACCCCCTACCTAACTATCACTCTGTCCCACCACCTACCTATATGATTGGCTCCGGCCTACCTGAAAACCTCGTCCTCCAAACCTTTGACCGCCAAACCTTTTGCTTGGGGATTTGGGATAATAATAGTAAGGATGAAACAGAGCAGGGGAAGAATTTCTGGCTGGACTTCTCAAGCAATGATGAAGATGAGGTGAAAGGAATGACACGCAGTAGGCATTTTTACAGTGATATAGCGGAGAAAGGCAAAGAAGTGTTGGCCGAAGGTAGAGAAGTGGCGGAGAACGAGGATAATGCTGAAGGGGATGTAGTGCTGCGTCAGTTGAAGAATACACGAGCACAGCTGAGCATTTGGAGTTGTTATGTGCATCGCAGGAGCGCAGGTATGCCATGGTTGAGGCCTTGAGCAAGATAATAGTACCGGAGGATGCCAACCCTACGATGTTTGTAGGATCGATGGAGAAGGAAGCTTTACAGGTGATAACCTTTTCTGAGGAGGAACTCCCGGCGGAGGGAAGGAATCATAATAGGCCATTATTCATAAGAGCTGAAGTGAGGGGTAAGAAAACGTCTTGTGTAATGTTGGATGATGGCTCATCTATCAATGTGTGTCCTTTGAAGATCTTGTCGAGGTTGGGTATGAAGAAGAAAGATCTGAGTCCCTTCAATATGACCATCAAGGCATATGATGATAGCAAGCGATGAGTTGATGGTACTTTTACTTGTAGTGGTCAAAGTGGGCCCAATAGAGGATGAGGTCGAGTTCACAGTACTTGATATCCCAGCCACCTTTGCTTTGCTATTAGGGAGGCCATGTTTTCACAAGCTTGGGGGCGTGCCCTCCACTCTGCATCAGGTCATCAAGTTTCCGTATGGGGGAGCGATTATCACTATCAGAGCTGAAGTAGACAATGTTGTGGCCACTTTGGAGATACAACCTTTCACACGACGTTCCAAGTGTCAGCAACCTTTGAGGAGTGGGTAGATCCTAAGGTGGCTATGATCATGGAGAAGATGAAGTTCGAGCCAGGCACAGGCTTAGGTGTTGGAGGAGCATTGCCCGACTTCAAGGGGCAGACCACCAGGAGAGGTTTGGGATACAAGTTCGACGAGAATAAGCCGAAGGCTAAGAAGAAAGGATTGAAGCTGATGGAATATTTTGTGAAAGCCACGGGGTATCAAGGAGAGCCTGAACCAGTGGAAGTCAACGGGATCATGGTACCAGTATTTGAGATCTTCCAGGATGTGATGGGTGAGAAACCGCTGATATGAGAAGTTGTAAAGGAAGAAGGCAAGTGGGAAGAAGAGCTGATGCAGCTTGAGAGCCTGACCCTCGAGGAAAGTAAGGAAACTGGAGAGGACCGGGCTGTGGGGGATGAAGCATCTGTGGAAGACGAAAATATTTATCTCCCTGATTTATTTGAGTGTACTCCTACATTCGCTAATAATAAAGACATTCATTTTGCTTACTTGTCTGAGTCTCTTCCTTTCAACTTGCACGACTTGAGTATATTTGACATCAACTCAACCAAAACAAATGCATTTAACCTTGGCACGCCTGAAAGCCCCAAGGAGGTCTTAATTGCATGTGAAGTTACCTCTGAAGAGCATGAGAAATTAGAGGAGATGTTAGTCAAATATGCTAAAGTATTCGCTTGGTCCTACGAGGACATGACCGAAGTGGATAGAAATATCGCCCAACACATGATACCAACTTATCCGAACATGAGGCCGGTAAAGCAGAAGCTCTAAATGATGAGACCTGAGTGGGCTGAGAAGGTTAGAGAAGAAGTCAAAAGCATATAGATGTGGGATTTCTGGAACTAGTGAAGTACCTCGAGTGGTTGGAAAATATTGTGGCAGTGCCGAAGAAAAATGGGAAGGTCAGAATGTGTGTGGATTATCGAGACCTTAACAAAGCTTGCCCAAATGATGATTTTCCCTTACCCCATATAGATGTACTAGTTGATAGTATGGCTTTATCTGCCATGTACTCATTCGCAGATGGGTTTTCCGGATATAATCAAGTTCTTATGGCTGAAGAAGATAAGCATAAGACTGCCTTTGTCACGGAGTGGGGTACATATTGCTACAAAGTGATGCCATTTGGACTTAAGAATGCATGAGCTACTTATCAACGGATGGCCACTACATTATTCCATGACTTGATGCATAAAGAAATCGAGGTATATATGGACGACATGATGGTAAAATCAGAGACAAGCAAATGGCATCCAGCTGAAGTGTCTGAGGAAGGAAAAGGCTCAGAAAGTGATGGAATAAATACACGCCGGATTAGGTGGACCGCACATGAACGGATTGAACTTGTCCTGCAAGATAGTGAGATAAAGTTTCTACTGGTCGACCATGGAAACTGACTGTGCGAAGCTGGTAAAACATTGTCATGATTGTCAAGCGCACGGTAACTTGAACCATTTGCCTCACACAGAGTTGCACGGGCTGTCGGAGCCGTGGCCTTTCTCAGCATGGGGAATTGATATGATCGGAGAAATTCCACCGCACGCATCGAATGAAAATCGCTTCATAGTAGTGGCAGTAGACTATTTCAAAATGGGTTGAAGCCGAGTCATTTCGCAACGTCACAGCAACAGATGGCAATGTTCATAGCCCGGAACTTCATATGTCGATATGGGATACCGCATCACGTAGTAACAGACAACGGAGTCCAGTTTCAAGGAGAAACAAAGGCAATGCTACAGAGGTATGAGATATGACATCACAAGTCCTCACCTTACCGACCACAAGCGAATGGGGCAGTCGAGGCAGCTAATAAAACAATAAAGAATATGTTAGCCAAAATGATGGAGAACTACAAAGATTGGGCCGATAAGCTGTCGTACACCCTGTGGGGGTACAGAACTTCTGTGAGAACAGTAACGGAAGCCGCCTTACTCTCTGGTCTATGGCATGGAAGCAGTACTGCCAGTGGAAGTTGAGATACAGTCTATGCGGGTATTAGCAGAAGCAGAGTTACCTGAACAAGAATGGGCCTCGTGGAGATTTGAACAGTTAGCATTACTGGATGAAAAGAGAATGAAGTCTTTGTGTCATATGCAGTTATACTAGAAGAGGTTGGCTCGAGCATTCAATAAGAAGGTGCGTTCTACTAAGATCAGAAAGGGTGATCTGGTACTGAAGCAGTCAAAGCCATCGACGATAGACCCGAGAGGAAAGTTCAGACCCAACTGGGAAGGACCCTACATAGTCCAGAAAGTCATTGGAAATGGGGCATTGAAACTGTCAGGTTTGGAAGGGAACGAGTTCACCAAGCCGATCAACGTGGATAGACTGAAGCAATATTTTACCTAAGGGAGAGAAGACCGAGCGATCACCAGGAGGACTGGCGGAAGACCTAACCCAACGGAATAGGAAATTCATTCATGCATGCATGCATGCATAAACGTAACACACTTGCATTCTTTTTATGTTTGTTATGTTTTGTATTTATAGGTTTCAAAAAGAAGGAGCAAGCGGCAAATGTAAGCCAACCAGAATCAGCAACACATCAGTATCAGTTTCGGGAATGGATCCCAGGGTTGAGGCCCATATCAGTATCAGTCGGATATGAATTCCAGGGTTGAGGCCCACATCAGAGTCAGTTTCGGGAATGGATCCCAGGGTTGAGGCCCACATTATCAGCAGTTGAAAGGAAGAAATCCAGTCGAGTGAAAAAAAAAACGAAGTCTTTGATGGTCAGGCATATGTCCGGTGATGAAATTGTTTGCTATAGAGTGAAACCTTAGAAACGATAAGTGCGAGATGTGCTCTCATCCGGTATTTTGAGTGGTTGATCTCGGCTAGACTCGCGGGCACTTAATTACAGGATCTTAGGGGTGGAAGCCTGAGTAGTCGGCAAAATGACTAGTTGAAGAGATGGTGGATTAGTGAATGACCGTTTGTTTAGATGTCCATCCTGGTTTACTCATGTTACGATATGTGATATGGTTGGAAATGAAGAAAAAGTCTCCGAAGAGGAAAAATAAACCACATATAACCAATAAGCGTGAAGCTACCCATGGGCTAGTATTAGGACCACCATGAGGAGAAATGCTACCTTAAAGGGTAGGTGAGTTGAAAAAAAAAAGACAAAAGAGAAAGAAAACCATATCATATTGAGTACGAGGAAGTAATCGCAGAGCATGGTCAAGACATCTCAGTTGGTTAGACCCACTGATCCAATTCTCCGAGACAAAATCATCGAGTTGGCTTACTTAACGATTAAGTTGCGAAAGAACCTTGGCACACACACACTTGGAGTCTAGTTCAGATCATTTATTCAGACGGTCGGTGGATTTGAGTTGTATCAAGTACTTTGAAGGTTCTCTGGTTTCGAGTTAGGCATCCGTCGCGGAAGAAAATATGTTTAGCTATCAGGATTATCTCGTGAGAGGCAGTATAGTAGGTGGGTATGTAACATCACATCAGAAGATCTACCATGACCTAATGAAAGCAGCAAAGAATAAAAGAATGAACCGAGACTGGGGGCGACCAGTCCACCCTTTCTCATACAGCACGGTTCGGGAATGAACCATCACATCAGTAATGCCTCATGGATGAGGTTCAGTATGCCGGGAATGGCACTCCGGGGATGGAGCATGGGTTGAGGCCCATATCAGTATCATTTTTGGGGATGAGTCCCAAGGTCGAGGCCCACATATCATCAGCAGTTTGGGAGGCGTCCTAGGGTCGAGGCCCATACATCATCAGCAAATTGGGATGCGTCCCAGGGTCGAGGTCCACACATCAGTAGCAGTTTAGGATGCATCCCAAGGTCGAGGCCCACACATCATCAGCAGTTTGGGATGCATCCCAGGGTCAAGGCCCACACATCAGTAGTAGTTTGGGATTCATCCCAGGGTCGAGGCCCACACATCAGTAGCAGTTTGGGATGCGTCCCAAGGTCAAGGCCCACACATCATCAGCAGTTTGGGATGCGTCCCAGGGTAGAGGCCCACACATCATCAGCAGTTTTAGGGATGCGTCTCAGGGTCGAGGCCCACAACTTATCAGCAAAGTTCGGGAACAAAGCCCACACTCGGTGGTTCAGGAATAAAGCCCAGGGGTCGATGCATCTCACCACCATATCAATTTAGTTCGGTAGTGATTCCTAGATATCGCAGTATCTTGCAGGGATGAACCTCAGGGGTCGCAGCACCTCACCACCAGATCAACTCAGTTCGAAGCAACAGGAAAGTCAAGCAGTAGCTGGCAAGCTAGGTAAGTGAAAATGCACTGCATAACTTTGATAGGATTGTCATTGTCACACACTGCACACAAGTCCCATCAAAGTGGGGGAGACTGTAGGCACTGTATTTTTGCATATAAGTCCCGATGATGAGCATCGTATGGAGGCACTACCCATTAAGTTGCGGAAGTCACAGGAACCGGACGTCAGAAGGGAAAAGGCAGAAATCAATACCTTGTTGGACTTAATTCGTTTGCTTAGCTTCGGGTTTGGTCGTTGGATCTCTGTTTTAAAATCTATCCTCAGCCCAAAACCCCGCAAGCCACACACCAAGCCCACCAAAAAGAACAAACCACACGCCCAAGCCTTCCAATCACACGCCCAAGCCCATTCAAACCCATCCAAAATAATAATTAACACATTAAACATATGTTAAAATCTAAACAAATCACCTTCCCGAATTAAAGAAATCAAATCAAATCTCATTAATCACCTTCCTAATTAAATTAAATCACATGCCTAAAAAATAAAATCAAATCAAATCCCAACAAATTACCTTCCTAACGTGAATAGATTTTTCCTTATGACACACTAATTAGAGATACCCTCCATAATTGCATGATACTTTCCTACCGTACAAGGACAACCCCAACCTTTGCTTATAAAAGAGCACAAACCAAACCTTAAGACCCCTAGAGCATTCACGCCCAAGCCAAGAGAATAGACTCCCTATTGCCAGGGAAATACAGTCCATCACATAGCCTTCCATCACCGAAAACATCACCACAAACCAGCCTCATCATCACCGAAAACCAACTCCTCAAATAGCCATCAAAGTACCGAAAATTGGAGGCCCAAATACCCCCATAATTAATGCAAAACAGCAGCCCAAATCACCCCATAAACCACCGAAACTGCAGTCACTAAAATAGCCCCCATCACCAAAAAAAAATAGCAGCCCAAACAGCCTCAAAATATCGTAAAATACCAGCCCCAAACAGCCATAAAATATCGCAAATACACCACAAAACAGCCCCCTAAATCACCAAAAAACTCCACCCTAAAAACAGCAAAAATAGCAGCAAAAATAGAAGCAAAATAGAGGAAATAGCAGCCCAAATAGCGAGGGGCAACGAAGGAAAATAGTGAACCATTGAACCGGAGGAGTTGCAGAGCATTAACCCTTCTGACGGCCGCGTAACGCACTTCCAAAAGGCGACTTAAAAGGTAAGACCTGAGGGCACCCTTTTATTTATTCTCGTTCATCTTTCAATTATTTATTAGTATTTCTTCGCATGCGTATTGTTGGTTTATGTATGTTGTGGCCATGGGATGAATGATTTTGTGCTATCTCTCGTGGTATATCGGATGGAAACCCAGACATAAATTCCGTAGCCGAATCCGAATGGACAGTAGTGTGGTCTGAACTTGGGATACAATTCCACGTACCGCTTGAGAAACGCACATTTTTCGTTTCATCTAATTTTGTGCTTATTCGTTGTTTATTAGAAATAGTATGTTATTTTTATGCATGATTTAGTTATTTCTTTTGCACTAGGAGCTTAATTATATCTCTTCAATGTTTATGTTTAGACAATATATTATTTATTTATGTTTCCGTATTTACCAATTTAATGCGTCCATGAGATTGTGTGTTTGCCGTTATTTCGACTTACTTTTATGCATGCAAACTTAGATATAGGTTATATGTAAACTTAGATATAGGTTGTATGCGAACTTAGATGTAGGTTATTCTTGCGTATGTATGTTGCGTAGACTCGGTTATATTATTACATAAATCCGTTCATTACAAGTGGTATAAGTAAAAGACCATTCCGAACCGAACGATTTGAGGTCTTCCCTTGCGAGGGGTGAGTGCGGCCTTAAATCATTTTCCCAGTTCATACTGGGTGGCGACTCCTTTATTCTCCGGTTTAGTCCCCCGCGAGCTACTTCGTACTCCCGACCGAGCCGCGAGCCTGGAACAGCGTCGCCAATTTCTATGTCCTACATCAACCCTTCGCCGATGAGAGCCTTATCCATACCCTTGTAATACCACATACGAAACCATAGTTATGTGTCCTATAGAAGCTACCCACATGCTTGTGATTGGGCCCCATTACATTGGATCTATTTGGGCTTCTCGTCATAGGATACGAAACTTGTTGGGCCACTTTTAAACAGGATGAGTTTGTAACTTATGATGATTGGCCAAACGTTTTAAAAGTGACGATGGGCCACATTGTGTTTGGCACCCATATCATTTGAATTTATTTAGCCAGCTTATCGCAAAAGTGTAAACTTGTTGGGCCTTTCAACTGGATAAGTTTATACCTCGCGATAATCTGATGAACGCTTTAAAATGATAACGGGCCAATTGTATGAAAATATTGATGGCTTAGAAGGGTCCAAAAATGATCCGATATGCCAGATACATGAGTTCGATATTCGTTACTGCTTTTCATCAGAAGGGACGCCTTGTTATGGCATATTTGTATACTTTTTGGATACCTCAAAGTACAGTCTTGAAGATGCAGACACGGCCTTCGGGAATGAACAGATTAAAATGATCAATAACGGCACCAAAACCCTCAATTTTAAAACTAACAAAGCTGGAGAAGGATGACATGTTGGTTTCTATTAAGGTCCCAAGATCAATAATAAGCATGAATCAAGTGCGAATAAAAATCGAAGAAGTTGCGGAATACTCACATCGATCGGTTGAGCGACGGGAGGGGACAACAAAATTTCAGATTCTGCCCTTGAACTTGTTCGGCAGTGAGCAGAAACAAACTCATTGTTGGCCTCGTTTGGGTCCTTCGTCAAGCTCCAAGCTTCGTCGAACGATTCCCGGCTCATGGGTGGACTTCCCTATCACCTTCGCATGTCTCGTAAGTGTGCTAGCACTTGTGATTTTGCCACAAAATCCAAACTCTGCTTCCCAAACTCACGCAGTGAGCGTGTTCAGAAGAGAAAACAGCCCCTTGGGCGTGTGTTTGGAGAAAAAAAAGAAGAAAGAAGATGAGAGAGATGTGTTGTCGTAATTGTTATTGTGTATCTAATACACAAACAATATTAAAATCAATACCAACAAATAAGGGTAAATAGATTTTAATTAATCAACAACTCACATCAACCATCACAATGATTGTCAAACCACTCAAACATCAACCAAATCAAGTCACATCATCAATCAATCAATGGTACATCACTCAAGTGACATGATTTGACGCTTGATGTGACGCTAGATGCGACTAGTGATTTGACGCTTGATTTGACTTGCGTGCCGCACTCGAATTCGAAATGCGAATGCGCTCGCAAATAATCCCGGGCTCGGGTTCGCTAATTCCAAATTAACGAATTTCCGTTGCGTCGTAATTAAATGATTACGCCTAGCGAAATCACTATTCACGTCGCTAACGAATTAATTCTAAATTAATTCGTTCGCCCGAATTAAAATCTAATTTTAATTCCGCGTCGAAATCCAATTTCGTTTAATATATCAAATATATTAATTTATCGATTAATTCCAAATTAATCGTTATCTCTCTTTTAATGATATTTTATCCCAGATAAAATATCTCCGCAATTAATCCCAGATTAATTTTCTCTCTCTTCTAATTAATCCCAGATTAATTTAGAGTGCGAGTCATACGTCATCGGTGAATCTTTGGGAAGCGACCCATGAGATCCCCGGATATGTTGGCAGTAAATTCGGTCGTCGGACTATCCGAACACGTAAGTACCTCGTACTACGTTTATACCGATTTACAAGACAAGGTTGGCCTCTAGCAAAGCGCCATGCCTACCCAATTCTCAGGAAATATCCTTACAGGAATAAAGGATCTATATCAGGCGTAGTATACGTAGTATTGCGTATTTTGTCCAGTATCGATGATCACGTGCTAGGCCTGGGGCTGGGGATGGAATTGTGTCTGCCCCGTACGAAGCACATGTCGGATGTCTGGTAACTAGTCTCTATAATCGGATAAACATGACCTTGTCATTTTATCCCGATAGCTGCAGCATTTAGAGAACCAGTCCCGTATCCTACGTGACCATCATCTCCATATGACTGGAGTGACACTTCCGTCTTGACATCACACCCAACACACTACGATTCTCAATATACCCAGCATTGGCGTACACAGAACCTGTTAAAGCCCTGGACGACCGCAACCAAAGTATATTGATTGTCGCAAGTATTAGCGGTGCAAGTCTCAGGTTAAGACCAAATACACCTACCCTGATTTCGGACTTCCATAGACACATAGTCATACTACCAATGGAATTCGAGGGGGTCTATCCAGAGCGAAGCTGTTTCCCGTACCATCGGTAAAACACAACCTCCTATTACACTTGCATGAGTATCATACCCAAATATATGAGAACTATGTCGTTGTGCCCTCACAACGCGCACAAGTGTAATACTAGTCTTTTACGTATTTATCGATGTCCAATCTCGATAATACTCTGACTAGGGATATTTAATGATTTATCCTTCGTGGACTGATACTGTCTCATATCATTCTCGTCCAGGAACAAATCATAGGGACCTCTATCATTTATACATCTAGGTGATCTAATCACAAATGATAAGAGTGCAATCTCCTTTGTCACATAGTTAATTTGTACAACAACACCATGATCTGTACAAATAGTGACGCTATGGGTCATAATTGTCCAACAATCTCCCACTTGGCCTATAGCCAGTCACTCGAGTGTCTTGACACCCGAACTATGTACGGTTGGCTCAAACTGCTGAGAAAACTTTCGTCAGCGGATTTGCATGATTATCATCTGATGCGATTTATTCGATCATCACATCGCCACGATGTATGATCCGAACGAATCAGATGAATATCGAAGTATGTATCTGGATCGTTGATGAGACCATTAATTCTTTAGCCTGTGCTGACGCCTAGCTCAGCTGCTAACAGAACTATATCTAATCTAATTAGATTTGTTTATCGACCCAGAAGGCTTCTATTGCTGCCTCAGCTGCAGCAATAACCCGCATTTGTTGTTTATTCGGTAACAGTATCTTGCTTGGAAGATTTCCAGCTCACTGTACCGTTATTCAAACTGTATAGTACCGTTTGCGACTTATAGTCGTCTTTATCGGTTAGGAAACTTGCTACAGTGATCCCAGTCACTTCAAGTTCTCCATCTCCATAGATTAAGACAGCATCCTTAGTTCTCTAAGATACTAACGGATGTTCTTAACATCAATCCAGTGACTATCACTTGGATTGGCCTGTTTGTGAATCCATATGCTCAAAGCGTATGAGACACCAGGTCGCGTACATTTTTCAATGTACGATTTCTCGGAGAGTTTTCTCGAAAGCCAAGCTTTCACCGATAGTTATTATGGGAATATCATTTCCAAGAAATGACATATTATCATTATTTTATAGGACAACCACTGTCAGTGCGCTCCCACTAACCTCTTATATACACAAGAATCATTTTCGTTTTGAATTAAATCATACTCATTATGATTACATCAAAACGATAATTCCAAGAACCTATGCTTGCTTCAATCCAAACATGGATCGAATAACCTGCAAACCTTGTTTGCTAGTTTTGGTACGACAAAACCGACAGGATGTTGTAAACATCCTCCAAAAGGTTTCCTTTTCAGGAAAGCGATTTTCCCGTTAAGCTGTCATATTTCATAAATGAAACATGCAGCATTAGCAAGCATTATCCAAATGGATTTACCGTGGCAACAGGTAAAAGGTTGAATCGTAATCAACACAATGTTGATAACGATACCTTTCCGCTAAAGCCTAGCTTTATACGTTGGTATGTTGCCATCCATGTATGTCTTCCTTGAAGACTTATATAGTACCAATAGGCACAATGCCTTGCGGTACATCAACTAGTATCCAAACTTGTTGATATACATGGAATCCATTTCGGACTCATGACACTTTGTCATAATTGGGGAGTCGATACCTTGTATCACTTCCTCATACGTAGTCAGTTGGTATACCTTAAAAGATAGACATCCTTATGAGGTGAGATCAGAAACCCATACCCCAGGTTGTTTTCTGACTCTCTCCGACTACGTGATTCTTGTGTATTCGAAGATTAATGGTAACAGTTTCATCCTTGATGAACTATTTGTGTTCCATTAGGATTCGGTGCCTCGAATAGTATTACCCCGATTTTCATCGAGTTTTACTATCCTCCCACTGACCACTGCATATCGGTATTCCTCTTAGGAAAAACCGCATGGTGAGCAACAATCTAATTGTTCTCTTGTGAGTTGTATAAGTACTATACTTTGGTATCCCTAGGATAACCTACAATTGGCACTTATCCAATTTGGGTTTTAGTTTGGTATCATCCAAACATATGCCTAGCATACCCAAATATTCAGGAATGAGAAACCCGGTTTCTTTCCCGTTCATATCTAATATGATATCTGTCAAACAGATTTTATGGAACCTTATTCTAAATAAGTTTTGCACTGTTTAATGCTTATCCGTTGAAGGAAATGGTAGCTCAGAGCGACTCATGATTAACCTTATCATGTCCAACAAAATTCGGTTACTCAGTTCGGACACACCGTCAAATTGACGTGTTCCGGGAGGAGTCCTCATTGAAAGAATACTATACTCTTTCAAGTATATTAGAAACTTATTGCTTAAGTATTTTCCATTACGGTCTTACCGTGACAGTTTAATACTTTAGCCGATATGTTTGTCTATTTCGTGTCGAAACTGAAAAAGTTTCGATTTGTTTTTCAAAAGAAACATATAACCACAACGCGATGCCACATCCGTAAAACTGTCACTAAATATTCATATCCACCTCTAGCCTAGCTAGACATGGGCCCACTTGCTTCACTATGAACTAGGGCTAACAGATCGGTGGCACTTATACTTTTACCAAGTAAAGGTGTTTTAGGCACTTTGCCCAATAAACTAGATTCGTAGACTTTATTTGAATGGAATCAAATTAGTCCTAGTACCCACTCTTCAAAAGTGTGGATATACGATTTTTGTTTAATTGTGTCCCAGACAACAATGCCACAGAAGTTTCTTCTGATCAAATCAGTTTGAGCTATTTGTTTGTCATGTTATATTTTGAGATTTATTTATATTCAAAATATAAATTCTGTTATTCACATCTAATGTGTTTATCTCAATATCATCTTTATATAATAAACACTTTAGTGTTCTAGAATATAAAGGTTCACCCGCAGCGGGTTAAACACTGATATAGAGATAATGTATCTAGTCAAACTAGTTACATTATAACAGTTTCTAATTTAGGTACACACCCGAGGGTAGTTCCTAAACTTAGGTATCTACGGTTAAAACAGCGACTTTCGTCCCGTTTCCAATTCGCAGATATTAATCTCAATTGAAGTCAGTATCCTGTTCAAAACAGATTCTGAACATCAATACATATTTTATGTACCACACTAAGTATTTAAAATCTAATTTAATACTAGTAGTAGTGAACATAATTATGACAAACATATTTGAAGTCAGAGCCTTGCTCGTCTTCAATTCCTTCATGTCTGCTTTGTCCAAACGGCAGTCACGCTTCCGCGATCCCGTTTGCCACAATTTAGGCAGACATTTTGGGATATGTCATTTATCTTCCCAGAAGATTATAATGATTTTGCCTTTGCCCTTTTCAACACTCCAGAAGCCTTTGGCCAAGCCTTGGCCTTCTAGAATATCGAAGTAAGGTGCGCCTTGCGCTACTTGCCTAATTGCAAACTTTGACTTTGTCTCCTTGAGAATAGTCATTAACTCTCCAAGAGTTATTATTGCAATTTAGTACTTCTAAAATCTATAGATTTATGAAGATCCTTCAATTTCATTATCATACTTTAAGGATCTAATCCTTAGTTCTGATTCAGAAATTAAGGAGTCTACTGCGACAAGCTTAATGGATTAAGCACTAAAGTTATCATTACATAAATCTTCCAAAGATTATGCTCTACTATTTGCTTAACTCCGGGCTTAGGCCTAATATGTTATTTTATCAAATAAAGTAACTTATTATTTTTCCAGGACCATCCTGAAATTTATTCCCAATTTGAAAATTAAACCATTTAAATACATTTTCCCTAGGATTATGTTTTAAATGTCAATCTTTCAATTTTATCTTGATTTTAATAGTCCAACTATTTAATCAACGATTTGGTACTATTTATTATAATGATTACAATAGTCCAACTATTTAATCAACTATAATTTAATAGATTAAAATCAATTATATTGATTACTATAATCCAATTATAAAATCAACTATAAATGAATAGTTTGAATATAGTCCAACTATTTATTAAAACAACATTTAAATATTAGTCCAACTAACATTTAATTTATTTGACGAATGATATTTGTTTGAGCGCGTATGGCAAGTAATTAAACGAATATTGCAAATTCAATTCTTGCCTCCCACTATTTTTCGGCGAGCCTCTAACCCTCTGTCGAGTACTCGGGAAACCGTGTTTCCTAGTGGGCTAGGATCCCGTTAAATATCACACAATCTTGACTTTGGCCAACAAATTGTATGATAATTAACTAGGTAGATCTCTAAGATCGATTGGATCCAATCCAATTCCTAGATCCGGTAGGGGGACATCCAAGTCCGAAACATATATCTTATATATGCCAATACATCCAATGTATTACCTAACCTTTTCCTCTGAATCAACTAAGCCTTGGCTTTGGCACAACAAACTTAGTGATCCCAGTTAAGCGCGACCCATTGACCATGGAAAGCTTCGTAATCAATGTCGATGGACAAGAAGTGGTCTTGACTTTGGCCAACAAACCACAACTTGGACAAGACACCTGATATGGAACAAAGCCTTCGTGATTCAAACACATCCTCGACGGACAAAGGCCTTGACTTTGGCCAACAAGCCAATGCCGTCGGATCTTGAGTGAGAATCACTCAATGGAAGGAAAAACGCTTAATATTTTTGAGGGTTTTTCGAGTGCAAATTGGCAACCAATTTATTATCTTTGTTAAGGTCTCATCATCATACACCCTTAAACATGCATTCTAAACACATTAAAGCGCGTATAAATAAAATAATAATGATATGCGGATGGATACTTTACACATTGATCCTAGATCAAATCTCTCCCTTCTCTCTCCCGCTAGCACAAATATACTTCTACCCGTTACACTACACTTCTAAAGAAACCTCATTTACATTGAGGGGAATAGGTGAGAAGAGAATACAAAGAATAGAGAGGTAATAAGGCTGGACACGCAGGTCCAATTAATAAATCAAATTTATTACAAAATTTCTAAAATTGTCCCACCCATCTAATATCCATCCGATATACATTATTCATGCATCGCAACCATGTATTCACACAAGCATGTTATCAATCAATCTAATCAAATTAATTAATCTGATAATTAGTGATCATCCAATGTTCAAACAACGATTTGATTTTGCTCGAGTCAAACTCGTTTTGCGAATAAGTACTCAAAGTACGAATTCTCGAATTAAATTAAACTACATAATTAAATCCAATTAATATGTATTAATTCTAATTCACTATTTAATTCCAAATTAAATTACACTTTAAAATGAACTTTTACGACTTAAATTCCAAATTTAATCGTTACGGGTCTCAAAGCCCGATTAACGTCCAACGTCAATTTAATTAAAGTCCAATGGGCTTTTAATTATTATTTCTTAAGGCGTGGACTTTTGGTCAACTCGGGTCAAACCGAATAACCAAATCCAATCCGGGAGTTACCCCATAAGCCTAGAAATCAATTTGGCCCATTAGGCCCAATTAAACTTTAAAGGTCCATTAAGTCGCATTTGGGCTTTATGGATGCGGTTTTGGGCCCAATTGGATCCAACCAATTTGCCTAAACCCAACTTTGTACAACAAAGCCCAATAAGCCCAATTACAATTTAAAAGCCCAAATCCAATTTAAGGCCCAAATAATTAAATTCAAAAATCCAATTTCCCAATTTAATTACCAAAGTGTATAACATGATTAAACCCAAATTAACATTTCTAAAAACAATAATACACAATTAATCATGCTCATTTACATCATCACATGTCCAACACATTTTGATTAAAATCAAACCAAATACATGCTTCAAAGTCGGCAATCAAGGGAATTTTATATCAATTCAAATCAATCCAATTAAATCCAAATTAACATTAAATCCACATTTCCAATTGATTCAAGTCATCCAATGATCAAAAAAAACAAAAAATCCAAGACCATTAGGGCCTTCAACCTTTCGGCCAACACCAAATTTGGGGGGAAAAATTTGATCCAATCAAACTTCAATTCAAAATGTTTTAAGCATACTCATTCATCCAATTTCACAAAATCATGCTCAAATACAATTTACCCAAATTTTAAGCCCTAAACATTTCATGCTCAACCTTGCTCTAGATGCCATTGTTGGTTTCTATTAAGGTCCCAAGATCAATAATAAGCATGAATCAAGTGCGAATACAAATCGAAGAAGTTGCGGAATACTCACATCGATCGGTTGAGCGACGCGGAGGCAACAAAATTTCAAATTCTGCCCTGAACTGGTCAGCAGGCAGCAGAAACAACTCACTGGTTTGGCCTCCGTTTTTGGGTCCTTCGTCAAGCTCCAAGCTTCGTCGAACGATTCCCGGCTCATGGGTGGACTTCCCTATCACCTTCGCATGTCTCGTAAGTGTGCTAGCACTCATGAATTTTGCCACAAAATCCAAACTCTTGCTTCCCAAACTCACGGCGCGAGTATGTGACAGGGAGAGAAAAAAGCCCTTGGGCGTGTTTGGAGAAGAAGAGAAGAAGAAGAGAGAGGATGTGTGTGTGTAATTGTTATGTGTATGATACACAACCAATATTAAAATCAATTACCAAAATCAAATAATGGTAAATAGATTTAATTAATTCAAAATCAATCAAACCATAACATTGCTGTCAAACACTCAAACATCACTCACATCAAGTCACATCAATCAATCAAAATGGTCACATCACTCAAAGTGACATGATTTGACGCTTGATTGACGCTAGATGCGACTAGTGATTTGACGCTTGATTTGACTTGCGTGCCGCACTCGAATTCGAAATGCGAATGCGCTCGCAAATAATCCCGGGCTCGGGTTCGCTAATTCCAAATTAACGAATTTTCCGTTGCGACGTAATTAAATGATTACGCCTAGCGAAATCACTATTCACGTCGCTAACGAATTAATTCGTTCGCCCGAATTAAAATCTAATTTAATTCCGCGTCGAAATCCAATTTCGTTTAATATATCAAATATTAATTATCGATTAATTCCAAATTAATCGTTATCTCTCTTTTAATGATATTTTATCCCAGATAAAATATCTCCGCAATTAATCCCAGATTAATTTCTCTCTCTTCTAATTAATCCCAGATTAATTTAGAGTGCGAGTCATACGTCATCGGTGAATCTTTGGGAAGCGACCCATGAGATCCCCGGATATGTTGGCAGTAAATTCGGTCGTCGGACTATCCGAACACGTAAGTACCTCGTACTACGTTTTACCGATTTACAAGACAAGGTTGGCCTCTAGCAAAGCGCCATGCCTACCCAATTCTCCGGAAATATCCTTACAGGAATAAAGGATCTATATCAGGCGTAGTATACGTAGTATTGCGTATTTCTGTCCAGTATCAGATGATCACGTGCTAGGCCTGGGGCTGGAATTGTGTCGCCCCGTACGAAGCACATGTCGGATGTCTGGTAACTAGTCTCTATAATCGGATAAACATGACCTTGTCATTTTATCCCGATAGCTGCAGCATTTAAGAGAACCAGTCTCGTATCCTACGTGACCATCATCTCCATATGACTGGAGTGACACTTCCGTCTTGACATCACACCCAACACACTACGATTCTCAATATACCCAGTATTGGCGTACACAGAACCTGTTAAAGCCCTGGACGACCTCAACCAAAGTATATTGATTGTCGCAAGTATTAGCGGTGCAAGTCTCAGGTTAAGACCAAATACACCTACCCTGATTTCGGACTTCCATAGACACATAGTCATACTACCAATGGAATTCCGAGGGGGTCTATCCAGAGCGAAGCTGTTTCCCGTACCATCGGTAAAACACAACCTCTATTACACTTGCATGAGTATCCTATACCCAAATATATGAGAACTATGTCGTTGTGCCCTCACAACGCGCACAAGTGTAATACTAGTCTTTTACGTATTTATCGATGTCCAATCTCGATAATACTCTGACTAGGGATATTTAATGATTTATCCTTCGTGGACTGATACTGTCTCATATCATTCTCCGTCCAGGAACAAATCATAGGGACCTCTATCATTTATACATCTAGGTGATCTAATCACAAATGATAAGAGTGCAATCTCCTTTGTCACATAGTTAATTTGTACAACAACACCATGATCTGTACAAATAGTGACGTATGGGTCATAATTGTCCAAACATGACCTCATGATTAGCACTTCGACAGTTTTAAGAGAAACATCATGGATATCGAGGAAGAGGAAGCGAGAACAGAAAGTTTTATGGTCAGATAGAAAGATCATTGGGGGGCCTTCAGGACAAGCTCGCTCTACTGAGGTCACCGCCACAGAAAAAGGGATCTCCCAATTTTGGTAGACCTTTGTCAAAGGGTGTTGGAAAAATTGAAGAGGCAAGGAATCCTAAAACCCTTAGAACCTAAACCACTTCAAAACTTGTGCCACACCCCTCGACCTAAACCTATTACATCACTTCCATCAGCAAAAAAGCCACGAACTGACAACTGCACCTGCCTTAGGCATGAGATCCAATACCTCATTGACACCCATAAGATATCCATCCCAGAAAAAGAACAACCCAACACAAACGGAAACCCTCTACCCAACTACCACTCCATTCCACCACCCACCTACATGATCAACTTTGGCCTGCTCGAAGGCTTTGTCCTCCAAACTCTCAACCACCAAGCTTTTTGCATGGGGGTATGGGACAGCAGTAGTGAAGATGAAACAGAGCAGGGGAGAGATTTCTGGGAAAACTTCTCGAGCAGTGACGAAGAGGAGGTAAATGGGATGACTCGCAATGGACATTTTTATAGTGATGTAACAGAGTAAAAGAAAGCCGAGAGGTGATGGAGAATACGGATAACACTGATGGGGATACTATGTTCCGTCAATTGAAGAAGACACGGGCACAAGTGATCATATGGGAGTTATTATGCGCCTCTCATGAGCATAGACGTGCCATAGTAGAAGTTCTAAGTAAGATAATGGTACCTAAAGATGCAAACTCGACAATGTTCGTAGGGTCGGTACAGAAAGAGGGTAGGCTGATGATAACATTCTCTAAAGAAGAGCTCCCGATGGAGGGGGAGGGGAGGAATCACAAAAAGCCGCTATTCATAAAAGCAGAAGAAGTAGAGAGGCAATAAGACATCTTGTATGATTCTGTCAAGGTTGGGTATGCAGACAACAGATTTAAGCCTCTCCAGCATTACTATCAAGCATCGATCCACATTAGCAACTATGATAGCACATCAGAAGATAGCAAGAGTTGATCGAGACTAAGCGTCACATCAAGATCACAAGTGTGCCTGATAGAAGACAAGGTGGAGTTCACAGTGCTTGATATCCCAGCTACATTTGCTCTGTTATTGGGGAGGCCATGGTTTTATAGACTTGGGGCATGCCATTGACCAGCGTAAACACACGCGTATAACGCAAGCTCACGTATCGTTCAAGTAGTATAAAAATATTGATCCCACGAGGACTAAATTCCTACTATTGTTATTAATTATTGAATCTATTTATTTACAGATATCTAATTGAGAGAGAAAAGAATGATTACTTGATTGATTTGATTGATTGTAGAATTGCTAAATAAATAAATAAATGAAAAGACAAAAGAAAATACTAAAGAAAATAACAAAAGACACAAAGATCTAGGGTTGTGAATCATTCTAATATCATATAAAAGATGAAGTGGTTATTTCATGTTTGTGTAATAAATCAGTTTACTAACATGGAACACTAAATTATACAAAAGCCTCTGTCACGCAAATACCCAGTTTAACCGAATTGAACCATATGTCTATGTCAACCAAATTATCTGGATTCATTAAGTTTAAGTTCCAATTATGGCTACCCCCGCCCCACAGGTATATGTCTATCCTGTAAGGAAATCTATTAAAGGGTTATCTATCCACAAGGAAGATCGTGGGCTATTAAGTCTAAGGCTGAAACCTAAAATCCATATGTCTAGTTCATTTTAGATTTACCACATCAATCTTATTGGTGATCAGACAACAAGAAGCATTAAGCTTAAGACTTAATAAGTAAACCTTTAAATTACCCAAACTATAAAATAACCCCTTATAAACCGGTGATATTAGAATTCATCACAACCCTAGATAACTAACACATAACTAGGGCTAGTAAAAACTTAAAAGTAAAAGACATAAAGTAAAAATGCTGAAAAGTAAAATAAAATAAAATGCTAAGGTAAAAGGAATTACTTTTACTATTTAATATTTTAGATATCTCCCATAAAATAATATATAAACTTGTGATAATATTACCAACCGACCAATCTGGCGGTATCCTTTATTAGTCAGGTTTAAACCAGATTAAAATGAATTACCAACCGACCAATCTGGTGGTATCCTTTTGAAGTCAATATTTTAAATAGTGAATATATTATTTTTAAGGGAGATAAATCTAAATAGTAACAGTAAAAGAATTACCTTTCACCATAGCTGGGGAAGTTACTTCCTCATGGTGAATCGTAAAAACTGTAAAAAGTAAAAAAAAAGTAAATTACTATATTAACAAAACGTAATTAAAATTTTTTACAAAACTAAAAACTAAAAAAACTAAAAAAAACAAAAAGAAACTAGAGAGAGAAACTCTCTCTTTATATAGAATAGAAGAGAGAGAGTGGTGCCACTAAAACTGAAATTTGAAGCTCTATTTATAGGCCTCGTTAGGCTTCCAGAGTCGCGACGCTGAGCCCTTTGGCGTCGCTACGCCAGCTTCTGTCGAAGTGGCACGCTCTGGTTCGTCTGTTTGCAGATTCTGGATAAGCTGATAAGGTGACACGTGGCAGAGTGGTTGGGCTTCAATTATTGTGACATGTGGCAGCTTCTGATTGGTCGATGAGATTCTTATCCGCCACGTGTCAGATAAGGATTAGATACTCAATGATTGATGCTGACATGGCGGTGACATGGCGGTGACGTGGCGGTGACATGGCGACACGTGGGAAAGAGACTTTCGGCACCGTAGGATTGCGACACGTGGCACTTCCTGATTCGCTGATGATGACGTGGCGATGAGGTGGCAGTTTGACTTGGTCAACCTGGTGATGTGGCTGATGGCGTGGCAATGGCGTGGAGTGACATGTTGCACACGTGGTGATGATGACTGTCAGCACCGTAGGATGCTGACACGTGGCACGGTGCATTTTAGCAGATCGGTTGTGATGGTGACATATGGCACGACGCACGTTAGCAAAGTCAAACTTTTCTCAGATTCTGATTTGTGGACCCGGCGCACGTTAGCACTGTTCGGCGCATGTTAGGCGTCGCGACGCGGAAGGTCTTGGCGTCGCGACGTGAGTAATTACCAAAATGCCTTTTTCGTCCAATTTTCACTGTTTTGGCCCAAATCACCTCCAGAATGTCCTGAAACTTTATTTATCTACAAAATAACACAAAACACATCAAAATATTCATAATACTCAAGAAACTATACAAAATATAAGGTTAAATGAGTGGGAAATAGTGATAGATTTACACCAAGTTATTAAGTTCCCGCATTGAGAGGAAGTCGTCACCATGAGGGCTGAAATAGACAATGATGTTGTGGCTGCTTTAGACATACAATCTTTCACAAGGTTCCAAGTGACAGCAAACTTCAAAGAATGGGTGGACCCAAAGTGGCTAGAATCATGGAAATAATGAAATATAAGCCGGGCATAGGTTTGAGTGCTAGAGGCCAGGGAGTAAGAGCACTGCCAGATTTCAAGGGACATACCACTAAGAGAGGATTGGGGTATGAATCCGATGGGAATGAGCCGAAGACCAAGAAAAAAATGATGAAGCTGATGGAATACTTTATGAAAGCCACAAGGTATCAATGAGAGCCTGAACCAATAGAAGTCAATCAATGAGATCATAGTACCAGGATTTGAAATCTTCAAGGATGTGATGGGCCAAAGAACCACAGGCAGAGGAAGTTGTAAAAGAGGAAGATAAAGGAAGAAGAACTACTGTAGTTGTTGGAGATCTGACACTCGAAGAAATCAAGGAGACAGAAGAAGACAAGACTGCAAATTACGAAGATGTTTATTTTCCTGACCATTTGATTGTAATCCTGTATTTATTAATAAAGACATTGATTTTGCTTACTTGTTCGAGTCCTTTCCTGTTAGTCTGCATCATAACATGCATGACATGAGCATATTTGACATTGACTCAACAAAGACAAATGTATTTAATCTTGGTACATGTGAAAACCCCAAGGAAATTTCAATTGCAAGTTAGGTTACCTCTGTTGAGCGGAAAGAATTAGAGAGAATATTAATAAAATATGCAAAAGTATTCGCCTGGTTCTATGAAGACATGCCAGAAGTGGACAAGGGTATTGCACAGCACATGATACCAACTTATCCGAACATGAGACCAGTGAAATGAATGAAGCCGAAGAATGAGGCTAGAATGGGCCGCAAAGGTTAGGGAATAAGTCAAAAAGCAGATAGATGTGGGGTTCTTAGAGGTGGTGAAGTACCCCGAGTGTGGTTAGCCAACATTGTGCCAGTGCCGAAGAAGGATGGAATGTCAGAATGTGTGTGGATTATAGGGACCTCAACAAAGCTTGGCCAAAGGATGATTTTACCCTACCCCATATAGACGTTTTGGTTGATAGCACGGCTTTATCTGCTATGTACTCATTCGCAGATGGATTCTCAGGATATAACCAGGTCCTCATGGCCGAAGAAGACAAGCATAAGACTGTCTTCATCACTATTGGACCCGGCGCACGTTAGCTTGGACCTGGTGCATGTTAGGCGTCGCGACGCCAAAGGCTTGCGCGTCGCGACGCGCGAAATGACCAAAATGCCATTTTCGTCTGTTTTCACTGTTTTGGCCCCAAATCACCTCCAGAAAGTCCTGAAACTTTATTTATCTAGAAAATAACACAAAACACATCAAAATATTCACAAAACTCAAGACACTATACAAAATATTAGGTTAAATGAGTGGGAAATAGTGATATAATTACCACTCATCACACCTCCAAACCTAACATTTTTCTAGTCCTCGAGCAAAACACAGAGTAAAATAAAATAAACATCTTTAAAATAAAATTTATTTAAGCCACTTTCGTAGGGATCACGGTTGCATTTAGCGTATGCAACAAGCCTTTAAACCCCTAGGTGTCCCTAGTGGACGAGTTGTAGTCTCGTCAGGGTTTACAGCAATGATACCACAAACATTTTACAAAAGTAAAAAGGTAGTGAAACTAATGCATACAAAAACAAAAAGACAAGCGAAAAGAGAATAAAGAAGTTAGTGACTAATCAGGTGAAACTTCTACTCCAAGTTACTAGTTGTTTTCTTTCTTTCTAAATTACTGAATAAGTAAATTCTCCAATTATATTTATCATTCTCAATATACACAGCCAACAAAATATTAAACAACTCATTTTTGCCCACAACACTCATAAGTGCAGTTGATAAAAGAGTAATATTTTTGTCCTAAAGTTTTATCGGAGTTCAAATCTTTTTATAGCAATGGAATAATTTTTCTCATTTTTCTGATTTTTTCTTTGATTTTTGATTTTTTTTTATTTATATACAATATCTTCCATCTATGTAGCGAGTGTTGGGTCGGTGACTCCCAAACTAGTTGGCTTTAGGGCACAAGGTGTTAAGACACCCCTACGGACTTAATTACTCAAACTTCAGATATATATATATTTTTTTGCAACATCCTTGATCCATCTAGCAAGCTTTGGGCCAGTGACTCCCAAACCAGTTGGTTTTAGGGCACTAGGTGTTAAATCAGCCTTACAGACTTAATAACTCAGATCTCAGACTTTTTTTTTTACTCCATTGCTTTTTGAGATGCTTCCTCCAATTAAACTAGAGCACTGAATATTACAAACTTTTCAATTATAGCTCATGTCCGTATGTTCAATGCATGTTGATAATAACTGCCAACTGAGCATATGAAGATCCATTTTAGTTAGTATTATGGAGAATTCACAAATTAAATAATTCAAAATGAAATAAACAAAAATTAACTTGTTCCGAATTGAGATACGTCTCAGGAGTGGAAACTCCTTACACAGATATCTCTTACCAATTTCACCTTTTTAGTCAAAATAAAAACACAAAAACGCAAAATATTTTTGTAATTTTTGAAAAATTTTCAATTTTTTTTGTATTTTTCGAAAAATTTTGGACTAAAAATAAAAACAACACACAAACTAAAAATAAGGTATTGATCAACTAATTCCCTCCCTCAAACCTAAATGAGACATTGTCCCCAATGTCTTAAACAGTAGAAGAAGAGTTTAGGAGATAATACCTGGTTAGCTGAAATTCTACAGGAAATTAAAGGTTAAGATCCAGATTAATCCGACGCCTCTTACCACAATCGTCCTCGGACCAATTTATCTTTGAAAGGATAGGGTCAACTTGTGGTTCATAGGCTAAGATTTGGTCAATTAGATCCGGAGCAGTTCTCGCAGTGAAGAGGAGTTCTTTTAAAGGTTTTGACACGAACCCATTTCTCCGGGCGTCATCAAGAAACACAAAAAGAAAATCATAAAATCCATCAACGTTGTACAGTCCAAGCGGTTTCTGGTGTATGTTCAGGTTCGCAAAGATAGCACTATAAAAATTTCCTCCAATGTACCCAAGCCACCTGGCAAAGCAATAAAAGCATCGGCACAGTTAATCATTTCTACCAATCGTTCAGACATACCTTGCACGATCTGTTCCTCTCCGTTTGATTATCCAATAAGATTTGCCTCTGCCAAGGGTTTTGGGATGATTCCCAAAACGTGACTGCCTCATTCATGTACGGCCTTTGAAACGATCCCCATTAGTCCAAGATTGCCTCCGCCATATACTAAGTGCATATTCCTTGCAGCTAAGACTCGACCCAATTCATGTGTTGCTTCTACATATTGTGGCTTAGTACCAACACTAGTTCTGCAAAACACACAGATGTTTTCAACTCGTCTTCTTGAAGTGGCTTCCATGTTTTACTCTGGATGTCTTCAAAAGGGCAATGACAATTGAATTTATAGTACCTGAAAAAGGGTGAGTAATAATAGCAGTAGTATCTTCCATAGGACGTTTTTTAGCTAAACAACAAAAGAAATCGTGAAAGGTCAAAAAGTCTGGATCCTATCTACGAAAATATAGATAATTACAACAGAAAAGCAAATCAAAGCAATAATTAAGGCAACAGAATTGTGTACAAAATACGCCATTCGCTTAGTATAAATTCATTAGGATGCGTCTCAAGAATACATTCCTTACTCAGCCATCGCTAATGAATTATCTTTTATCTTTGCCAAACACCATCTCTTCTGTCTTATGCTTTGGTTGAGCTTTTCCCTACAAAAATAACACATAAAATTAAAAACTCTACAACATGTATACACAAAATATAAAAACAGAAATTACAACAAAGTGCATGGGTTGCCTCATTGCTAGCGCTAAATTTTTCGTCTTCAGCCAGACGTGACTGAAATTCATCTGTCAAGGAGATTTCAGCGTGGTTTTGGATGTCCGATTAAAGACAATCCCATGAGCGTTGCTTTTGAAGGGTCTCTTCCAACAGTAAAGTGGCAAAAAGAATTTTGTCATATTTCGTGCTTGTGCCACCTTTTTAACCTTTATTGCTCCAGTGGTTCCTGAAAAGAAAGAAATAAAATCATGAGGTCTCGTATGGTGCTTGACCTTGAATGGAAGTTCCATTCTATCAAGCTTCCGTGTGATATCTCTAAATTGTACTCCCAAAACAGTGATGTTTCTTCTGAATGCTCTGGATCTTTAATAAGTTCAGACATTTGCTCTTCCATTTGCTCTGCTTCTTGCTCCACCTTTTCTTCACATATGTATTTTAGGATTTCCTCATCCAGTTCTTCATCTGTCATTAGTGAAATGCATGCTCCATAAGTATCTGCCTGAGGATGTAAAGATGTTTCTGACATTAGGTCCTATGATACGACTGGAATGGATGGTTCAGGTAGATCTTCATCAAACATCATGGCAAAGCATGCTCCAAGATCTTCATTTTGAGGATACAGAATTCCATCCTCATTTGTTGGTGCAGTTGGTACAAATAGCTCAGCTTCTTCATCCTCGTCAGAGTCAGAATAAAAAAAATCAAACCGAGATTTTGTTGGTTCAAGCTCCTAAACTGATACATCTGATTCTTGATACTGCTCAGCCTCATCCACTGTTATGATGTCATGATGAATCTCAGGATATTCGAAGGCTTCTTCAGTATTATTTGAATTTGCTCCGTGAGATATGTGATTCAGGTTGTCTGTTAATTGTCTAACTTGATCTGTCATCCTCTATATAGACGCCTCTTGACTCTGAATGTGTGCATCAAATTGAGCTTCCGTTCCTCGAACCAATCTTTGAGCATGTGAATCAACTGATCTTCCTCTGATGGTTCTGGTTCTTGATGAAGATCGTAGATGGATGGTGGATAAGATGGAAAGTATGATGGTTCTTGTACCTTGAATGATTCCAATAATTCTGCCACTCTGAAAGGTATATACATTGATCGCTCGGGTGGTTACCATCACATATTACACATCTCCCCATTTCGTTCTGATGAGCAAATGTAGTATTGCTTGATTCTGACATCCAGTGATAGTTGTTGAGCTGGTCAACAGGCCTTAGAAAATCGGACTGTTGTTCCCAGATTTGGGGTGTATCTTTTAGTAAAGCTCGTGATCTCTCAATCTCCCAATAATGTTCCATTTTTCAATCACCTGCAAACAAAAGAAAAAAAAATTACAGATAAAAATAAAGAAAATTAGATACAAGTAAATTAATAACTCAAGAAAAATAAGTCCCCGGCAACGGTGCCAAAAACTTGACCAGCGTAAACACACACGTATAACGCAAGCGCACGTATCGTTCAAGTAGTATAAAAATATCGATCCCACGAGGACTTATTTCCTACTGTTGTTATTAATTATTGATACTATTTATTTAAAGGTATCTAATTTTAGGGAGAAGAGAATGATTGTTTGATTGGTTGGTTGAATGTGGTTTTCCTTAATTAAAATAAACAAAAGAAAATAATAAGGAAAATAACAAAAGACTCAAAGATCTAGGGTTGTGAATCTTTCTAATATCTTTTAAAAGAAGAAGTGATTATTTTATGTTTGTGTAATAAATCGGTTTACTAACCTGGAATACGAAATTATGCGAAAGCCTTTGTCGATGGTCAGACGCAAATACCCAGTTTAACCCAATTGAACCATATGTCTATGTCAACCAAATTAAATGGATTCATTAAGTTTAAGTTTCAATTATGGCTACCCCCGCCCGACAGGTATATGTCTATCCTGTAAGGAAATCTATTAAAGGATTATATATCCTCAATAAAGATCGTGGGCTATTAAGTCTAAGGCTGAAACCTAAAATTCCTTTGTCAAGTTTATTTTAGATTTACCACATCAATCTTATTGGTGATCAGACAACAATAAGCATTAAGCTTAAGACTTAATAAGTAAACCTTTAAATTACCCAAACTATAAAATAACCCTTTATAAACCGGTGATATTAGAATTCATCACAACCCTAGATAACTAACACATAACTAGGGCTAGTAAAACTTAAAAGTGAAAGATATAAAGTAAAAATGCTGAAAAGTAATTGCGGTAAAGTAAAAGCTTAAAAGTAAATTACAATAAAATAAAATGCTAAGGTAAAAGGATCAACTTTTACTAATTACTATTTAGATATCTCCCTTAATATAATATATTAACTTGTGATTATTTTACCAACCGTCCATATAGGCAGTAACCTGATTAAGTCAAATTAAGTCCAACCAGCCATAAAGGCGAACCAAAATAACCAGCCATAAAGGCGGAACCAAAATAACCTGCCATATAGGCGGTAAGAAAATTTAATTACCAACCGACCAATCTGGCGGTATCCTTGATTAGTCAAGTTTAAACCAGATTAAAATGAATTACCAACTGACCAATCTGGCGGTATCCATTTTAAGTCAAATTTTAAATAGTGAATATATTATATTTAAGGGAGATTAATCTAAATAGCAATAGTAAAAGAATTACCTTTCACCATAGCAGAGGGAAGTTACCTCCTCATGGTGAATAGTAAAAACTGTAAAAAGTAAAGAAAGTAAATTACTAATATTACAAAACGTAATTAAAATTAATTACAAAGCTAAAAACTAAAAGAAAATAGATAGAAAACTCATTATTTACATCAGAGAAATTAGAGAGGAAGGTACATTTGAAACTGAAATCTCGAGCTCAATTTATAGACCCCGGTAGGCCTCCAGCGTCGCGACGCCATCACTTTTTGGCGTGGCATGCTGAGGTGATGACACGTGGCGATTCTGGATAAGGAGATAAGGCGACACGTGGTGAGGCGGCTAACAACTCAATTATTATGCTGACATGGCGATGGCGACTGTCGGCACCATAGGATTGCGACACATGGCACTTCGTGATTGGTTGATGATGACATGGCGATGAGATGGCACTTTGACTCGGTAAACTAGTGATGTGGATGATGATGTGGCAGTGATGTGGAATGACATGTGGCAATGCAATTTTTGGCACCATATGATGATGACACGTGGCACGTCGCACGTTAGCAGATCGGTTGTGATGGTGACACATGGCACGGCGCACGTTAGCAAAGTCAAACTTCTCAGATTCTGATATATTGACCCAGCGCACGTTAGCATGGACCCGGTGCATGTTATGTGTCGCGACGCCAAAGGCTTGCGCGTCGCGACGTGCGAAATGACCAAAATGCCATTTTCGTCCGTTTTCACTGTTTTGGCCCCAAATTACCTCCAGAAAGTCCTGAAACTTTATTTATCTACAAAATAACACAAAATACATCAAAATATTCACAAAAATCAAGAAACTATACAAAATATTAGGTTAAATGAGTGGGAAATAGTGATATAATTACCACTCATCAATGAGCTATAATTGAAAAGTTTGTAATATTCAGTACTCTAGTTTACTTGGAGGAAGCATCTATGAAAAACATTGGAATAAAAAAAAACGTCAGAGATCTGAGTTATTAAGTCCGTATGGGTGTTTTAACACCTAGTGCCCTAAAACCAACTGGTTTGGGAGTCACTGGCCCAAAGCTCGCTACATGGATCAAAGATGTTGCAAAAATATATATATCTGAAGTCTGAGTAATTAAGTCCGTAGGGGTGCCTTAACACCTGGTGCTCTAAAGCCAACTGGTTTGGGAGCCACTGACCCAACACTCGCTACATAGATAGAAGAAATTGTATATAAAAAAAAATCAAAAAATCAAAGAAAAAAATCAGAAAATTTATTCCATTGCTGCAAAAAGGTGTGAATTCTGATAAAACTTTAGGACAAAAATATTACTCTCTTATCAACTGCACTTGTGACTGTTGTGGGCAAAAATGAGTTGATTAATATTTTTGTCAGCTGTGCATATGGAGAATGGTAAATATAATCGGAGAATTTACTTATTCAGTAATTTAGAAAGAAAGAAAACAACTAGTAACTTGGAGTAGAAGTTTCACCTGATTAGTCACTAACTTCTTTATTCTCATTTCTCTTGTCTTTTTGCTTTTGTGTGCATTAGTTTTATTATCTTTTTACTTTTATAAAACGTTTGTGGGTATCGTTGCTGTAAGCCCTCACGAGACTATAATTCGTCCACTAGGGACACCTAGGGGTTTAAAGGCTTGTTGCATATGCTAAATGCAACCGTGATCCCTACGAAAGTGGCTTAGTTTACTTTTAATTGTTTCTTGTATTTTAATTTATTGTTTTGCTCGAGGACTAGCAAAATGTTAGGTTTGGGGGTGTGATGAGCAGAAAATATATCAATATTTACCGCCCCTTTTACTTAATATTTTATTTAGTTTCTCGGGTTTGATGAACGTTTTGATGTGTTTTAGTTTATTTTGCAGATAAAATAATATTGGGACACAATGAAATCATTTAGGACGAAATGTGGGTCAAATAAGGGCAAAAATTGGACTTGACATATTAATTTTGGAGATTGGAAACTTGAAAGGGCGTTTTAACGAAGTGCAGTTTTGGAAATTCCAGTTTTGCGCATCTGTCGTATTTTGGGCATAACGTTTTACTCCGATATCGGATGGAGCTGATTCAAGTTTTATATGAAAGAAGACTCAAAGATATACAACTTTGAAAGACAAAATAATTTCAAATTTTGAAGATTTCATGCCCGAAATTGATGAACCAGACAGAAGTGTGTTGTGTGTAATTATTAAAGTCATTTTCAATCATTTTCAAAGCCAAAAAAATAAATTAATAAATAAATAATAAAAATTATCAAATCACCACCGAACATGATAAGCAATTAGTGGAGCAATTAATAATGGATTTGGTGGAGCAATTAGTGGAGCAATTAGTGTAGCAATTAATAATGGATTTGGTGGATGATTTGATGGAGGCAAAATTTTGCTTATAAATACCAAGCCATTTCACTTGTAAATTCATATTTTCTTCTAAGGAATTCCTCAAGAATACTAAGAAGATTGTATATTGTTTGTTTATTTATAGCTTTCAGTAATTAATTTCCGCATTCGCACTTTCTTTTATTTACTTTTCAGTTTTTACTTTCCACAATTTACTTTTACGCACATTACTTTTCTTTCATTAATTTTCAGTTTTTACTTTTCAGTAATGAGGAGGTAACTCCACTTTGCTGGGGTAAAAGGTAAAACTTTTATTACTAATATCTAGATTAATCTCCCTTAATTATAATATATAAACTAGTTAAAACCTGACTTAACGAGGATACCGCCATATTGGTCGGTTGATAATTATTTAAATTGGTTTTAACCTGACTAAACTGGATACCGCCTGATTGATCAGTTGGTAATTAATTATTAATTTGACTTAATCTGGATACCGCCTATATGGCTGGTTGGTAATTATCATGCAAAGTTAATATATTATATTAATGGAGATATCTAAAATAGAAGTAATAAAAGTGGATCATTTTACCTCATCATTTTCTTTTATTGTACTTTTACTTTATTACTTTTCAGTAATTTACTTTTCAGCATTTACTTTTCAGCAATTTACTTTTCAGCAATTACTTTCAGCATTTACTTTTCAGCAATTTACTTTTCAGCAATTTACTTTTCAGCATTTAATTTTCAGTAATTTACTTTTCAGCATTTACTTTTCAGCATTTAATTTTCAGTATTTAATTTCCGCATTAACTTTCTGTCATTTACTTTTCAGCAATTTACTTTTCAGCATTTTACTTTATGTCTTTTATTTTATTTAAGTTTTTACTAGCCCTAGTTATGTGTCGTAACTAAGTTAGTTATCTGGGGTTGTGATGAATTCTAATATCACCGGTTTATAAGGGGTTATTTTATAGTTTGGGTAATTTAAAGGTTTACATATTAAGTCTTAAGCTTGATGCGTCTTGTTAATTGGCCACTAATAAGATTGATCTAGTAAATCTAAAATAAATTTGACAAATGAATTTTAGGTTTCAGCCTTAGACTTAATAGCCCACGATCTTCCTTGAGGATAGATAACCCTTTAATAGATTTCCTTACAGGATAAACATATACATGTCGAGCGGGGGTAGCCATAATTGGAACTTAAACTTAATGAATCCAGGTAATTTGGTTGACATAGACATATGGTTCAATTGGGTTATACTGGGTATTTACGTCTGACCATCGACAGAGGCTTTCGCATAATTTAGTGTTCCAGGTTAGTAAACCGATATATTACACAAAAATGAAATAACCACTTCATCTTTAAAATGATATTGGAAGATTCACAACCCTAGATAGTTTCCTAATATTGAATTTTATTAAACCTACTTTCGCGCAATTTTATTTACTTGTTTTTAAATTCAAAATCATCACCATTTCAAATCAATCAATCAACATGTTAGATACTAGCAATCATTTGACCTCATAAAATTAATAGATTAGGTCTTAAGTCCTCGTGGGATCGATACTTTTTATACTACTTGAACGATACGTGCGCTTACGTTATACGCGTGTGATTACGCACCGGTCAGGCCATAAGAAATAAAGACAAGGGTTGGAGGAGGAACAATAAGTCTTAACTTTTCTTGCAACCAGATCTGGAAAAAAAAAAGGTCGCTAAGTTGAAAACCTGAAAAGGCGACCCAGGCAAGATAGAGCAATCCGCTAAGTTGAAAATCTGAAATGATGGATAGAACGAACCTGCAAAACAAGGGGACTCCTAAGAAACCGACTTATAGGATGGTGTTTTATCCTGTCTAAACCATGAAGCGTCTCGGCCAAGATAATGGGGGAAGGATCATGACCACATCAGATTCCCTCGATGATGTGCAATAAACGATAGTCGCCTCTCGTACTATCACAACCCACTAAGAGGTATTGGGCCAAGATACAGAATAAGACTACATTCCTCCAGGGACGAGACCCTACCTCTATCCTGGAAGATACACGTAAAATGACCTGCAACTCAATGGACGAAGCACAAGGGAATATCTTTTCCGCATCTTCAGGATAACAAAGGAAAGCTTCGGAGGCTTCCCGAGGGTATTGAAATTGGAAACGCGGCATCTCCGGAAGAGTAGTAGGAGAAAAATGCAAGCCGAGAATGGTAGCAAACTCCTCAGGGAGAGGGCATATTTCGAAATCTGGGAATCGAAAGACATGGTTTTTAGTATCCCAAAAGGATGATGCCGTTTTCAAAAAGACGTGATCCACTTTGACCCGGTGCAGGTAGCGGATAGCAGAAAGCTGAGCCATGTCTGAGGATGACCAGTCTACCACCCCGCGAATAAAGGACACAACGGGATCTTGAGCCATGGCACCAAAGAGAACTGAGCAATCACCGAAGGAAAATTGGCAGAAGGAAACTGTAAGCAGGCCAAGGGGGCGCCCAAAGCTTTTTATAGGAAAATGGCACCAAAGGCCAAAAGGATTCCTAAAGGGGTGAAGAATACCCTCTAGCGCAACGAATGCCTAATCAAGGATGACATCAAGCCAATAGGACAAAGAAACCCCATCAGAGTAGAGATGCATCTATGCATACATGCACACATATCGCATACACATAATTTTTGTTTTGTGTTCGTAGGCTTTGAAGAAAAAGAAAAAGCGACTGGGACGAGCAACTCCAAGAATGGAGAGGAGCCTCGGGAATGAGGACGAGCAACTCCAAGAATGGAGAGGAACAACCTCGGGAATGAGGACGAGCAATTCCAAGAATGAAGAAGAACTCCGAGAATGGAGAGGAACAGAGCAACCTCGGGAATGAGGATGAAGAACTTCGGGAATGAAGAGGAACTCCGAGAATGGAGAACAACCTCGGGAATAAGGACGACCAACTCCAAAATGGAGAGGAACAACCTCAGGAATGAGGACGAGCAACTCTAAGAATGAAGAAGAATTCCAAGAATGAATGAGGATGAAGAACTCTGGGAATGGAGAGGAACTCTGAGAATGAAAAACAACCTCGGGAATGAGGACGAGCAACTCCAAGAATGGAGAGGAACAACCTCGGGAATGAGGATGAACAACTCCAAGAATGGAGAGGAATAGAGCAACATCGGGAATGAGGACGAAGAACTCCATGAATAGAGAGGAACTCCGAGAATGGAGAACAACCTCGGGAATGAGGAATAGCAAAGAGCCTTGAGAATGAGGACATATCAAGTAAGTAAAAAATACATGCATGACTTTGATAAGGTTATCACTGTCACACACTGCATAAGCCTCATCAAAGTGGGGGCGACTGACACTGCATTTTTTCATGAACCCGATGATGAGCCTCGTATGGAGGCACTACCTGAAAAGTTATGGAAGTTGCGAAAAATGAATGTCGGAAGGAAGGAAAACCTCTAAAATTAGACCCTCATCGGATTCGGACTCACTAGCCCGCCTCGAATTCACTCAGTCAAGCCTCTACTTCAAACCTTAGCCTCAGCCCATGCAGCCCATACAATCCATGCAATCGGCACATGCAATCCATGCAACCCAAAACCCCATACATGCAAATCCTCTCACCACTTGCCAAACTTAACATAGATTTGAAATCTCTTTCTTTCCAAACTTAACAAAGATTTGAAATCCCCTTCTTACCAAATATGTAAGATCCTAGACCCAAACTAGAAAGAATTATCACTTCCTAGTATAAATGATTTGAGTTTCCCATATAATTCCCTTAAACACCTTATATGGAAATTAAAATCTTGACACAAAAAGGGAGGAAAAATGGGAGAATCACCAAAAAAAATGGAGGAAAAAAATGAGGGAATCACCCCAAAAAAGGAAGAACAGCGGGAAAAACAACAACAATGAAAAATAGAGGGAAAAATAGAAACAACAAAAAGGGAGGAAAATGGGAAAATCACCGAAAAGAGGGAGGAAAAAATAGGGAATCACCGAAAAAAAGAACAGAGGGAAAAAACGACAACAATGAAAAACAAAGGGAAAAACAGTAACAACAAAAAGGGAGGAAAAAAGGGAGAATCACCAAAAAGAGGGAGGAAAAAAGGAGAGAATCACCGAAAAAGAGAGGGCCGAAAGAAAAAAAAATACAAAATAAAAAAAACCAGAACGTGAAAAATGTGGGAAGCAGAAGGCATAAACAACGAAGCAGAAGGTAGAAACAGCAAAGCAAAAACCAGAAACAGTAACCAGCAACCAGAAATAGCGAAGCAGAAACCATAAACAGCAACCAGCAACCAGAAACAGCGAACCAGCAACCAGAAACTGAACCAAACCTTGAAACCAAGTTTCGATCCTTCCAGCGACGGCCTAACGTACTTCCGAGAAAATAACTTAAAAGGTAAGACCTGATGGCACCCTTACCATATTTATTTTCATAATTCCGGGCGTTGCATGTCTGGCTGGACGTGGAATACGTCCAGCCGGGTATGCGAAGCCCTACATCAAAAAATGGCCAAATCTCTGGCCACATTTCTTCTTTGGCATTTTATTATTTATCATTTTATCTATTTATTCACTTTTATCGTTATTTTATTATTTCGCCTTTATTTTATTTATATTTGTTCATGTTGATGATTATCCGTATATGCATGGTTATATTTTTTATGTCCGTTTACATTGCATTGATGATTATGTGTGTTATTATCCCTCGTGGTATATCGGATGGAAACCCATACATAAATTCTGTAGCCGAATCCGAATATATGGTAGTGCGGTTTGTACTTGGGATACAACTCCACGTGCCACTCGGGAAATACTCATATATGCGTCGACCTCTTTCTTTATATTTTATTCATTTTTACTTCTTTAGTAATTCATTTTGCATTATGCGTGTGTGTTTAATTATTTCTACTGCATTATACTTTTCCTCTTTTTTACATTTTATATCGTTCATAATAATTTATTTCATTAACCATTCGCCTTATATAATACATGAGTGATTTAATTATATCTTTGCGTGGAGCCATATTATTTCTATTAATATTTATGGGTGTGCAAATTTGTGTTTATTTCAATCACCTTGCATGAACTGCATAAGACTTGACTATACCATTGTGTGAACCTGTACATTATATTGGCATAAGTAAGGGACCATTCCGAACCCAACGGTTTGAGATCTTCCCTTGCGAGGGGTGAGTGCAGTCTTAAATCTTTCCCAATTCACACTGGGTGGCGACTCCTTCATTCTCTGATTTAGTCCCCCGCAGGCTAATCCATATTCTCTACGGGCTGCGAGCCCAACAGTGTTTTGGTCGTCGAACATCATAGGCATAGCGGTAAACCCTGCGTCGCTCCTACAGGTGTAAAATTGGCCACGTCCTACAAGTGTTACGGAGATTAGAAGCTTTATATGGCTAGCAGGTTATTATAGAAGGTTTGTGGAAAACTTTTCTAGCATAGCAGTGCCTTTAACCCATCTACTCAGAAAGAGGTTAAATTTGTGTGGACTGATGGATGCAAGAGGAGCTTTCAGGAAATGAAGAGGCATTTGACCTCGACCCCGGTAATAGCTCTACCATCGGGTTCTGGTGGTTTTGTGGTGTTTTGCAATGCCTCCAGAATAGGTCTGGGTTGTGTGTTAATGCAACATGGCAGAGTTATTGCTTATGCATCCAGGCAGATGAAACCTTATGAGCAAAATTACCATACCCACAACTTAGAAATGGCTACAGTAATTTTTGCTCTTAAGATCTGGAGACATTATTTGTGTGGCGAACAGTTTGAGGTTTACACTAATCACAAACGTTTGAAGTACAGTTTCGATCAGAAAGATTTAAATATGAGGCAGAGAATGTGGGTAGAGTTCCTGAAGGATTATGATTGCTCCATTTTGTATCATCAAGGTAAAGGGAATGTGGTGGTAGATACGCTAAGCAGGAAATCGGTTGGGAGCTTGAACCTTAGATTTTGAGAGAAGCCTAGACAAGTATTTGCTATTAATTGAGTTTGCCTATAACAATAGCTACCATTCTAGTATCCAAATGGCACCATTTGAAGCCTTGTATAGGTGTAAGTGTCGATCTCCCGTGGGATGGTTTGAAGTTGGGGAAACTAGGTTATTGGGTCCGAATTTAATTCAAGACTCAATAGAAAAAGTAAAGTTGATTAAAGAAAGGTTGAAGAGTGCACAGAGTAGACAAAAATCTTATGCAGACCACAAGCAGCGAAACTTGACTTTTAGGCTGGAGATTATGTGCTTTGGAAAGTTTCCCCATTTAAAGGGAGTATGCACTTTGGTAGAAAGGGAAAATTAAGCCAACGGTATATTGGGCCATTTTAAATTTTAAGAAGGGTATGAGAAAGCACTTATGAACTAAGTTGACCACATGATATGGATAAGGTACATCCGATGTTTCATGTATCCATGCTCAGGAAGTACATTCCTGACGAGTCCTATGTTTTGGAACAACATGTGTTGGATTTACGTCAGGATCTAACGTATCCAGAACAAATAATTACTATTATTGATAGAGATGTAAGAAAGTGCATGTCTGATAATGGTTTTAATGATGTTGTTGTGGGTGACAAGTGTTTGAGGGATACATGCACTTTCTATGAGCTTAAAGTTAGTACGAATGTTTATCGGAAAGATACGTAAAATGGGCGTTAGTTGTTCGCGTATCGACTAGGATAGAACATTTAAAAATAAAAATAATATTAACTTGAAATCTACTATAGTCTTATAATGATGTATAATGATTGTAAAATAATGATAGCATGTTTTGTCCACATTTAACTTACATAGTACTTTCCTTGCTTCAATGAATCAGTGCCTAGAATCTTACCTATTCTTATCTTGATGTAGATCGACAGCTTGATCAGCTGCCTACCTCTCAGTAATCTTCTGCAATTCGCTACTGTGAGTATATGCCTCGTTTTATGTTTTCTTTGTTTAAGTTTCACAGGTTTTAATGTTTTAAGTTATGATTTGAATTGAGTTTGATTTTTTAAAGAATATGCATTATGATTATATGTTTCCGTCTCAGCGCACTTTTTATATTTACATGATATGTTTCCGCTGAGATGATAGATTGATATTATGTTTCCATCCCGACGCTCATTGCATTTTTTTTTTTATGTTTTTAGAACTCATCATATGTTTTCGCCGGGGTGCTCGTTAGGGTATCATCCATAAGAAATGGATTGACCCGTTACCTTATCACAAGGGATCGTTCGTTCCTCGCTCAGTCTATACGGGCGACTTGGGCGTTGAGCGCTTGTTATCTTTTTGACAATGCATGCATAAAAATCGTTTTATAAACATGTTTTAGATTTCTCTTATGATTTGTTTTCTTTGGTATCTACTCATTGAGTCCACAAGACTCATCCCCCTCAATTTATTCATGATTGCAGGTCTTCATTTCTTTTGATGCAATCCTTACTTTTGACGGAGATTTTGCCAGACATACATTATTTTGTAAAGTTACCATGTGTTGTATTTTTAATTTAGGGTATTGGGATGGTTAGTTAAAGGGGAAAGTGTAATACTTAAGTTTGAATAATATATTTATATTATATATATGATGTAATGATGTAGGCACGAAGCCCTTGAGTGATATTTTGATTTGGATGTGTCATGAGTGGTCTGAGGCCCTGTAATGTGGTTGAAGTTTTGTTTGAGTTTGTCTTGATCCTGGATTGTGGTACAGGTTGTCTAGTTTTTGGACGGGTCATCATGTCCATTTTTCTTTAAAATGTTAAAGACTTATGGAGACAGATTAATCTTGTCTCCTGTCGGTAGCATCCTACCTCCGGTGGGGTGTTACAGAAAAAAGGTACAAGTTATGTTGGTTCATTCAAGTCATCAACTCCTTGATGAACATTGAAAAGTGTACACTTAATAGTAGTGAAACTATTCATTTTACACTTATAATTTCATTAATTCCGTTGATGTTGCACATTTGTAAAATAATAATTAAATATATCTTTGTTATATTTTTATTGTGATTTTTTATGTAGGTAAAATAATTCTTTAAATGCATAACTAGAAAAATGGACGTGACATTTGAATTTTGGAGGCCAAAAACTTAAAAGGTAATAGTGTAAAATTTCGAAAATTCTAACCTTGCGCAATTTTCGTATTTTGGCCATAAATTTTTACCCTGATATCGAATTGAGACGATTCCAGTTCCAGATGAAATAAGACTCAAATATCTATAACTTTTTTGTTTACACGATTTTCTAGTTCTGAGGTTTGTAAGACCGAAATTGATAAAAATCTAAAGTGTGTTATATATAATTATTAAAAAATATATATATATATGGTGGAGGGTTGCCATCAACCTTTCGGTGGATGGACCCCTCCACATGCAGTTGTCTCCAATTTCAAATTGAAATTGTCTTCAATAATTGTAATTTGTAATTGTTGAAGACGCTGAGCTTCCTCTATAAATAAAAGGATGCTCCGGATTCATTTCTCATGTTTTCTTTCAAAATTTCTCTTGTAGAATTTGGGAGAAAATATATTGTGTGTTTTATTTTTCAAGCTTTGTTATAATTTTTTTCTTTTAGTGATAAAATTATGCATGTTTTTATTTAAATTATGAGTAGCTAATTTCGTCTTTTGGGGCAAATGGTGAAGCTCTTAATATGAGCATATAGATTAATCTTATTTATATTATAATATATGAATTGTAATCTAATGATTAATATTTAATTTAAATCTGGATTAATTATTGATAAACTTTGTTACCACTTATATGAATGGTTTTATTTATTTGGCATAATTGAGTACCTAACTAGACTTTTTATAGAGAAATGTTATCGCCGCTTTTATGGGTGGTTTTATTTGTTTTGGCATAATTCCTGAAATAAATTAACTGGGATATTATGACAATTTATATATTATAAAAAGTAAGATTTCTAAATTTGAAATATTAAAAGTGGATCCATTAGCCCCAATATTTTATTTTGCTGTTACAATCCAATTTAAAAATTATCAATCATTTCAAATAATTCATTCTTTTTATTTTCAAACAAATTATTATTTTATTTTACTAAATCTATTCTATGTGGATCGACCCCGGACTTACTGAGTTATTATATTACTTCGACACTCTTATACTTGGGAGTAAAGAACCACTTTGTGAGTGTGTCAAGTTTTTGGCACCATTGCCGGGGAATATAATTTAGTAGATAGAATAATAACTTAACATTCTTGTATTTTTTTTTTCTTTTCTTTATATTTTATTTTTGTATTTTCTACATTTCACTTTTTTTTCTTTACATTTGTATAGATACAAAGTATCCTGGTTGATCCTAAATGAATCCTAAACCCAGACATCCCACATATAGACAAACCATATACCTAATTCTTCAAGGTTACAGAGCTTGCATTTTGCCAAAGAATTTCTTGAACCATCCCCATCTTGAGATTCTTCCATAATTTTTTGTGAGAACCTAATTCGAGAAATTGAGACAGCTGATCGAGAAATTCAATTGAGATATGAATTGACAAGAATCAGAGGACTTTTTTAGGATCTAATCATTACATTTGTTCCCCTTATAATTTATCTTTATCTTTATTTTTTATTTTTTTGTTTTTCATTTGTTTATATTTTTCTTCTTTTTGTAAGTTTTGCATTTGCATATTTAAATTTTAGCATATAGTCTGCATTTAGGTAGCATGAGACATTGGTCTCAATCATCTAGTAATAGATTAAATAAGAGTCTTCATCACACCCCAACCACAATGACCGATAACCAAAATGAAAACCCACCTAACCGAGATGAAAATCTAGTTGATCAAGAACGTGAGTCTCAGCATGGCGATCTTAATCATCCTAGGAAACTCAGAATTCATGAATCTCACTTGGACAAGATTATCATCTTGCATTGCTTTCCCCCAGATGCATCACATTTCAATTTTAAACCAGGTATCATTGTAGGCACTGCATTCTTGCATAAAGCCCGAAGATGAGCCTCGTGTGAAGGCACTACCTGATAAGTAGCGGAAGTCACGGGAAACAGATGTCGGAAGGAAAAATTCAATAATTAATACCTTATCAAATTTAACTCATTTGTTTATCCTCGGGTTCGCTTAGTTGATCTCTGTTTTACATATTAGCCTCGGCCCAAAACCCCCGCAACCCATAAAAGCCCACATACTCATACACGCCCATCGGAAACCCATGCAACCCTTTTAGGCCCACACGCCCAAGCCAATCTAAAATAATTTAATCACATGCAAAACACATGTCAAATCCAATCAAATCACCTTCCAAATTTACAAATATTTTGAATCCAATCCCCACCAAAATTACACAACTTCTTCCCCTAAATAACTTAATAAAATACATCCATTTTTTGCATGATTTATTTCCTTACTAAGAAACCCTAGTACACCATTAAAAAATGATAACACTATCAAACCCTGGATGGCTCCTTTTTTTCCTTAGACAACTCACGGCCTCTCACTCTTCATACACTCTCGGCAGAAATCAAAAACACAAACCCTAAGGCCTAACACTCTTTCACGGCATTCACCAAATACAAAAAACCCTTACAACTCACGGCAAACCAAAAAAAACGTAAATCCTAAGACAAATCTCTCACCTCTTTCCTAACACACACAAACGGACCAAACAAGAAACCCTAATCTCACACAGACCACTCACCCAAAACCGATACACAAAGCAGAACACTCTTTCAACTCCTATCTCTCTCTCATTCGGTAACACAGCATTCTCTTCTCTCTCATTTCAACACGTCACAACACAGCTCTCTCATCTCTCGGCAGCAACAAAAACACAGACCTTAGACACTGCCACACAACACACACGTCCATTCTTCACACAATCCTCACCTTCAACCGACCATAAAACCACACAATAAGCCACCAATAATCACTCAACAACCCTAATAGCTCTCTCCGCACAGACCACACACCTTTCTCATCAAATACAAGCCACGCACACGTGAAACAAAAAGAACAAAAACTTAGCACACTTTTGAGGCTACACCTTGCATGCCGACAAACATAAAAACAATGAACCCTAAGGACCTCCACTAACTGAAATAAACAACAAAAAGATAAACCCTTCACCGACAGCACCAAGCCGAGGACCCAACTCTCTCTCATCTTCTTTCACGTAAACCAAGCTTTCCGCCGAGTCCCCACTAAAAAAAATGAAAACACTCGCCGAATAAACAATAAACACAGCAGCCCACTGACCGTAACAACACAAACCAAATCAGCCAACAACCATACGAACGAAACAGCCCCTTGGCTGACACAAAAATAGTCCAGAAACAGCCCCTCTGACCACGGAAACACCCCTGAAAACAGTCCAAAAAAATCATCCCAAAACCAGCCCCAAAAACCATAGAAAAATAGTAGCAAAAACATAGAAATTAGCAGCTCAAAACAGCGAAATAGTGAACAAAAATGTTGAACCAGTGAATCAGAAAAGCTGCGGAGCATTAACCCTTCCGGCGACGTCTCAACGCGCTTCCGAGAAGCGACTTAGAAGGTAAGACCTGAGGGCCATCTCTTTAATATTCATTTTGTTATCCCGAACACGACATTCTTGGTTGGACGTGGAATGCGTCCAACCGGGCATGCGAGATCCTACACTAACGGCCAAGTCCCTTGGTCACATTTGATTTCTTTAATATTTTTGTTATTTATTTTTTATGTTCATTTACTGTCTGTGTTTATTATTCCGCTATTTATATTCCGTTTGTTATTCCAATATTTATTTATTTAACGCTGATTGTTAGTGAGCATGGCTATTTACATTGGATTGAAGGTCCCCCTCATTTACGGGAAATGCCTAAGGGTAGCCTTTACCATGATATTTCAATGCGCCAGACGAGGTATGCTTGCTTGGATGTGAAATACGTCCAACCGGCAAACGAGATCCAATATAGATGTCAGCCAAGTCTCTTGGTTGCATCTAGTTTCTTTTATTCCGTTATTCATTTCTTGTTGTTCCGTTAGTTATTTATCCATCGTTATCATTTAGTGCGCATAGGCTACTTACATCGGATTAAAGGTCACCCTATTTTCGGGAAATGCCTGAAGGTAGCCTTTACCATGATATTTTGCTGCGCCGAACGAGGTGTGCTTGGTTGGATGTGAAATACGTCCAACCGGGCATACGAGATCCCATATAGATGTCGGCCAAGTCTCTTGGTCGCATCTCTTTACTTTTATTCCGTTATTCATTTCTTGTTGTTCCTTTATTTATTTATTCATCGTTATTTAATGCGCATGGGCTACTTACATGGGATTAAACGTCACCCTATTTGCGGGAAATGCCAGAAGGCAGCCTTTACCATGATATTTTGCTGCGCCGAACGAGGTGTGCTTTGTTGGATGTAAAATACGTCCAACCAGGCCTACGAGATCCCATATAGATGTCGCCCAAGTATCTTGGTCGCATCTTTTTTTTTATTCCATTATTCATTTTTTTTTGTTCCTTTATTTATTTATTCATCATTATTTAGTGTGCATGGGCTACTTACATCGGATTAAAGGTCACCCTATTTGCGGGAAATGCCTGAATGCAGCCTTTACCATGATATTTCGCCGCGCCGGACGAGTTACGATTGGTTGGATGTGAAATACGTCCAACCGGGCATACGAGGTCCCATATAGATATCGACCAAGTCTCTTGGTCGCATCTCTTCTACTTTTATTCTGCCATTATTTTTCCTTTTTTTTATTTATTTATCGTATTCGTCATCGCACATTTCCTTTTTGTTATTTATTTAGTTATACGTCTTTCTATTGCTTTTTTAGTATCGCTTCGTATTCATTCCATTAGTTATCTTTATTTATTCTGCAGCATCACTTCACATTTATTTCCATGATTGCATTGTGTTAATGCTTGAGTGTTGCCTCTTGTGGTATATCGGATGGAAACCCAGACATAAATTTCGTAGCCGAATCCGAATGGATGGTAGTGCGGTCAGTACTTGAGATACAACTCCACGTACCGCTTGAGAAATATTCTTGCATATGTTTATGTCATTGTAGATGTCATTTTTATAATCACATTCGAACGCATTTCCGAACGCTACACGAAAGCATGCATTCTGTCTCACTCCGTTCGAACGCGTTCTCGAACGCTACATGAACGCACACACACTAGACATACTCTTTCATCATATTTTATGCATGTTTGCCTCTTTTTTTTATTTCTTTTTGCATCATGTGTTTACTTATATCTCTTTAATATTAACGCTTTTACTGTTATTATTAATTTACATTATCGCGCTTCTTTGTTTAATATACTTGTGGAATTATGCTTTTGCTTTCATTTTTATTTATGTTCATATGTATGCAAAATTGTATGTTATTTGAATTATCTTGCATGTGTTGCATAAGACTTGGTTATATCATTGCGTAAACCCGTTCATTACTACTGGCATAAGTAATGGACCATTCCCAACCCAACGGTTTGAGGTCTTCCCTTGCATGGGGTGACTGCGTCCTTAAATCATTTCCCTGTTCACACTGGGTGGCGACTCCTTTATTCTCCGGTTTAGTCCCCCCCGGGCTACTCCATACTCCCAACGGGCCGCGAGCCCAGATACTGTCGCCTTATCTCTGTGCTTGTGTCCACAGTCTAGCGACTCCACTGGGGATCGAGAATCGGCCCCGAAATATGGCCAGTAATGTCTGTGGTTTTTGCTTTAGTTTCCCTAGTCTCATATATTTTGCATACCCTTTTTATCCCGATGGCGTCATGTATCGTGAAGTCACTTTCGCTCGAAGTGGCGGATCGTTATATGGCATCATCACTCGTTGGCACGTACCTTAAGGTAAAAGGTGTATAAAAAAGGTCACCCTTGGTCGAACCCTTGAGTTGGGAGACCTAGTTGTGGGCAACCCTTCGCCGGTGGGAGCCTTTATCCATACCCTTGTGAGCCCACATATGAACCATAGTTGTATGTCCTATAGAAACTACCTCTTTATGCTTGTGTTTTGGACCATTATCATTTGGATCCGGTTGGACTTCTCGTCATAAGATACGAACTTGTTGGGTCACTTAAACTGGGATGAGTTTATATCTTATAATGATTGGGCCGAAAGTTTTCAAAATGACGATGGGCCGCTTTGTGTTTGGGCCCCTTATCATTTGAAGTTATTTAGCCACCTTATCGTAAAAGTGTAAACCCGTTGGGCCTTTTTCAACTGGGACAAGTTTTCACCTCGTGATACCCTGATTGAATTCTTTAAAATGATATCGGGCCTACTTGTATGAAAACCTAGATAAACTTAGAATATCCAAACATGATCCAAATATGCCAGAAGTATGAGTCTGATATCCGCATTGGCTTTCATCCAGAAAGGATACACCTTTTTACGATATATTTGCATACTTTTGGATGCTTCCAAGTTCATCCCCATGACCGTGATTACCGAAGGCATAATTCATCGTTTCTAGACAACGGTATGATCCCATAATAGGCTTAGTTGATATTGTAAATGGTCGATCTTTATCTTTTACCGATGGAAAGGGACTGAGGTAGCCAAGGTTCACCCCGTAGTATAGCAGAACGATTTTGTATACCCAATATTGGTGCATAAAATAAGTCATACCTAAAACAGAAATGGACTTACCCCGAGTGTGGGAGAAATAAGGTCGGAAGGATATATTCTGTTTTGATAATCACATGCATCTTATGTATCTCATGCATCACACGCATACACGCATCATGCTAACTCATAGTTTTAACAGCCATCATAGATATCTGTTGGGTTAGAGAAGAAGGAAAACTTGTTAAAAAACAGTTAGCAAACATTAGTGAGTCAGATAATGAAGGTTCCCATTTGGATCAGTTGGAGACCAACATCATTAAGATTACTGAGCAGTTGCAAGCTTTGACCACTGCCGTGGCCAATTTGACAGTGCCCCACACATGGGGAATAGAAAACAATGAGAATACCAGGCGAGATGAGCCTCCGAATATGGTGAGTGATGAGATCCCTACTTTTGATGATGACATGGCAGAGTATGCTATAGGAAGGGTAGCTGGGTCCCAAGCAGAATTCCAGAAACTCAGGGATCATCTAGAGTCTGTTACCCGTAGCTGAAGGGTAAACATGAGGATTTGCTGGACTATGATGCGATGACTTTCGAGGAGCAATTGCCTTCCCAATTCAAGATGTCTGACATAGCTAAATTCAACGGGAACAGGGATCCAAAGGTCCATCTCCAACAATATGTTTCCGTGATGAGTTCAGTAGGTCTGTCGAAGCGCCAGGTTCAGAAGATGTTCAAGATGTCACTAGAGGGGGCGCCCGTGGTATGGTATCATGGCCTAGAGAGAAAGGTCAATGATGATTGGAGGGCATTAGCAGAGGCCTTTCTGAATCAGTATGTCACAGATTTGGAGATTGACTTGTCGCTCCATGACATGGAGAATACCAAACAGAAGCCGGAGGAGAGCTTCAAGGATTATGTAGATCGCTGGAGAATCCAGCTCTTGAAAATGCAGACTCGGCCTTCGGAGAAAGACCAAATCAAGATGATCATTAACGGCACCAAGCCCTCTATTTATAACAAGTTAAGAATGATGACCTCTATGATTAGCAATTTTTGACAGTTGAGGGAAACTGTCATTGATATCGAGGAGGAAACTGAAGAAGAATAACTACTACAATAGGAGAATCTGACACTCAAAGAAACCAAGAAAACTGAAGAAGACAAGGTTGCAGATGACAAACACGTTTATTTTTGTAATCCTGCATTTATTAATCATAAAGACATTGTTTTGCTTACTTGCTCGAGTCTTTTTAGTTTGCATCATAACATGGATGACATGAGCGTATTTGATATTAACTCAACGACATTTAATCTTGGTACATGTGAAAACCCCAAGGGAATTTTAAGTGTAAGAGAGAAGCGGAATAAAATTGACAGAAGAAAATTATAAGCAGGCCTAGGGGCGACCAAAGGCATTAATAGGCGAATGGCACCAAAGAATCACAAGGAAGGCCTAACCCATTGGAATAGGAAATGCATCATTGCATACATGCATACATGTCATATACGTACAATTTTTATTTTGTGGTTGCACACTCTGAAGGAAAGGAAAAGAGGCAAAGGTGAGCAACCCCAAGGATGGAGAACAACCTCGAGAATGAAGACGGATCAGGAGGCGAAGTGCCACACTAAATTATCAGCAGTTAAATCAAGAATCCCATAGGTCAAGGCACCTCATCCAAAAAAAAAGAAAAAAAAAAAACAAACTCCCTAGTGGATCGAAGAGTCAAAAGGACTAAAACACCAGCAATTCAACTCAATTCGGGAACAAAAACCACTCGGTGGTTCAGGAACAAAATCCAGGGGTCAAAATGCCTCGCCATCAACTGAACTCAATTCTGGAACAAAACCCACTCGGTGGTTCGGGAATAAAACCCAGAGGTCAAAGCGCCTCGCCATCAACTTAATTCGGGAACAAAACCCGCTCGGTGGATCAGGAACAAAACCCATGGGTCAAAACACCTTGCCATCAACTCAATTCTGGAACAAAACTCACTCGGTGGTTCATGAACAAAACCCAGGGGTCAAAGCACCTCGTCATCAACTCAATTCTGGAACAAAACCCACTCGGTGGTTTTGGAACAAAACCCAGGGGTCAAAGCGCCTCGCCATCATTACATTTGTTCCCCTTATAATTTATCTTTATTTTTATTTTTTATCTTTTCTCTTTCATTTGTTTATTTTTTTTTCTTCTTTTTGTAAGTATTGCATTTGAATATTTAAATTTTAGCTTATAGTCTGCATTTAGGTAGCTTGAGACATTGGTCTCAATCATCTAGTAATAGATTAAATAAGAGTCTTCATCACAACCACAACCATAATGACCGATAACCAAAATGAAAACCAACCTAACCGAGATGAAAATCTAGTAGATCAAGAACGTGAGTCTCAGCATGGCGATCTTAATCATCCTAGGACACTCACAGAATTCATGAATCCCACTTGGACAAGATTATCATCTTACATTGCTTTCCCCCAGATGCATCACATTTCAATTTTAAACCAGGTATCATTGTAGGCACTGCATTCTTGTATAAAGCCCGATGATGAGCCTCGTGTGAAGGCACTACCTGATAAGTCACGAAAGTCGCGAGAAACTGATGTCGGAAGGAAAAATTCAAAAATCAATAACTTATCAAATTTAACTCATTTGTTTAGCCTCGGGTTCGCTTAGTTGATCTCTGTTTTAAATATTAGCCTCGGCCTAAAACCCCTACAACCCATAAAATCCCACATACTCATACACGCCCATCCAAAACCCATGCAACCCTTTTAGGCCCACACGCCCAAGCCAATACAAAATAATTTAATCACATTCAAAACACATGTCAAATCCAATCAAATCACCTTCCAAATTTACAAATATTTTGAATCCACTCCCTTCCAAAATTACACAAATTTTTTTTCCTAAATAACTTTATAAAATACATCCATTTTTTTGCATGATTTATTTCCTTACTATGAAACCCTAGCACACCATTAAAAAAATATAACACTATCAAACCCTAGATGGCTCCTTTTATCCTTAGACAAATCACGGCCTCTCACTCTTCATACACTCTCAACAGAAATCAAAAACACAAACCCTAAGGCCTAACACTCTTTCACGGCATTCACCGAATACAAAAAAACCCTGACAACTCACGGAAAACCAAAAAAAGAACATAAATCCTAAGACAACTCTCTCGCCTCTTTCCTAACACATACAAATGGACCAAACAAGAAACCTAAACTCACACAGACCACTCACCCAAAACCGATACACAAAGCAGAACACTCTTTCAACTCTTATCTCTCTCTCATTCGGTAACACAGCACTCTCTTCTCTCTCATTTCAACACGTCATATCACAACTCTCTCATCTCTCGGCAACAACAAAAACACAGACCTTAGACACTGCCAACAAAACACACTTGTCCTTTCTTCACACAAGCCTCACCTTCAACCGACCATAAAACCACACAATAAGCCACCAATAATCACTCAACAACCCTAATAGCTCTCTCGGTACAGACCACACACCTTTCTCATCAAATACAAGCCACACACACGTGAAACAAAAAGAACAAAAACTTAGGACACTTTTGAGGCTACACCTTGCATGCCGACAAACACAAAAACAACGAACCCTAAGGACCTCCACTGACCGAAATAAATAACAAAAGACAAACCCTTCACCGACAGCACCAAGCCGATGACCCAGCTCTCTCTCGTCTCCTTTCACGTAATACACAAATCAAGCCTTCCACCGAGTCCCCACTAAAAAATGAAAACCCTCACCGAATAAACAATAAACACAGCAGCTCACTGACCGTATCAACACAAACAAAAGTAGCCAACACCCACATGAACAAAACAGCCCCTCTGTCCACGGAAACACCCCTGAAAATAGTCCAAAAAAATTATCCCAAAACCAGCCCCAAAAACCGCAGAAAAAAAACAGCAAAAACAGAGAAAATAGCAGCTCAAATAGCAAAATAGTGAACAAAAGTGTGAACCTGTGAATCAGAAAAGCCGCGGAGCATTAACCCTTCCGGCGGCGTCTTAACTCCATTTCGAGAAGCGACTTAGAAGGTAAGACCTGAGGGCCCCCTCTTTAATATTCGTTTTGGTTGGACGTGGAATGCGTCCAACCGGGCATGCGAGATCCCCACTAACGGCCAAGTCCATTGGTCACATTGATTTCTTTAATTTTTTGTTATTTATTTTTTATGTTAATTTACTGTCAGTGTTTATTATTCCGCCATTTACTTTTCGTTTGTTATTCCATTATTTATTTATTTACCGCTGATTGTTAGCGCGCATGGCTATTTACATTGGATTGAAGGTCCCCCCATTTACGGGAAATGCCTAAGGGCAGCCTTTACCATAATATTTCGTTGCGTCGGACGAGGTATGCTTGGTTGGATGTGAAATACGTCCAATCGGGCATACGATATCCCATATAGATGCCGGCCAAGTATCTTGGTCGCATCTCTTTTATATTATTCCGTTATTTATTTCTTGTTGTTCCGTTAGTTATTTATAATCGTTATCATTTATTGCGCATGGGCTACTTACATAAGATTAAAGGTCATCTTATTTGTGGGAAATGTCGAAAGGCAGCCTTTACCATGATATTTTGCTGCGCCGGACGAGGTATGCTTGGTTGGATATGAAATACGTCCAACCGGGCATACGAGATCCCATATAGATGTTGGCCAAGTCCCTTGGTCGAATCTCTTTTCTTTTATTCCGTTATTCATTTCTTGTTGTTCCTTTATTTATTTATCGTTATTTAGTGCGCATGGGCTACTTACATCAGATTTAAGGTCACCCTATTTATGGGAAATGCCTGAAGGCAGTCTTTACCATGATATTTTACTACGCCAGATGAGGTGTGCTTGGTTGGATGTGAAATAAGTCCAACCGGGCATACGACATCCCATATAGATGTCGTCCAAGTCTCTTGGTCGCATATTTTTTTTATTCCGTTATTCATTTCTTGTTGTTCCTTTATTTATTTATTCATCGTTATTTAGTGCGCATGGGCTACTTACATCAGATTAAAGGCCACCCTATTTGCGGGAAATGCCTGAAGGCAGCCTTTACCATGATATTTCATTGCGCCGGATGAGGTATGTTTGGTTGGATGTGAAATACGTCCAACCAGGCATACGAGGTCCCATATAGATGTCAGCCAAGTCTCTTGGTCGCATCTCTTCTCCTTTTATTCTCCCATTATTTTTCCTTTTTTGTTATTTATTTATTTAACGTATTCGTCATCGCGCATTTCCTTTATGTTATTTATTTAGTTATACGCCTTTCTATTGCTTTTTTAGTTATCGCTTCGTATTCATTCCATTAGTTATCTTTATTTATTCTGCCGCATCACTTCACGTTTATTTCCATGATTGCATTGTGTTAATTCTTGAGTGTTGCCTCTTGTGGTATATCGGATGGAAACCCAGACATAAATTCCGTAGTCGAATCCGAATGGATGGTAGTGTGGTCTGTACTTGGGATACAACTCCACGTACCACTTGAGAAACATTCCTGCATGTGTTTATGTCATTATAGATGTCATTTTTATAATCTCATTCGAACACGTTTCTGAACGCTACACGAACGCATGCATTCTGCCTCACTTCGTTCGAACGCGTTCTCGAATGCTACATGAATGCACACACACTAGACAGACTCTTTCATCATATTTTATGCATGTTTGCCTCTTTGATTATTTCTTTTTGCATCATGTGTTTACTTATCTCTCTTTAATATTAACGCATTTACTGTTATTATTAATTTACATTATCGTGCTTATTTGTTTAATATACTTGTGGAATTATGCTTTTGCTTTCATTTTTATTTATGTTCATGGGTGTGCAAACTGGTATGTTATTTGAATTATCTTGCATGTGTTGCATAAGACTTGGTTATATCATTGCGTAAACCCGTTCATTACAACTGCCATAAGTAAGGGACCATTCCGAACCCAACGGTTTGAGGTCTTCCCTTGCGAGGGGTGAGTGCGGCCTTAAATCATTTCCCATTTCACACTGGTTGGTGACTCCTTTATTCTCCGATTTAGTCCCCCGCAGGCTACTCCGTACTTCCAACGGGCCGCGAGCCCGGACAACATCACCTTATCTTTGTGCATGTGTCCACAATCATCCTACTTTTACCCACATTCCACGGTATAGAATCAAAAAATCCTTATTAGCATTTAAGGGAATTCAAAGAGATATATAATACTTGCACAAGCCAAAATTACACCATGAATATCATTTGACTTAAGTCTTTTCCCTTTCATTAAAGGATAAATCTAAAATTTAGTTGCAGAACATTAGGTCATGATCCATCAGAATATGGGATGATTTGCAAGAGCAATTTCTGAAAAAACTATTTCCCCTAATAGGACAAACTCCTTTAAGAAGTGAATCATAACTTTCACACAAGAGACGGGGGAAATACTTTTTAAATGTTGGGAGAGATTTAAAGAAATGTTGAATGTTTGTCGACATCATTGGTTTTAAACATGGAGGCTAGTTTCCTACTTTTACGAGGGTTAATACATTATGGTAGACAAGTAGTGGAAATGATGTGTAATGGTGAATTTAGGGACAAAAATCCTAAAGATGCACTAGGTTACCTAGAACACATAGCAGATAATGCACAACAATGGGACACGATTGGCAATTATGAGTCATCTGTAAAACTACAATCATCTGGTAGAGGCATGTTTAACCTTAGGAAAGACCATGACCTTTCTGCTAAATATACATCTCTAGCTAAAAATGTTGAGGGATTAGAAATGAGGAAAAATGATCATGTCAAGTCAATTCAAGAAGTCACATGTCATATCTGTAATTTAAATGAACATGTCACATATGTTTTCCCAACCTTGCCAGTCCAGCATGAATGTCTCCATGACCAAGTCAGTTCCATAAACACCTTCAAGATACCAAATCCAAACCCATACTCACAAACTTACAATTCTGGTTAGAGAAACCATCCAAACGTCAATTGGAGGAATGGAAACCAAGCATAACCGTCGCAACAACCTCCCCATGTACACCAGAATTTTCAAAATTCACAGAATTATGCACCATATGTCGCACCGCTAAGGAAAACCCTTGAAGATACATTGCATGCATTCATTGAGAAACAATAAGCATCAATAACCAAAATGTGCAAACATTTATTGATCTGAAAGATACTTTTTCCCAAATCAAATCTGCATTGACTGTTAATGAGAACGAAAATTTTCCTGCACAACCACAGCCAAACCCCAAGAGTCATCAAAACCTTTATTAGGGTAGTTCTGGTAGTCAATATATAGACTAAGTCAAATCTGTTATTACTCTTAACAGTGGTAAAGTCATCCAAAGACCTATTCTTGAACCTCTTGAAGATTCAATTTCTGAGGGTAATGAAAGGGTTGATGAACCATTAACTATCGTTGATGATAATGATTTTTCACATGCACCTCCATTTTTTCAAGTATTTAAAACAAAGAAATTGAACCATTCTCCTGAGATATATGAAATATTCAAACAGGTACAAGACAATGTTCCTTTGTTAGATGCCATCAAATAGATACCATCTTATGCCAAATTTCTGAAAGGCTTGTGCACCGTTAAAAGAATACATCAGGTAAGAATGAAAGCTTTTCTTTATGAATAGGTAAGTTTCATTCTCTCAACCAATAATGCATTAAAATACAAAGACCCTGGTTGTCTAACTATTTCATGTATTTTTGGAAATCACAAAATTGAATATGCATTGCTTGATTTTAGAGCCAATGTCAATTTGCTTCCATTTTCGGTTTACCAACAACTTAATATTGGCGAGTTAAAACCAACCTCAACTACTCTTTTACTTACCGATAGATTAGTCAAGGTACCAAAAGAAATTATGGAAGACGTGTTATTTCAAGTCGATAAATTCATATATCCCATGGATTTTATTGTCTTGGAAACACAACATTTAGCAGATAGTTATAAGCCAATTCTCGTAATACTTGGTCATCCATTTTTAGCAACAACTATATCTTTAATTAATTACAGGAATGGAATCATAATTTTATCCATTGGCAATAAGACGTTGGAGCTTAATGTTTTTAACATGTGCAAACAATCATATTATGAGGACAGTGAAAATGAGAGCATGGAATTAATTGAACCAATTTTGGAAGAACACATTCATGGGAGTTTATCTAACCCTATGGAAATTTGTACAACTAATTTTCTTGAATCAAGTACGCAATTAGATTCAAATATTCCTAATGATTTTTTACTTGATTCTATATATGTACTGTAAGAAGACGGGGAGAAGTAAAATTTTGAGGAACTAGGAACACTTGATAAAGAAAAACGTAAGGAAGTTCCCAAATTGGAATTAAAGACCTTGTCAGAATGATTGAAGTATGCATTTTTTGGAGATGAATAAACTTACCCTATGGTAATTTCTTTATCTCTCACAAGCGATAAAAAAGGTAAGTTGTTAAATGTGTTGAGAGAACATAAACTGGCAATTGGATATACTTTAAAAGATATAAAGGATATTAATCCTTTGATTTGCACATAGATAATACATTTAAAAGATAATGCTAGGACATATCGTCAACCTCAAAGAAGATTAAACTCTCACATGAAAGAAGTGGTAAAAAGATAAGTGCTTAAACTTCTTGATGTAAGTATTATCTACCCTATCTCTGATAGTAAGTGGGTAAGTCCTACACAAGTTGTACCAAAAAAGTATGAAATAACTGTCGTTAAAAATGATAAAGGAGAATCAATTCCCACTCGAATCTCATCTGGTTGGCGTATTTGCATTGATAATAGAAAACTAAATTACGCCACTAGAAAATATCATTTTCCTTTACCATTTCTCGACCAAATTTTGGACAGAGTAGCAAGACATCTCTATTACTGCTTTCTTGATGGTTATTCAGGTTATTATCAAATTCTAATTGCTTTGTAGATTCTGAAGATCTACGGTTCCCTTCTTCCGCCATCGTCTCAATACGTCTATTGCTTTTCGTTCTTGTCCCCACAGACGGCACCAACTGTTGACGGCTGATTTTCATTTCAAGGGAAAATCTGAAAACTCTCTCCTCGAATAATCTTCCCCCAACTGTGAATTTATTTGGTTTGTTGGCAACCAAAAGCAAACTTAGCAAAAAAAAATAAACACACAGACGGAAACAGAGGATATAACGTGGTTCGGTGGAATGGATCCAACCTACATCCACAGGCACCAGGAAAAAGAGAGATTTTATAACGTGGTCGGGCTTGGGTAACTTCTTTTTACAGGTGGTCGGGTAGTGCCGAGCTAGTGTTTTCTCACTGTTTCTTACTAGTAGTGCTAGGAAATAAAATAGCTAACCCTTACAAAAATGTTCTCAACATCTCTATATACTAAGGAAAATTATACTGTTCCACCATCCTCGTGATGTCAGCCACGTGAGCCTATCTCTGCAGAAAGTAAAACATGCCACTGTCGAAAGTAAAACTTGTCATCCGACATTTCATTAAATCACTTTTTTTTGGGTATTGTCACACGTGATAATTATGATGATAGCCTGTATCCAATCGTTTACTCGGTGGCTTATGTCAGAGGAGAATCATCAAGTTGCCCATGCCATATCTTAACTTTATGGACAAGACGAATTCCCGTGCCATACCTGACCAACGTTGTCTCGAGCTCATTCATCTAGCCGGGTCAGACCCAATATCCTTGAGCTATGATGTTTTGAATGTGAAATTTACTTCTTGCCCTTCCCGAGCTCTTGGTCATATTTGGGCCCAGAAATCACCATTAACAAAAATAAAGAAAAACTTGGATCTTTCTCATATTGGGGTGGCCAATGTGTCTTCTTCTAATAATACTTTCAGTTTTTGTTAATCATTGCTTCTTCTCTTGGTGTGGTAGGTTTGTTTGGGTATGCTTTGTTATGTTAACGTGGACATTCTTTCTCAATTCTTTTAATTTTTTAATTGTACGGTTATTTTGGTCTGAATATTTTTACTTAAATAGGTGCATTTTCTTGGCATCAAACCTATAATTTGCTTGTATTTGGGTAAGGCTTGAAAATGCCTAGCAATCCAAATCCACCGGCTTCCTATGGATTAGATTGATAAATTGATTTTTCAAAATTGATTGGTATTAACCATTAGTGATAGCCTGTGTTTTTCACGAAATTTGCAATCTTTTATGATATATCTAAAGAGTTTGCTCTTGGCACATAAATTTATGTTCCAATTTTTTGCTATGCCTTCAATTTGCTTCAATTTTATAGCCTTGAGAGAATTTCATTTGTAGGCTTGCAATTTTGATTCCTTGAAAGGGAAATACGAAGCAGTGGAGCAAAAATAAAACAAATTTTCGTACGGACTCAAAAATAAGACGAAATTTGTTGAAATAATAAAATTTAAGCATGTGGATGGTAAAATAATTACACTTTATTAAAGTTGTTGAAAATTTTGAAATACTTAGGTTTTATCACAATTTTAACGCAATGTAAAAATTTACTTGGGCTTTGTTTGATGTTGTGATTAGAGAAGTGTGGTGAACAAACGGTGGTTCATAAACGGTATTATGAAATTTTGATTTATGCTAAAAAAAATAATTGTGATGGGCCATTTTAATATTTTGATGGTGAAAAAAACTCAATTTTTGAAAGAAATCACGATTAGTAATTGCAATTTCTCATCATTAACCAAACACTTAAAAACTGTGTATTGACCCAAACACAGTTTTTTCATCTCACCATAGGTCAACCACAATACCAAATAGACCATTGGCCAAATTAATTGTAATTTTAATTCCTTTGTTGATGGTGGTTTTTCACCCGAAAAAAGGTTCAAATACTGATGAAGGGTGGATTGGCCATTGTCCTTAGCTAAAAATGAAAGATAAAGGCCCAATGGCTTGGAGAGACAGAAGGGGTTTGGCAGAGGGACCTGACCTTGTGATACAAAGGAGTTCTCCCTAGGGTTGAGTTTGTTGATGATGAAACAAGTTGGTATACCGACCGGACTATACGAAGAGCGATGGATTTGGAGTATACTGAAAGTTTATTTAAACCAACCCGATAAGGTCTATGCATGTCAACCCGACCTAGTTGAGAAAGTTACGGGAGCTTTTATTAGTATCATCTGCCTTTGTATACCAACCCGAGGAATGAATATGAGATCACAGGCCGACTAATTTCAGAGTCATATGACGTATGCCTTATATGGGAAGATATTATTCTAGAAGGCTAATGATGACTATAGCAAATCAATGGTTCTCATTGGAAGTAGCCTCTGCCAACTGCCATAGCCAAGTGCAGTGGTAGAGAGGTGGCATAGCAGAGCCGCCATAGGCTAGTGCACTGACAGTGGAATAGGCTAATTTGATTGGCCGATTTGTTGATAGTTGAGGAAAGTTGTGGCAACAATGATGACAAGGTGACATGGGATGATGTCATTGGCAATGGAATAGTGGATTTAGAAGCCTATATAAAGAGGTTGAAGTCTCAAATTTAAGGGTTAGTAAATCTCGCATCCCACAACTTGTAAAGAGCTGGGAGCTTAAAAACTAATGATATAGAGAGAAATCTGGTTGGTTATCTGACCTGTGAGTGAATTGTATCGGGCTAGCGTAAGACCCAAGGTGTATTATCGTTAAGATATTTCATTTCCCTTCGGTAGCTCAGGTCAGCCTTGACTCCGAGCAGTAATAAAATACACATCTTTCTCTCGTGGATGTAGGTTGGAGCCACTCTCTGCCAAACCACGTAAACTCTCTGTTTACCTTGTTTACCTGTTAAGTTTGCTTTGGTTCCCTACTAACTAAACAAATTCATTATTGGGGGAGGCTTGTTCAATTTGTTAATTTCATGTACTGTCCTTGAAACGAAAAAAAATATCAATAATTGGCTTCGTCTTTGCGCAGTACAAAAAAGCAGCAAACACACTAAGACAATGACATGAGACAGAAATCATAGAGCTTTGGGCGCCTTAACGGTGGAATGAATGGAAAAGTTGGGTGAAAACTCGCTGCTGGAAATGGAGAATGCCCAGAAGGAAAGGAGGCAACCAGGCCTTTATGAAAACCATGATGGCGAAGATTGAGAGGTTAGAGACGAAAATAGGAGAACATGGACAAGCGGGGCCCAGTAGAAGGAAAGAAAAGATTGTTAGTGGGAAAAGAGTAGTTGGAGTAGAGGGTGTTGGGCTCCTATAACATGCTAAGGATCTTCTAAGTCATGATTTGTGTGAATATTGAAAGAAGTTACGGAAAAACTTACATTGATCGGTTGGATGGATGTATGAAGTTCAAAACTTTTTGTGTTGTTGAAGAGCTCCAAGCTTCTCCTTGTGTTCCAAACTCTTGGGATTGGTTTCCCTATCACCTTGTTTGATCTTTGAATGTGCTAGCAATGAAGATTTTTGAAGTAAAATCAAGAACCAAGAATCATAGGCTCACGGCATTGTAGAGAGAAAATGAGAGATTTCTTTCAATTTTTTTATTGTGTTGTGTAATTGATTTTCCAAAAGTCAATTACCATTTACCAAAAATCAAGTTGGTAAAATGTCATTCAAAATGACAAAATGTGTTTTACAAGCTACCATAATCACCACCAACTTCTATCAACCAAAAGTGAATAAAGTTGACTAGTGATGTGATTTGGTGGGCCCCACTTTAAAATTCAAAATTCGAGTGGGTCCGCTTAACACATTTCGGTCTCGGGTTCGTTTAATTCCGAATTAACGAATTTTCCGTTGCGACACAATTAAATCCGATTTAATTAAATAATTATGCCTAGCAAAATTATTATTAAAGTCGCTTAAGAATTAATTTTAAATTAATTCGTTCGCCCGATTTAAAATCCAATTTTAATTCCGCGTTGAAATCTAATTTCAATTAATATATCGAATATATTATTTAATCGATTAATTTCAAATTAATCATTCTCTCTCTTCTTTGCGAATTTTATCCCAGATAAATTCTTACCGTAATTAATCCTAAATTAATTTTCTCTCTCATAATTAATCCTAGTTTAATTCTGTTCGAGTCAAACGTCATCGGTGAATCTTTGGGAAGCGACCCAAGAGATCCCTGGATATGTTGGTAGAAAATCCGGTCATCGGACTATCCGAATACGTGCGTACCCCGTACCACGTTCTTACTGATTTACAAGACATGGTTGGCTTCTAGCAACGCATCGTGCCTACCCAATTCTCCAGAATTATTCTTTTAAGGAATACATAATCTATACCAGGCGTAGTATACTAAGTATTACGTATTGCGATCCAATAACTGATGTCACATGCTACGAAGCATATATCGGATCACTAGCAACTAGTCTCTTTAATCGGATAATCATGACCTTGTCATATTATCCCGATAGTTGCAACATATTAGAGTACCAGTTCTGTATCCCTGCGTGATCATCATCTCCATATGACTGAAGTGATACTTTCATCTTGACATCACACCTAATACACTACGATTCTCAATAAACCCAGAAGAGGCGTACACATAACATGTTAAAGTCTCAGACGACCAAAACCAAAACGTATTGATTGTCGCAAGTATTAGCGATGAAAGGCTCAGGTTAAGACCAAATACACCTACCCTGATTCGGATTCTCATAGACACATAGTCATAATACCAATGGGATTCTGAGGGGTCTATCCAGAGCGAAGGTGTTTCCGTACCATCGGTAAACAGAACCTCCTAGTACACTTGCATGAGTATCCAATTCCTAAATATATGAGAATTGTGCCGTTACATTTCCATAATGCGCACAAGTGTAATACTAGTCTATTCTGCATTATCGATGTCCAGTCTCGATAATACTACGACTAGGGATATTTAATGATTAAACCTTTAATGGATTGATACTGCCTCATATCTTATTAATCAGAAACTAATCATAAGGACTTTTATCATTTATATATTCAATTAATCTAATTACAAAATGATAAAATAACAATTTCCTTTGTCACATAGTTAATTTGTACAAAAAACCACAATGTCTTTTACAAATAGTGGTGATATGGGTCATAATTGTCCAATAATCTCCCACTTGGCCTATAGCCAATCTCTCAAGTATCTAACACCTGAACTTTGTACATGTCGCTCAAACTTTTGCTGAGAAATAGCCTTCGTCACCGGATCTGTAATGTTGTCGTCTGATAAGACCTTCTCGATCTTCACATCGCCGCGATGTATGATCTCACGAATCAGATGGAAACGTCGAAGTACATGCTTGGATCTTTGATGAGACCGCGGTTTCTTAGCCTGCGCTTTAGCCCCGTTATTCTCACAATACAAAGGAACGGGCTCAGCTGCTAACGGAACTACTCCTAATCTAATTAGGAATTTACGGATCCAAACTGCCTCTTTTGCTACCACAGCTGCAGTGATATATTCCGCTTCTGTTGTTGAATCGACAACAGTCTCTTGCTTGGAAGATTTCCAGATCACTGCTCCATTATTCAAACAAAATATGTACCCGGATTGTGACTTACAGTCGTCTTTATCGGTTTGGAAACTTGCATCGGTAAATCCAGTTACCTCAAGTTCTCTATCTCCATAGACTAAGAAAGCATCCTTAGTTCATCTAAGATACTTAAAGATGTTCTTAATCGCAACCCAGTGACCATCACCTGGATCGGCCTGATAGCGACTACACATGCTCAAAGCATACAAGACATCAGGTCGCGTACATATCATGACATACATGATCGATCCTACTGCAAAAGCGAACGGGATCTGACTCATGTTGTTTCTCTCATCTTGAGTTTTAGGACACATGTCCTTAGATAGAGTGATGCCATGTGACACTGGCAATAGTCATCTCTTAGACTGATCCATATTGAATCTCTTCAACACTTTGTCAATGTATGTGCTCTGGGAGAGTCCAAGCAGCTTTCTAGATCTATCCCGGTAGATCTTTATTCCCATAATAAAGGCTGCTTCTCCCAGATCTTTCATGGAGAATTTTAATGAAAGCCAAGCTTTCACCGATTGTAGTATGGGAATGTCATTGCCAATAAGAAATACATCATCAATGTAAAGGACAATGAATGTCAGTGCGCTCCTACTAACTTTCTTATATACACAAAGATCATCCTAATTTTGAACGAAATCATATTCTTTTATGATCTCATCAAAACGTTGGTTCCAAGAACGTGATGCTTGCTTCAATCCATAAATGGATCGATTTAACTTACAAACCTTGTTTGCATGTTTTGGTAAGACAAAACCGTCAGGCTATTGCATATAAATATCCTCCAAAAGGTTTCCGTTAAGGAAAGCGGTTTTGACGTCCATCTGCCATATTTCATAATCGAAATATGCAGCAATAGCAAGCATTATCCGAATGGATTTAATCATGGCAACAGGTGAAAAAGTTTCATCGTAATCGACACCATGTCGTTGACGACACCCTTTCACTACAAGCCTACCTTTGTACATTTGTATGTTGCCATCCATGTCTGTCTTCCTCTTGAAGACCCATTTACAACTAATAGGCTTTACGCCTTCTGGTGCATCAACCAGTGTCCAAACTTGGTTGGTATACATGGAATCCATTTCGGACTTCATGGCTTCTTTCCATAAAGCGGAGTCGATATCTTGTATCGCTTCCTCATACGTAGCCGGTTCATTATCCTCAATAAGATTAATATCTACGGGAGGTGAGATCCGAAACCCATACCTCTCAGGTTATTTTCTGACTCTCTCCGACCTACGCGGTTCTTGTGTATTAGAAGATTATGGTACAGTATCATCCCTGATGAAATATTCATGTTCCGGTAAGGAATCGGTGCCATGAACAATATCACTCATATTTTCATCGAGTTATACTTTCCTCCCACTTACCACTACATTTAGGAATTCATTTTCGATGAAAATTGCATGTGGAGCAACAAATACATTGTTCTCTTGTGGGTGATAGAAGTAATATCCTTTGGTTTCCCTAGGATAACCTATAAATAGGCACTTATCCGATTTGGGTTCTAGTTTGGTACCATCCAAACATTTAACGTATGCCCAACATCCCTAAATCTTCAGGAATGAGAAACCCGGTTTATTTCATTTCCATATTTCATATAGAGTCAGTTGAACAGACTTTGACGGAACTTTATTCAAAATAAGTATTGAATTATTCAATGCATATCCCCAGAAGGAAATTGGTAGCTCTGTGCGACTCATCATATACCTTACCATGTCCAACAAAGTTCAATTTCTCTGTTCGGACACACTGTTTAATTGAGGTGTTCCGGGAGGAGTCCACTGTGAAAGAATACCATACTCTTTCAAGTAATCGAGAAACTCATTGCTTAAGTATTCTCCACCACGGTCTGACCGTAATGTTTTAATACTTTTGCCGGTTTGTTTTTCTACTTCATGTCGAAACTCTTTGAATTTCTCAAAGGTTTCCGACTTGTGTCTCATAAGATACACATAACCATAATGCGATGCATTATCCGTAAATGTTACGAAGTATTCATATCCACCTCTAGCCTGGCTAGACATGGGCCCACATACGTAACTATGAACAAGGGATAACAGTTCAGTGGCACGTGCACTTTTACCGCTAAAAGGTGTCTTAGGCATTTTGCCTAATAAATAAGATTCACATACGTCATATGAATTTGGATCAAATCCATCCAAGTATCCACTATTCGAAAGTGAAAAATATACAAGTATTGTTAATGTGTCCCAGACGATAATGCCACATATAAGTTTTATCTTTGTTACTTAATTTAAGCCTTTTGTTTGTCATATTATATGTTTGAGATTGATTTATATTCAAAAGATAAAGACCATTATTAATATCAGCACTGCATATCTCAAAATAATTTTTATAAACAAAACACCATATGTTTCTGAATACAAAAGTATACCCACATTGGGTTAAGCAAGATACAGATATAATGTTTCTAGTCAAACTAGGTACATAATAGCAGTTTGATAAATTAAGTACATGCCCCGATGGCAGTTCCAAAATGTAAGTCCCAACAGCCAAAATAGCGACTCTAGTCCCATTTCCAACTCAGAGGTCGATCTCTCCTGAAGCCAGTCTCCTGCTAATATGCAGATCCTTCACATCAGTACATATATAAGTACCACAACCAGAATCAAAAATCCAATTTTTAAAACTAGAAGTAGACATGTTTATTTCTATAACAAACATAACTGAAGCCGGAGCCTTGCCCGCCTTCACTTCCTTTATGAGCACCTTGTACTCACGGCAGTCACGCTTCTAGTGACCCCGTTTGCCACATTGCAGGCAAACATCTTGGGATTTGTCTTTTGCCTTCCCAAAAGACTTTGATGATTTGGCCTTGCCCTTTCTTTTCTTCTTCTTCTTCACACCTCCAGTAGCCCTTGGCCAAGCCTTAGCAGACTGAAATGTCGAAGCGAAGTGCGCCTCACGCTTCTTGCCCTTTAAAAGCTATTTTTCTACCTCTTTCAGCATTGCCATTAACTCTCCAAGAGTATTTTCTTGGTTTATCATATTGTAGTTCATGATGAACCCGCTCCAACTGTCAGGAAGAGACTGTAAGATCAAATCTATGGAAGTCTCAGCCTCAAAGATTATGCCTAGCTGACCCAGTTGTTCGATATCAATAATCATCTGTGACACATGGTACTCGACAGATGTACCCTCTAACATTCGAGAGCGAAAGAGCTTCTTCTACAATTTATACATCTGCGATCTAAGGTTAGAACGGTGAAGGTCCTTTAATTTCAACATCATAGTATATGGATCCAATCCCTTGTTCTGGCGACGAAATTGAGGGGTCATTGCAGCGAGCATGATGGATTGAGCAGTTAAGTTTTCATCGCTATGAGTCTTCCAAAGCTCAAGCTCAAGCGGCTGCTCAATTCCGGGGTTAGGCCCGAGAGGTCTCTCTATTGTATAGAGCATCTTCTCAGCCCCGAGGACAATCCTAAGGTTCATATCCCAGTCAGGAAAGTTCGCATCATTAAAGACATTAAAGACATTTTGGGTACAATCCAACTGTTACAAAAAAATAATAAAATATTAGTCCAACTAATATAAATATATAAAATGACGAAAATAATTTGAAAGCGCGTATTTGGCAAGTATTTGAACGAAATTCCAAATTCAATACCGGCCTCCCACTATTTTTCAGCGAGCCTCTAACCCTCTGTTGAATACTTGGGAAACCTAGTTTCCCAGTGGGCTAGGATCCCGTTAAATAACACACAACCTTGACTTTGGCCAACAAGCTGTATGATATTTAACAAGGTAGATCTCTAAGATCAATTAGATCTCATCCAATTTCTAGATCCGGTAGGTGGACCTCCAAGTCTGAAACATATATACAATATATATGTCAATATATCCAATATATTTCCTAACATTTTCCTCTGAATCAACTAAGTCTTGGCTTTGGTTCAACGAGCTTAATGATTCTAGTTAAGCGGGACCCATTGACAGTGGGAAAGCTTCGTAATCCACGTCGATGAACAAGAAGTGACCTTGACTTTGGCAAACAAGTCACAACTTGCCCAAGACATGTAATATGGAACAAAGCTTTCGTGGTTCAAACACATCCGCGATGGACATTGATCTTGACTTTGGCCAACAAATCAATGCCAATCTTGGATCTTGAGAGAGAACCACTCAATGGAAGGAATTCGGTTAATATTTGTTTGAGGGTTTTTTGCGTAAATTGGCAACCAATTTATTATATTTGATTAGGTCTCATCATACACCCTTAAGCATGCATTCTAAAAGCATAATAAGGCACGAAATAAATAATAACGATATGCGGATGGATATTCAACAAATTGTTCCTAGAAAAAATCTCTGCATTTCCTCTCCCCGACTAGCACTATTTTAACTTCTACCCAATTACATAATACATTAAAGAAACCTCATTTACATTAAGGGGAATTGGTGAGAATATAACTACAAAGAGTCAAGAGATATAAGACTGGACACGCAGGTCTAATTAATAAATTCTAAATTTATTACAATAATTTCCAAAATTGCCCTCCCCTTCTAATATCCATCTGATATACATTATTCATACAATACATCCATGTATTCACACAGAGCGTGTTATTCAATCAATCTAATCCAATTAATTAATCTTTGAATTAATGACCATCCAATATTCAAATAATGATTTGATTTGCGCGAGTCCAACTCGTTTAAGAATAAGTACTCAAAGGGCATATTCTTGAATTATATCGAACTATAATTTTAAATCCAATTTAATTTGTATCCAATACTAATTCGTATTTAATTCCAAATTAAATAATTACACTTATATTTGTGCCTTTTAGACTTGGATTCTAAATCCAATCTAAATGGGTCTCAAAGGCCCAATTAACATCCAATGTCAATTTAATTAAAGTCCAATGGGCTTTTAATTAATTCTTAAGGCATGGACTTTGGCAACCAAATCCCAATAAGGAATCACCATTTGCCATAAAATTAATTTTGGCCCAGTAGACCCAATTAAATTTTTAAAGGCCCAATTATTCTATTTGGTCTTTATGAAATGGTTTTAAGCCCAATTTGGATCCAATCCAATTGTTGTAAACCAACTTGGCCCAACCAAGCCCATTAAGCCCAAAAACAACAATATTAGCCCAATTCAAAATTAAAGGCTTATTTTAATTAATATAAAAATCCAAATTTCACATTAATCCTAATTAAATTGTATTAGCCACAATTAATTAGTTAAATTAATATTTCCAAAACACCAATTTATCTAATTAATCATGCTTTAATTTAATCAACTCACGTCCAACACAAATTGAAGCAAAATCAATCAATTTCATGCTTATCAAGTCACGACAATATGCATAATTTATATCCAATTTTGATTTTAATCCAATTAAATCAACAATCAATATACTCATCATGCTTTAAACACATCCAATGGTCTAAAATCAAAAAATCACCATGATATATCTAGGGTCATACATTCGGCCAAGGCAAGGAAATTGGGGAAAATTTATCCAATCAATTTTTTCTCAAATTTTAAGATGCATAAATCTAATTCATCATCATCCAAGCTCAACCAAACCATAAATTTGAAGAAATCATGCTCAAACCACAAAAACCCCAAATTAAAGTATATAAACCCTAAATTCATTTAATGCTTAGAAAAGGCTCTGATACCATTGTTGGGATCCTAGAGCATGCTAAGGATCTTCTAAGTCATGATTCGTGTGAATACTAAAAGAAGTTGCGGAAAAACTTACATTGATCGGTTGGATGGATGTATCAAGTTCAAAACTTTTTGTGTTGTTGAAGAGCTCCAAGCTTCTCCTTGTGTTCCAAACTCTTGGGATTGGTTTCCCTATCACCTTGTTTGATCTTTGAATGTGCTAGTAATGAAGATTTTTGAAGCAAAATCATGAACCAAGAACCCTAGGCTCACGGCATTGTAGAGAGAAAATGAGAGAGTTTTTTCAATTTTTGTATTGTGTTGTGTAATTGATTTTCCAAAAGTCAATTACCATTTACCAAAAATCAAGTTGGTAAAATTTCATTCAAAATGACAAAATGTGTTTTACAAGCTACCATAATCACCACCAACTTCTATCAACCAAAAGTGAATAAAGTTGACTAGTGATGTGATTTGGTGGGCCCCACTTTAAAATTCAAAATTCGAGTGGGCCCGCTTAACACATTTCGGGCTCGGGTTCGTTTAATTCTGAATTAACGAATTTTCCGTTGCGACATAATTAAATCCAATTTAATTAAATAATTATGCCTAGCAAAATGATTATTAAAGTCGCTTACGAATTAATTCTAAATTAATTCGTTCGCCCGAATTAAAATCCAATTTTAATTCCTCGTTGAAATCTAATTTCAATTAATATATCGAATATATTATTTAATCGATTAATTCCAAATTAATCGTTCTCTCTCTTCTTTACGAATTTTATCCCAGACAATTCTTACCGTAATTAACCCTAGATTAATTTTCTCTCTCACATAATTAATCCAGATTAATTCTGTTCGAGTCAAACGTCATCGGTGAATCTTTGGGAAGCGACCTAAGAGATCCCTGGATATGTTGGCAGTAAATCTGGTCATCGGACTATCCGAATACGTGCGTACCCGTACCACGTTCTTACCGATTTACAAGCCATGGTTGGCTTCTAACAAACCACCGTGCATACCCAATTCTCCAGAAATATTCTTTTAAGGAATACATAATCTATACCAGGCATAGTATACTAAGTATTGCGTATTGCGATCCAGTATCTGATGTCACATGCTAGGCCTGGGGCTGGAATTTTGTTTGACCCGTACAAAGCATATATCGGATCACTAACAACTAGTCTCTTTAATCAGATAATCATGAACTTGTCATATTATCCCGATAGTTGCAACATATTAGAGTACCAGTTCTGTATCCCTGCGTGATATCATCTCCATATGACTGAAGTGATACTTCCATCATGACATCACACCCAATACACTACGATTCTCAATAAACCCAGAAGAGGCGTACATAGAACCTGTTAAAGTCTCGGACGACAAAAACCAAAACGTATTGATTGTCGCAAGTATTAGCGATGCAAGTCTCAGGTTAAGACCAAATACACCTACCCTGATTCGGATTCTCATAGACACATAGTCATACTACCAAAGGGATTCTGAGGGGTCTATCCAGAGCGAAGCTGTTTCCGTACCATCGGTAAACAAACCTCCTATTACACTTGCATGAGTATCCAATACCCAAATATATGAGAACTATGCTGTTACGTTTTCATAACGCGCACAAGTACAATACTAGTCTATTCCGCATTATCGATGTCCAGTCTCGATAATACTACGACTATGGATATTTAATGATTAAACCTTTAGTGGATTGATACTGCATCATATCTTATTAATCCGGAACTAATCATAAGGACTTTTATCATTTATATATTCTAGTAATCTAATTACAAAATGATAAAATAGTAATTTCCTTTGTTACATAGTTAATTTGTACAAAAAACCACAATGTCTTTTACAAATATTGATATTTTGGGTCATAATTATCCAACAGATGGGGATCAGGAAATAGGGGGAAAGAACGTTCATAAGGTGAGATCGGTGATTATGGCCAGTGCTGCACCAAAAGAGGAGCCTCATGAGGGATATGATGACAAGCAAACTCTGAGTCATCCAGTAAAGGCCCCTGTTTTTGGGGGAGTAACCATGTGTGTTATCATGAATGGGGCATAGAACTCCAAGTGGCAAGAGATATCACGTATGGAGGAGTGAGTACGAGGAAGCCTTCGGCCGAGGGCATGAGAACTCTGAGAGTCACTTGAGGGACTAGTTCCAAAATGAGATAAAGAAGTAGATGATAAGCATGCGAGGAGGTTCTCGGGACGATCAATATGGGGAGACAACGTCTCCTTTTACCAAGAATGTGCTCGATGTGGAATTCCCAAAGAGGTTTTTCATGCCTTTAATATTGAAAAATTTATTTTACTTGTAGAGATTCAAGGCTTGATCGGGGAGGCAATCTGCAAGGTGTTCCCGCTAACCCTAGGAGGACCAACCAGCTTATGGTTCAAGAATTTGACTTCAGAGATTATTAGTAGTTTTCAAACCTAAGGAAGTCATATGTGCGCTATTTCAAATAGGCGTGTGCACCAAGAAATATGGTCGAGTCACTGAGGACAATGAAACATCGTGATGATGAGCCGCTGAAAAACTTCATCGACAAATACCATAGCTTGGTATTGGAGGTTGGGACATATGAGTCCCCCAAAGCATTTGAAAGTTTTAAAAGGACCCTAAGGGTTGAGAGATTATGGTCCCACCATGGGATCCAGGAAGTAACATATTTCACAATGACCTCAGAACAAGCTAGGAGGTTTGTATTGTTGAGGGAATGATAGAAGATAACTCAAAGGGGCATTACTCATGTGAAGAATGAATTGAGGCCAGAAAAATGTTGGGATACTGGTAGCGGATGAAAAAGCCTAGGCCCCTGGCGATAGGATTTTAGGACGAGGACCCAGGGTAACCTAGCACCCAATGGGAGGCCTCCAATCAAGGTCGCACAGGAAACCAAAGGCACATCGTATACTGCCCTCAATAGGCCTTTGTCGTAGATAGCTTGAGAGATATAGGACAAGAGCCCGACCCCATAAGGTTCCCATTGGAAAATGGGGATACCATAGCCTATTGTGTGCATCGTAATACAAAGGGCTTGGCCCCAAGAACTGCATGAATTTGCATGAGCAGGTAGAAGACCTGGTAAGGAATGGCTAACTCAGTGAATGCATAGATCACGAGGCCATAATGGTGAGGCAACGAAGGGATCAGAGGTCTATGTTGTAGGGGTTGGTGCTCTGAGCGCCAATTCCCGGTTGTATTTTGTTAAATACTTCTGTAAAACATTATTATTAGTAATAATATATGCAGTTTCTATAATATAATCTATTCTTTTATATGGTAAAGACGTAATGACCTTAGAATGATTAGTCATGGTACCGTTGCAAAAGCGTCGCAACGGACATTGAGTGTATCATGACGTTGTCATTCTCAGACTGTTCCTGGTCAAGGTTTACACTACTTGGTCAGTATAGTAAACCCGTTGAGACCGGTAATGTCGTATACTGGAATATATGATTCCAATGGTTTCTCAATGAACCATAAGTCTTGGAGACTAGTATAGACGTGTAGGTGTTTATAGCGGATAAACACTGAACGACTCACCGAAGATTCTTAATGGATGGTACACCAGCGTCAATAAGAATCTTCTTGGGTTGAGTAGCACTTGTGATTCTTAGACTTGAGATGCCATTGTGGGCACATGAGACATCTTCTACACTTAGATGGCAGTCACGTCACCGATCTATTTAGATCAGACCTCCGCCTGTTCGTTGGGTGTAGACAGATCCTCAGGGTGTCCTATGCGTGTCAAGATAGGATCCGTCAGTTCTGTGTACCAGAGCATAGGTAGTCCATATGATTAGCAATCAGATAAAACCATGGGCCCGTGGTAAGTTTAGAAGCTAGTTCTAAACGTTCTTTTTGAGATTGCTAATAGAAAAGTCGACTGGATAGTCCCGATAGAGATTTGACGCTTACATCTATATCTCTGGGATTTATCCGGATACCTGTGACGGAGGAATTATACATTTGCCATGACCTCGACCTGTATGGTTTAGCGAGATTATCCGTGATCGTCATAATCTACGGGTGGATAGATTATGGACATGAAATTTGATTTCGTGACGGATATACCTGAACCTAGAGAGTCTCAATAATGAAACATACTCGTAGAGCACTAGAGCAACATAAATAAATAATATTGATTATTTATAAAGTCGTTTAAAGGTTAAACGGAAGATACGTGCAAAAGGGACTGGATAGTCATTTACGTAATTATTGTGTATTTACATTTAATACTTGATTAATTTAAATACACATTAATTAATAGTCAAAATGAGATATTTGACTTATTTCCTAAATGAATATATGTTTTTAATATTTAATGTAAATATTATACATATATTTAATATATTTGTATTTGATTAATTAATTAATTATTTAATTGTTAAATGATTAAATTAATTAAAATATAAATATCTTAAGTTAGGATATTAAAGTAAATGACTTTAGTTGCCATATTTGACTTAAATAAATATCTAATAAAGGTTATAAAAGATATTTATGCAAGTTGTATTAATAATAATGCAAATGAAATTGAAATTACAATTTGTTGAATTTGGTGTGCAAATTTCGACCAAGGTGCAAATGTTGCACATATAAATTGTTTTTTCATTTTTCATTTTCACTAACCTAATACACTTTATCAAAAACAAAGTTCCATTGAAGAAAGACAAAGAACGAAAGTGAAGGAGAAAAAGAAAAACCTAAAGAAAGGCTTGGATTTTGTAAGTTTCTTAAACTTACTATTAGAAAGGAATTTGTTCCTTATGATCTAGGCTACCTCTCATGAGTTTCTTAAGTTATTCTTTTCTTTATTTCTTGTGGTTTTGATGATGGAAATTTGTTTAAAAGTGTTGAGCATGTATGATGAACAAAGAATGTAACTAGTGTAGTTATATGTATTCTTTTAAGGTTTATGAAACCATGTTGCTATTCTAGAGTTGTTGACCCACTCTTAAATGACCTAGATTTGATCTTGAGTTGTTTCATTGTGTTGAGACTTGAATTGGATGAAAGATTGATGATTGAAACATTTGATCTAATGTAATTAGCCTAATTTGTCCAATTTATGGAAATTGAAAAATTAGGGTTTCTAACTAATTCCAAATTTGGGGGTTTTCATATATGTTGAGCATTTGGGTGTGTATATGATGCATGCAAAGTTTCATGTTGATTGGATTTCATTTGGATGAGTTTTGAAGCATGAAATGACCAAATGGCCAAAATGGCACCAAATGGTGCTCTCGGCCAAGTGAGAGGAAATTGGGGATTTTGTGTGTTGGTGTTTTTGATGTTTAGAACATGCAAAGTTCATCTTAGAAATGATTTAGAATCATTCAAAATTGATTGGATCAATTTCGGACTAAAATGGACAAAATACCATATAAGGGTAATTTGGTAATTTCACTTGAATTTGATTCATTTGAAATTTTATTTCATAATTTAATTATTGGAATATTAAATAAATATGTTTATTTAATTTATCCGAGAAAAAGTTTTGAAATCTGAAAATCGGATTTTCACCGCTTCCGCTGCGTTACCGGATTCACCCCCTAAATAACCCCTTCATATGTTCACCATAGTATGAGGAAGAACGTTGGCCAAGGACTCAAATATGCAAGAAAGAATTATTGTCAGATCAATAACCCCAAGGTAATGTCTACGAAGAGAGCCCCAAGGATTCAGAAAGCCAGACCGGTGCCGATAATATTTATAGGGGAGGATGCTCAATGTGTGAGTTACCCTCACGACAATACGCTGATATTCAAGGCCAACATTGGCGGGTCAGAGGTAGATAAGATATTGGTGGACCCTGGGTTTGCAGTGGACATCATATCTAATAAGGCCTTGAATGGGCTAGGAGTGGAGTTCACCATATTGATTAAGGACGCAACTCCATTGTAAGGGTTTGGGGGATCAACTATCATCCCACTTGGTCGAGTATAACTGAAAATGACTATTAGAATAAGCCCACATACTCGTATAATTTTGATGGACTTCACCATGTTAGATTATTTAAGTAGCTATCATGTGATTTAGGGAAGACCTTTCAAGATGAAATCAATGGCAACCATGTCAAGCTACTACTTGAAGTTGAAATTCTCGGCCAAGGATAGGGTCGGGGTGGTATGCGGCAATCAAAAGATAGTAAGGAGCTGCTTTACTGCCACATACAATGAGACCTTGTGTATTGATGATGTCACAGGGCAAAAGATGAAGGAAATAGAAGAGGACTCAGTCGAGGTGGAATCAGCCGATCCCCGACCCGAGGGTCCCATCAGTATGATGGAGTAAGAGAGAAGCTAGAATCAGTACAACTATTTGGCTTGGAGAATATAATTAAGGTTTGGGTTAGGCTAGAGCAGAATCTGAAGAGGAAGCTCATAGACTTCCTAAGAGAGTATGCGGACGTCTTCACGTGGAGCCATAAAGACATGTCCGAGATAGATTATTGGGTCATCAGTCACTGTCTGCCAATTGACCAGCCCTATAAGGCGGTGAAGCAGAAGAGGATATTCAATTAGTAATGGTATGAGGGTATTCACACTAAGGTGTAAAAGTTGAAGTTGGCTGGGTTTATTAGAGAATTAAAGTACTCGGAGTGGGTCTCAAATGTAGTCTTGGTAAAAAAAAAAGACCAACGAAAAATAGGGAATGTGTGGGGATTTCTCTGATTTGTATAAAGCTTGCCCAAAGGACATCTTCGCACTTCCTAAAGTGGACCAGTTGGTGGATTCGACAGCTTGTCACGGATTTCTAAGCTTCATAGATGCATTCTTGGGATACAGTCAAATCAGAATATTTCTCGAGGATGAGGAGAAGACAACATTCATCACATATAAAAGGTTGTAATGCTATAAGGTAATGTCTTTCAGGTTAAAGAATACTAGAGCGACGTACCAGAGGTTGGTGAATATGATCTTCAGGCCCTTCATCGATAAGACAATGCAAGTCTATGTCGATGATGTGATAACCATGACAGTTCAACCCGAGGATCATTTGAGGAACCTTATAGAGACTATTGAACTCCTGAGAAAATTTGAGATGAGGATGAATCCAGATAAATGTGCCTTCGAAGTATCCTCTGGGAATGTTTTGGCGTATATGGTCAGTGCTAGAGGTATCAAGGCCAATCATTAGAAGATCAATGCTGTAGTAGATCTGAAATCGCTGAAGATGGTAAAAGAAGTACAAAGCTTGACTGTTAGGTAGCAGTGCTTAACCGGTTCATTTCTAAGGCCACAGATAAGTGTCATATCTTTTTCCAGCTGATCAAGAAGGCAAAGAGAGATGTCGAGAGGACAAACTAGTGCGATGAGGCATTCCAGTAGCTTAAAGAGTACCAGACCCGACCTCCATTTTTGGCTAAGTGAATTCCAAGTGAGATGTTATTTTTGTAGTTAACTATTTCAGAGCATGTTTTAAGTTCAGTATTAGTATAAGAAATAGATTAGATCTAGAGGCTCGTATATTAGGCTAGTAAGGCATTAATAGATGCAGAGACTAGATATTTGGCCCATGAGTTAATGGCCTTGTCCTTAGTGACAGCAGTAAGGAAGTTACGACCTTACTTCCAAGCCCACCCAATTAAGGTATAAACCAACCATCTACTTAGACAAATATTGTATAAATTTGAGACATTGGGTATTCTGGTAAAGTGGTCTGTAGAGCTTAACGAATATGATATATGTTACATGCCCCGAGTTTCTATTAAGAGGCAAGCTCTAACGGACTTCGTGACAGAATTCACTAGGCCCCAAGTCATGGTGGTCGGGGAAGAGGAGAAATGAGAGTTGTTTGTTGATAGGTCGGTCAGCTCGCAAGGATTTAGGGCTGGAGTTATCCACATTAATGGATAAGATGAGGAGCTGAGTTATGCACTGAGATTTTTATTTGAAGAAACTAACAATGAGGCTAAGTATGAGGTGATCTTGGCCGGGCTAAGGCTCTGTGATGCAGTTAGGTAAGAAATGTGAATGTGAAGATTGATTATAAGCTGGCCATCCAGCAGTTGAATGATGGGTTTCAAGCAAGGGAGCCCAACATGATAGCATACCTCGCAGAGGTGAAGAAGTTGCTAGAAGGAATGAAAAATGTCACATTTGAGCAAATCGGACGGGAAAATAACCAACATGTAGATTCGTTAGCTCGATTGGCATCATCCATCAAGTCTAAACCCCCCCCCCCCCCGCCGAGTGATTGCCTTGGAGATCCTTGAGTCGAAGAGAGTGGCAGGATCGAGTGTATTGGAAGTAGAGGTTGAATGCCAAATGAATAGACCTGATCAAGAAGTACCTAAAATATAGAGATTTACTAGGGGATAAGAAGGAAGAGAGGAGGCTAAATTATCAGAGTCCATGTTTTTACTTGATAGATGGGGTGCTTTACAGAAGGGGCTACACAATGCCCTACCTGAGGTGTCTTGGCCCCAATGAAGCTTATTATGTGCTGAGGGAAATCATGAGGGTATTTGCAGGAATCACATTAATGGGAGATCGATTGCTCACAAAACACTTAGACAAGGGGACGAGTGAGTTTTATGGGTTATTTGAGTGTGAGACCACGATGAAGGGTTCCTTTGGAAGGTTTAAAAATTTTCTAAGTGTTGAAAAGATGCCCCATGGCATCAGGCTTAGGTAAATAGCCTAATTACAACATTACATTGATAATGGTAGATGGTAGGGGTGGGCATTATCGGATTCGGATCGGATCGGGCCGAATCCGAATCCGATCCGATCCAAAATGCCCATGATTGTTTGATTCGATCGGATCGAATCATGTTATCGAACTCGATCTGATCCGATCCGATAATTATCGGATCGGATCGGATCGAATCGGATTGGTTCGATCCGAATTCGGATCGGATTGGTCCGATCCGATCCGAATTCGGTGGGTTTGAGTCAAAAAATCGAGCGGATCGGATCGGATCGGATAAAATCCGATCCGATCGAATTTTTTTTTTTTTAAATATATAACGACATCGTTTTGCATATTAAAAAAAAAGCTCTAAAAAACCTAACAATGGTGAAGCATTAAGTCTGTAAGTATAACCAAAGCCAAAACACAAAAATCCCATAAACACATGCCTATATACCCATCTCATGACCAGAAAAAACATATATACAGCAGTAAGAAACCTAGAAATATGAGTCCACTGAACATACATCATGAATCCAGAAAAATACCTATATAGCAACAGTTTAAATCTAAAACTCACAAAAGTCCAGGGCATGTTGCCAAGCAAAGCACACATTCATCACGATCATTGCACATCAGTTATAGATAAAAAGCATGTTTAATGAAAAGAAAGTAAATAAGGAAATCAGAGAACACCTACTAGATTGTGGGAGATTAAAGTTGATTACTAAATTCTGTTGAGATAGGGATGAAGTTGTAGAGTGCTTGAGGTTCTTTAGGGTGTTTGGGAAGATAAAGTTGGGCAAAAGTGAGAAAGAGTGTGAAAGTAGCCCTTAAATATATTGTTCAGGCAGATCTTGATCGTTGGATTGTAGCAAGCATAGGGAATTAGTGACACATGTCGGGGCAATCACTACCATTGAATTCAAATGAAAAACCATGATAGATTCCACGTGCTCGGTTAATCTCAGCTATCCAAGTTTTGGCACATGAATCATAGATGGGCGACGCTTGGCACATTAGGAAGATGAAGCAAAAATAGGATTTGGTAGGCATCTAAAAAAGACCATTGTGCCTTTGAAATTTCTCAGAAACAATTTAGAAACCTTCGGAGAGCCTTTTCATGTGGCAGTAAAAGAAAGGCAATCATCACCAAAATAACATCTTTGGCAGTATATAGAGCAACCTATCACAATAAGTACGAACTTGGGAAAAACTTAGGAGATTTGAAGTTCTCGAAGGCTAACAACCCGAGGACGTTGGAGCGGTCTTCACCAGTATCTTTTTTAAGTTCTCGGCATCAACTCACTAACTTTTTGTTATTGAGCGCTATGGGACAGTAGTTGATGGTAGTTTTTCATCCTGAGGAATGTTCAAATACCGATGAGGGGTGGAATTGGTAATGTACTTAGCCAAAAATGAATTACAAAGGGCTTGGGGCTTGGAGAGACATATAGGGTTTGGCAGAGGGATCCGACCTTGTGATACAAATGAGCTTTCCCAATGGCTGAGCTTGGTTATGATGAAACATGTTGGTATAATAATCTGACCATACGAAGAGTGGTGGATTTGGAGTTTACTAAAAGTTTGTTGAAACCGACCCGATGTGGCTATGCAAGTCAACTCCAACTGGTTGAGAAATCTATGAGAGATTTGATTAGTATCATCTGCTTTAGTATGCCGACCTAAGGAACGAAGATGAGATCACAGACCGACAACTTTCGGAGTCATATGACGTATGCCCTAAATGGGAAGATATTCTTCTAGAAAACTGATGATAACTATGGAAATAAATGGTTCTCATTGGAAGTAGCCCCTACCAGCCTTCATAGGCTGGTGTAGTAGTAGGGAGGTGGCAGTGTTGGGCCAGTTGTGGAACCCCTAGAGTCGGATCGGTGCCCCGGGTAGCAGAGATGGATCTAACCCATGGATATCAAGTATGGGTATAATTTTAAATATTCATGTATTCATCATGGATTTAGTTACATTTTAGATACTAATTCATACTTTATTATCATAAAATGTACAAATAACTACCCCAATAGACCTAACCTAATCAAAATAATCAAATCCAGTTTACATTTTCCTTCTAAATATTCGGCCAAACACAACTTTTCTTTCCTTGAAATATTTCTCAAACAACACAAATACATCCATCAACATAACATACATATAATATAATTTCACACCCAAATGAATGAAAATCAAATATTTCTCCATCCTTAACTCTCGGCCAAAACCTAAATTTTCTTCTAACTTTGGAAAATTTCACCAATCGCCACAACAAATGCATGATTTAACTTCCCATATGATAATTTCCAACACACTAAACTCATGCAAGTCAAACTTACCTCCATCTTCTCAATTCTTCCATAGGAGGTCTTTTTGGGGATTAAAAAAATTCATCAAGTTCCACTCAATTCATGTCATATTATCCTCAAATACTTTCATTGTCACCCTAGAAATCCTTACACATGCCAAATGAATTCAAACAACCCCTATTCCTCATGGACCAAAAATTTAATGAAAGAAACTCATGTTTATTTTCAGAAAATAAAGATGGGAGGAAGAAGCTTACTTACTTGGTTTAGGTTGGGAAAGCTTCCAGTTTGCTTCCACTTTCCTTGTCTAGTTAATGGCGTGAGGAGAAGCAAAAATTAATGAGAGTGATTTTCGTGAGTGAGAAAGCAAGAAATCGTGTAAGATCAGATGAAGTGAATAGTAAGTGCCTTCTATAACAAGGGGAGATATTTTAGACATAAAATAATAATTTTATTTGAACACATGCCAAAAATGTGAACCATTCTGGAAATTTACTGCATAGCTCCTGAAATATGCATTTTTGACACTGTTATAGTCAGAATTTAGAAAATTGTTCAACATGAAAGTTGTAGATCATTTTCAAAGCTTTACGACGATACAAATATAAATAGACGAAGTTGCGGCCAAAATACTAAAGGTTATCCGGTACTCGACAAAAAATTAATCGAGTATCGGAACATTAAATAATTCATCGGGTTTCCGAAAAATGATTTCATGAATACCAACACACACATGCATGATTTTATGATACTTAATACGTCTCACATGTCAAAAATAATTACCGAGGTGTTACATGAAGGAAATTCTAGAGATAGAAATAATTTATTGTTGACTTGATGTGCATCGAAGCATAATACCGTCAAAAGGTTGTATATAATATACTATGCTATACAAGAAGCATGAAACATCATCTTGAGGGCTAAACGCTTGAAATTAAGTGTAATTGCAAATATACAATAAAATCACATGTTGAAACATGAAAGTACTAGTTTAGTATACAATTTCTATTCTTAAGTTTCAATTCTTATATTTGTTGGTAGTCTTGTGATAACACAAATAAATTTAATATTTTTTGTTTTCTCTCGAAATGTTAGATTGAAGTAGGAAATGGGTTGAATGGTGAAATGTTGGAATAACGTTACAGTTTTTTTGGTTCTTTTATTCTTATTTAATTCTTTAATGTTATGAAAAGAATAAAAAATTAATTTATTATCGACCTCGGTCAATTGACCGGACCGAGTTTTAAGACATTGATTAAAATACAATTTGTAGTATAAAACTGAAAATTAGACGTTAAATATAAAAACCAAACCTAAATTTTTACAATATTAACATGAAATTTAAGCATTAAACATGAAATTTTAGCAACAAATATGTAGATATTGTCAACTTAAAATATTTTAGTATTAACATGAAATTTTAGATATTAAATCTGCAAATAAGGGCATTGAATATGAAATTTTTTTCAAACATATGATAACAATTTGATACTGAATTAACATTCCACTTTCACATGTGTTTAGATTCTAGACCTGAAATTTTATAGCAGTAATAAAAAATTCGGGCATTAAACATGAAATTATGAGCAACACATATGTAAATATTGTCCAACTTTAAATTTATATCATTAATTTGAAATGGGTGAATTGAATATGAAAATTTGAGTAATAGACATGCAAATATCACGAACCTGAATTTGTTTGAATTAACATAAAGTTTTGTGCATTAAACTTGCAAATAATGGCATTAAACATGAAATTTGTTTCACACAACTGACAATAAATTAACATTTTCACACGTGTCTAAATTTTAAACCTAAAATTTTATAGTTATTGTTGGGATGTATGCTATAGAACTACATGTAATGTAAACGGTTTTATATGTTTTGAAATAAAATGATGCATTATTCATTTATAAAATTGTGTGTTTAATTTTCGCATATTATAAATTATCTTGAATACCCTAGATTACTTATGTGCCTTCAGACTTAGTGTATAACTGTCATACACAAGAGGATTTAAGTATGAAGTTGGTAATCTTAAATAGTCCATAGAGAGCAAATAAAGCGGGTAATTTGTTTGAGGTTTATCTATAGCTGCGGTCTATTCTATATTTGTATGGCGACCTTGATCCGGGATCGTCCATGTAGAGACATGAGAATCGAGGCACCTTGTACGATGTGATCATATAGGACTGGACCCAGATGGAAATGACATTTTTATAATATCCGTTAAACAAAGAAAGTCATTTCGATCTATTAGATAGTCATATATAGATTGATCTTAATCTTGAGTGTACTACGAACTCCTGCATGACAGACTATGTCCTTTGATTTACAAAGGTGAGGTTGGTGTAGCAGTCCCGACCAATAGCTACGTACTTTGGGGGCATGGTCTGTTGTGTAGATGAGAACGTTTTACATAGATATGGAATTCACTCATTCTTACAAGAAATAGATGAGTATCTTTCTTAACGGTTGATTCGGTACTTGAACGGTTAGAGCGCTCAAGTCTTTCTATTACGAATAGAAAGATTAAAATTCATAATTATTATGAATAAATCGTTCATTAGAAAATCAATGGTACTTAAGGTAAAAATAATTAGAGGGGTATAACAGACATTATGACGCTACTCTAATTACGGGATACTCGTGAAGGGTTAATCTATATGTAGTGACTATATCGATGGACACCGACTTGGTTCGGCTTAATATATCATCTGCGGCAACGAGAGTGCAGCTTCGGGTTTTTAGTGGAATAACCCAGAGTTAATAATTTGGAATATTTAATTAAGAGCTTAATTAATATTTCGAGATTATTGGAGCTCGGAACCGTGGGTCCATTTGGTCCCCGTGCTAGCTCGATATACTATAGCGGATTTAATATAATTGGATAGTCCAATTATATATTCACAAATGTATAAATATTATTAATATGATTAATAATATTATTTTGTCACACTTGGAACTATATGTTAAAAGTTTAATATAGGATTTTATGAAATATTTGATATTTAATCACATGAATTAAATTATATAAAGATATAATTTAATGTAAGGCTAAATTTGGAATTTTCAAATTTTGGGTTTTTGAAACCCTTAGCTTTATTTTAGTAGTTACACCTTTTTGAAAGGTAATAACTATTTAGTTTTGTAACATATAATTCTATTATGGAAATTAATATTGCATGTTACAAAATTAATAAAGAAAATAAAGGCTTGGCCGATTTTTTGATAGAGGAAAAATGAAGTAATTGTTTTATTTTGTAAAATTAAAACCCTAAGTATAAAAAGGAAAATATGATTTTTCTTTTGTAAGCCTTTCATTCTAACCATAGCCTCCATCTTCTTCTTGTTGATTCTCTCTCAAAAGTTGTGACAAACTAAAAGAAAGAAAAAGAAGAAATAAAAACAAATATCAAGTGTGTTTAAATCTCTAAATCGTTTAGGGAATTTTTTGTGAGTCTTGCCCACATAAGTTTCCGTTGGTAATGAGATATAGTTCGGAAGACTTTGTGGTGTCGAACAAAACTTCATCTTCATCTCTTTCTTGTTGTTTACGGCACTGAGCATTATTTTTGCTCATTGCCACCCCTTTACTTGGTGAAACGGAACTCGGTTTGGTTTCGTTTTAATCCAGTTTTTTGGGGAAATTTTTTTGATGTTTTGGGGCTGTGTTGGGGCTGTTTTCAAGTGATAAATCAGAACCAAAATACAGCCATAGTCCACGCATTTTAGGGGCTGTTTCTGCAGTGCGTTTGGGCGCGAATCGAGTCAAAAACAGTCCATTTTTTGTCCGGCTATTTGGGGCTGTTCGGTGACTGTTCCGAGGCTGAAGCAAAATTTCAGTGGGTATGGCAGTAGCATTCGTCAATTAAAGGAGAAGGGCAGAAAAATTTTTCAAGTCCGATCTGTGTGCCTCAACCGTTTCCGCGGTGCAAGGAAAGCTTTTCCTATAATTGGCACCGAGAGCAAGGTTGAAAAGTGTTCTTAACCCTTCATTTTTTTCATTTAAAGTTACTGTTTTAATATGTTTATATGAGTTATAAATATTGATTTGCATGTTTAGATGAGTAGGCACAAAATAATATTCATATGATGAATAATTATTGTTTTTCATGTAATGAATGGATTTTGCATTGGTCGTAAATTTTTCCGGATCTTATTTTCATATTGGTTTTGTTTTTGGGATTTAAGTACATAATGCCATTGTTTACAATTGTTGTATTTTATTTTCCAATGTAAAAATATTCAATTGTTGTAATTTGGAGGACCAAAGTCGCAAAAGGAGCCAACACCACCTTAGAGCGTTATTTTGAAGACCAAGGGATGTCTTGGATATTTTTTTACTAATTAGATTAGTATAGGGAATAATAAGAGCCCGTTCAATGTAAAATATTTTTAAGTTATATGTATGTTTAATTCAAATTATTGAATAACATGTCATATAGCTTAGGATGCCTGCTCTTGCATTTTACATGTCATAACATGCATTGGATGCATAATCATTATATACATGAAATATGATTTTATGTGATTTAAAATGTTTAAATTAGAATATGATATGCATAGAAAAAAATTAATTGGATTAAAATTTGAATTCTAATATATTGGGCTTTAAAAGTGCATAATAAATTCCATTGGTATATAGGATGGAAACCTAGACATAAATTTCATAGCCGAATCCGAATGGACGGTAATATGGTATGCACTCAGGATATAATTCCACGTACCATTGGATTTTATAACGCACTAAGATTAATTAAATAGTTTAATACACATCTTGACCATTTTAGGATTCTAAAATTTTAAACCTATTAGTGTTCTAGTATTTTAAAAGGTTAAAATATAATAGGTCACTAATATCACTCAAATTAAATTAGTTTAATTGAGTAATACAATTAGTAGAGACTAATGGAAATTAGTGATACAAATTTTAAGAGTTTAAATTGGTTAGGTCACTAATAGTGTACTAGTGTAAACAAAAGTTATGATTTACCCGTCATAAATTTATTCACACTAGTTAAATTAAAATATTAGATATTTTATAAATAGAAACCTTAATTTTAAATTAGTGAGTGGGAGAGAGATATACAACAGTATATCCCATGATCTCCGTTGTTAGTCCGAAAATGTGAGATTCAAAAGGCGCCTTGAGACGGCTTTTCTTTCGTCCCCTACGGATGGTGTCCATTTTGGGACAATATCAGGTTTGGATTTCGAGAGAATATGGATTCTAGATGTATCTTGTGAACTAACCTACCCTACGGCGGCACTTCACTCGTTAAGTCCAAGAATCCCGAAACGGCGGGTCACACTCACAAAGGAATAATTAACTGTTTATGAAATTCCTTGATCAAATAAAACAATAGTTGTTTAATATAGGAATAAGAGTTATTCCCGCATATATTAATTGATTGAGATTGTCTCGATCTATCATGCAAGTACTTGACCTACCCTACGGCGGCACTTACTTGTGGGATGATAGATTTTTGTGGCATAGTAATTCTCTTAGGTTTCTGATTCGTTATTCATGGTTCATGCATCATGTTTAATTTTATGCCAAAATTATTTGATGATTTTAATATGCGATGAATGTTAAATGCATGTTTATTTCATTTTTCAAGCTATGGTTTCTCCAATTATTTCAATACTCTCAAATGTTAAATTAACGAGAGAAAATTATATTAAGTGGAAATGTAACATGAACGCTATCATGGTCTGCGAAGACCTAAATTTTATCCTGAAGGAGGTGTGTCCTCCCGAGCCGGCCAGAAATGCTGGCCAAGCTGTGCGCGATACCTACCAGAAATGGGACGCAGCTAATGAGAAAGCCTGTTGCTACTTGCTAGCAGGGATGTCTGAGGTTCTTGCTGCAAAGCATAAACCTATGGCTTCAAAATCTCAGATGATGAAGTCATTACATGGCATGTTCAGACAGCCTTCAGAGCGTCAACGTCATGAGGCCATGGTCTCAGTAGTGACTGCTAGGGTGAAGGATGAAACATCAATCCGAGAGCACGTCTTAAGGATGATGACTTATCTCAACACTGTCGAGACTCATGAAGCTCGTATTGACGAGCGTAGCTAGGTTACCATGATAATGGAAACTCTTCTGAAGAGTTTCCTGTAGTTTAAAAGCAATTATGTTATGAACAAGTTGACTTTTACGTTGACCCAACTACTTAATAAGTTCACCCACTACGAGTCTATGCTTGTGGATCCTCGTAAGCCCAATGCTGAGGAAAATGTTGCCGAGTCTTCAAAATCTGCAAAGATGAAGAAGAATAGCACTGGGAAGGTTAAGGGTACATCTACTTGATATACGTAAAGACCTTGCTGAAGGTTATTTTACTATAAGAGTCAGGATATGGGATGTTGTTTCAGTAAACCAGTGGGAATTATAAATTTTCAATTTTTCAAATAAAAGTTATTTGAATTTAAACAAAGTGGTGTTTGTTCCTGTTTTGTCATGGAAATTTGATTTTTGTTTCAAAACTGTTGCATTATGGTTATCATTTTATCTAATAATAATAGATATTATTTCAAAAATGGTTTACATATATTCTAAGGAAACTAAGAGATAGCTTGTATGTGTTAAGACCGTTAACACATAGGTCACTGCTCAACGCTGAAATATTCAAGGTTGAGAAACCTAAAACTAAACGGCAACAGATTTATCACGATGACACATATCTATGGCATCTTAGACTTGGTCATATCAACCTTGACCGAATAGATAGATTGATAAAGAACAGAGCCTTAAACCAGTTAAAGCTCGGAACTTTACCAGTCATTGAATCCTATTTAGAAGGAAAAATGGCCAAGAGACCTTTTACTGGAAAAGGTATAATAGCCAATCAACCACTTCAGCTAATACATTCGGACCTTTGTGAACCGATGAATGTAAGAGCCCGAGGTGGTTATGAATACTTCGTCACATTTATTAACGATTATTCCATATATGAGTATGTTTACCTAATGCAGCACAAGTCTTATAATTTTGAAAAGTTCAAAGATTATCGTGCTGAGGTTGAGAACCAGTTGGGTAAAATAATCAAAACTCTACGATCAGATCGTGGTTGAGAGAGAGTTCGAGGAATTCTTAGTTGAGCATGAGATATTATCCCAGCTCACAGCACCTAGAACACCACAACAAAATGGTATTGCAGAGAGGAGAAAACGGACCCTACTAGACATTATGAGATCTATGTTTAGTTATAGCTCACTATCTAGTTCGTTCTGGGGATATGCACTACAAACTGAAATGCATATCCTTAATGTAGTTCTATCTAAGTCTGTTCCTAAGACTCCCTTAGAGTTGTGGAATGGTCTTAAAACTAAATTATGACATTTCTGCATATGGGGTGTCTAGTTTATGTGCTGAAGAATAAGACTACAAAGTTGGAGCCACGTTCTCAGGTGTGCCTATTTGTAGGCTATTCTAAGGAGACTATGGGTGGATTCTTCTATAGTCATGATGATAACAAAATGTTTGTATCGACAAATGCTACGTTTCTAGAGGAGGACTATATAAGGGAGTTCAAGCCTCGAAGTAAAGTGTTACTCGAGGAGTTACTTGCTGGTTCGACCAACACACCATCATCAACGACCGTTGACAAATACATAACACCTTCGACATCTAAGCGTCAGATGCAAGTTAGTCAGAATGATCTACCACCTAGACGTAGTGGGAGGGTTGTACGACAACTTGATCGCTACCTTGGGGTTGGAGAGGCAAGAGTTGTCGCATCCAGCGATGGTATAGATAATCCATTGACCTATCGTAGTGCAATGGATGATTCTGACAAAGAGGAATGACTCAAAGCCATGAACCTAGAGATGAAGTCCATGTACTCCAACTCAGTCTGGGAACTTGTAGACCAACCTGATAGGGTGAAACCCATAGGTTGCAAGTGGATTATAAGAGAGAAATGGGAGTAGATGGGAAGGTACAGGCCTTCAAGGCTAGGCTAGTGGCCAAGGGTTATACCTAGAAAGAGGGAGTTGACTATGAGGAAACTTTCACGCCAGTAGCCATGCTCAAATCCATCCGCACTCTTCTATCCATTGCCGCATATTATGACTATGAAATTTGGCAAATGGACGTCAAGACTGCATTATTGAATAGAAATCTTGATGAGAGTATCTATATGGTACAACTACAGGGGTTCATAGCCAAAGGTCAAGAGTAAAAAGTTTGTAAGCTGCAAAGGTCCATTTATGGACTCAAGAAGACATCTCGATCTTGGAATATAAGATTTGGTATCATGATCAAGTCTTATGATTTTGAGCAGAATGTTGATGAGCCTTGTGTATACAAGCGCGTCATTGACGGGAAGGTGGTTTTTCTTGTTTTATACGTTGATGATATTTTACTCATTGGGAATGATGTAAAGATATAATCGGACGTGAAAATCTGGCTAGCTAACCAATACCAAATGAAAGATTTGGGAGAGGCCAATTATATTTTTGGGATTCAGATACTTCGGGATCGTAAGAAACGACTGTTAGATATGTCTCTAGCATCCTATATCGAGAAGATCCTTCTACGATTTGGGATGCAGAATTCCAAGAAAGGCAATCTGCCTTATCGGCATGGAATTCATTGGTCAAAGGAATAGTCTCCTAAGATACCTCAAGATGTTGAGGAAATTAGACATATCTCATATACCTCATCAGTTGGTAGTCTCATGTATGATATGTTATGCACGAGATCAGACATCTATTTTACAGTGGGAGTAGTCAGTAGGTTTTAGTCAAACCCAGGATTGGATCACTGGGTGGCTGTGAAACACTCTCAAGTATCTTAAGAGAACAAAAGATTATATGCTTGTGTATTCTGGTGAGGATATGATCCTAAGGGGATATATGGACTCTGATTTTCAGACATATGTCGATTCTAGGAAATCAACATATGGATCAGTGTTTACCCTAGGTGGTGGGGCTATAGTATGGCGGAGTATAAAGCAATCTTGCATTGCTGACTCCACCATAGAGGCTGAATATGTAGCAGTTTATGAAGCAGTTAAAGAATGCAGTCTGGCTCCATAATTTCTTGGGAGATCTGGAAGTTGTTCCAGATATGGATAGACCACTCACACTTTATTGCGATAATAGTGGTGCAGTGGCAAACTCCAAAGAACCAAGAAGCCACAAGAGGGGAAAACATATAGAGAGGAAATATCATCTAATCAGGGAGATAATGCAGAGATGAGACGTTACCGTCACAAATATTGCATCCGCAGAGAACATGGCTGATCCGTTTACAAAGACCTAATCGCCTAAAGTGTTTGAAGGTCACCTAGATGATCTAGGATTACGTGACATGTCTCATTTGCTTTAGTGTAAGTGGGAGATTTTTGGGATGTATGCCCTAGAGCTACATGTAATGTAAACAGTTTTATATGTTTTGAAATAAAATGATGCGTTATTCATTTATCAAAGTGTTTGTTTAATTTTCGCATATTATAAATTATCTTGAATACCCTAGATTACTTATGTGCCTTCAGACTTAGTGTATGTGTGTCATACATAAGGGGATTTAAGTCTGAAGTTAGTAATCTTAAATAGTCTATATAGAGCAAACAAAGCGGGTACTTTGTTTGTGGTTTATCTATAGCTGCGGTCCATTTTATATTTGTATGGCGACCTTGATTTAGATCGTCCATGTAGAGACATGAGAATGGAGACACCTTGTACGATGTGATCATATTGGACTGGACCTAGATGCAAATGACATTCTTATAATATCCGTTAAACAAAGAAAGTCATTTCGATCTATTAGACGGTCATATATGGATTGATCTTAATCCTGAGTGTACTACGAACTCCTGCATGGCAGGCTATGTCCTTTGATTTACAAAGGTGAGGTTGGTGTAGCAGTCCCGACCAATAGCTACAAACTTTGGGGGAATGGTCTGTTATGTTGCTGGGAACATTTTAAATAGATATGAAATTCACTCATTCTTGCGAGTGTAGAGGAGTATCTTTCTTAACGGTTGATTCGGTACTTGAACGGTTAAAGCGCTCAAGTCTTTCTATTACGAATAGAAAGATTAAAATTCAAAATTGTTATGAATAAATAGTTCATTAGAGAATCAATGGTACTTAAGGTAAAAATAATTAGAGGGGTATAACGGACATTATGACCCTGCTCTAATTACGGGATACTCGTGAAGGGTTAATTTATATGTAGTGACTATATCGATGGACACTGACTTGGTTCGGCTTAATATATCATCTGCAGCAACGAGAGTGCATCTTCGGGTTTTTAGTGCAATAATCCGGAGTTAATAATTCAGAATATTTAATTAAGAGCTTAATTAATATTTTTGAGATTATTAGAGCTCGGAACCGTAGGTCCATTTGGTCCCCGTGCTAGCTCGATATACTATCCCGGATTTAATATAATTGGATAGTCCAATTATATACTCACAAAGGTATAAATATTATAAATATTATTAATAATATTATTTTGTCACACTTGAAACTCTATGTTAAAAGTTTAATATATGGCTTTATTAAATATTTGATATTTAATCACATGAATTAAATTATATAAAGATATAATTTAATGTAAGGCTAAATTTGGAATTTTCAAATTTTGGGTTTTGGAAACCCTTGGCTTTATTTTAGTAGTTACACCTTTTTGAAAGGTAATAACTATTTAGTTTTGTAAAATATAACTTCATTATGGAAATTAATATTGCATGTTACAAAATTAATAAAGAAAATAAAGGCTTGGCCGATTTTTTATGGAGGAAAAAGAAATGGATTTGTTTTATTTTGTACTTATGGTATAAAAAGGAAAATATGTTTTTTTCTTTTGTAAGCCTTTCATTCTAACCCTAGCCTCCATCTTCTTCTTGTTAATTCTCTCTCAAAAGTTGAGACAAAATAAAAGAAAGAAAAAGAAGAAACTAAAAACAAATATCAATTGTGTTTAAATCTCTAAATCGTTTAGGGATTATTTTGTGAGTCTTGCCCACACAAGTTTCCGTTGGTAATGAGATATAGTTCGGAAGACTTTGTGGTGTCGAACAAATCTTCATCTTCATCTCTTTCTTGTGGTTTACGATAGTGAGCATTATTTTTGCTCATTGCCACCCATTTACTTGGTGAAACGGAACTCGGTTTGGTTTCGTTTTAATCTAGATTTTTTGGGGAACATTTTGTGATGTTTTGGGGCTATGTTGGGGCATTTTCAAGTGAAAAATTAGAACCAAAATATAGCCATAGTCCACGCATTTCAGTGGCTATTTCTGCAGTGCGTTTGGGCGCGAATCGAGTCCAAAACAGTCCAGTTTTTGTCCGGCTGTTCGAGGCTGTTTGGGGACTGTTTCGGGGCTAGAATTTTGTCTAAAACTGAAGCAAAATTTCAGTGGGTGTGGCAGTAGCATTCAAAAATTAAAGGAAAATGGCAGAAAATATTTTCATGTCCGATCCGTGTGCCTCAACCGTTTCCGCTGTGCAAGGAAAACGTTTCCTACAGTTATAACATGAAATTTGGACATTAAACATTAAAATATGGGCAACTCATATAACTTACATAATTCTTAGACTTACATTTCCCAGGACTCTAGAGTGGTTGACTGCAATTAGGTGATCCATCATCTCAAGCATGACTTTCCAAAAGTTGAACGGCTAACCGATTTGGTTGCAAACCTGCAAAACTAGGAAACTGTTGTAGAGTGAGTTATAAAACTCAGCAAGTAACCAATACCATAAAAGACTAGAATAAATCTTAATAATAATATATATAATTGGCACAGCCTATAAAATTCAGTAAGAGATGGCTAACCCATCTCCCTGGGCCTCTAACATGACATGTATAACATGTTGTAATTCATACTATGCTAGCTAATTTTTTTTACATGCATGGCTGACATACATTGAATATCAACTACATGAATCATACAATACACACAACATATTCATACATACGTGCATAATCTGATCTGATCAATTCCTACACTGAGCTAACTTTACTGACTTGACATGGACTAATTTCTTGTCTTATTCCTGATAAGTGTATGAAAATGTACTTTGAAACATCACTTATTCGGGTTTATTGTTAAGTATTTAGTTCTATATTTTATATTTTATTATATAATTTATATCATTATATTAATTTAGAAAATGTTTATTATTTAGCTTTATTTAATAATTTTTGTTTCTCTTTATTATTTTAGGAAATGGAAAGAACAAGACAAATCTTTAATAAAAGAAAGAGAGGAACACATGGGGCCTGACTTGTTTTTGTTACTTGACAAAGTAAAGCATACAGAAGAAAGCTTTGAAGAGCTCCACGTGAAGTTATTGAAAGAAAGAAGAAAATCAGGAGAGAGACCGAATTAGAAGGAAAGAGAGAGAAGAATTGCTGAAAATAAATCATTGTTTAATAAGGAAAGGGAAAGTGGCGTGAGAGAGCAACTTTGAATAGGAAATTGACGTGGGCGCAAGTATTGCATTAGGTTTCAATTTGCTTTGTTTGTTATATAAAGCATCCAATGTGACAAAGCTCGAGAGGCTCTCCAAGTGTGAAGCAGCTTAGTGCTGCTGCGTGGAAAAACAGAGGGCTGCGTGAGAGGCGTGAAGCCGAGAGCTGTGCCGAGAGAATATAAAAACCAGAAGCAGGCTGTGCGTGAAAAATAAATAAACCAGAGTTGCCGAGAAATAGAAGCAGCAGCCGCAAGCAGAGAGAAATAATAGAAGAAATTAGAGCGCAAGAGCCGGGACGCGGAGCCGTGATAATTCAGAACGATATGTCTCTCCAATTCCAGGCTTTTTTATTTCTTTTATGGGGAACTAATCCCATAGGCAAAGTTAGGGATGAACTCTTGTGTTTGATTTTTATTATTTATGTTTTTGATTCCTACGAGTACCTTTTAATCGTTTAATAAAATTGATGTTTATTATTTTCTATTATCTTTAGATTTATTAATCCAGAAATTATGTTTTGTCAAACCCCCTATAGATACAGTCATGCTTCTTCTATGTGTGGTTTGCGAATTTAATTGTGACTGGTAAAGTTGTTTTGCGTGTTGGTCTTCTGCTGCAGTATTGCCTGAGGGTATATTGTCGACGTTAGATAGCTCGTAACAATGACTTTTGTGTGCTGTTAACATAGAGAAAATAATCATTAATTACCTTAGAATTTGAATATGTGTAGAATTGAATATGTTCCGGTTGTTGCTTAGTCAACAACGAAGCGGTAACTTCGTTCCATTTTTTTATTATTAGTATTTTATTCATTTATTATTCGCTTATTTATTTTTCTTTTAGTATTTTAGTATTTATTTTTAATTAGTTCTTTTTATTTTTTCTAGTCGTTTATTTTAGTATTTATTTTAGTTATTTTATTTATGTTTTAGTTTAAGTTAGATTTTAAGTTTTATTTTATTCCTTTTATTTATTTTATTTTATTTTATTTTATTTTACTTTATTTCTTGTATTATTTGAGCTTTAATTACATGTCTAGATATAGGAATATATTTGGTAGATTTATTAGGACTGAAGAAGAAAGCTCAGATTCTGAGACATATTTGAAAATCCTTTTTCTACACCATCTGCGTCTAGCGCACATAACATGAGTGAATACGAGAGACCAACTAGGAAGACTCTTGAAGAGTACCTCCATCCAACTCGCACAGCTACACCTTCGTGCATCATGTTTCATCCTAATGCACGACACATAGACTTTAGGCCTGGAATGATACAGTATCTTCCAACTTTTCACGGTTTACAGAGCGAGAATCCTTACGTGCACATTAGGGAATTTGAAGAGGTAGTAGCAACCTTCGATGACCGGTTTGGAAACACTGACACGATTAGACTTAAGTTCTTTCCATTTGCCCTTAAGGATAGAGCTAAGAGCTAGTTGTATTCTTTAAGGCCCAGGTCAATAGGATCATGGGGCGAGATGACCCAGACATTCTTCGACAAATACTTCCCACATCATAAGACGGATGCCCTGAAAAGAAAAATATCTATTTTCTCCCAGAGAGACAGTGAGACCATTTACCAAACATAAGAGCGGTATAAGGAGTTGTTAGCTAGTTGTCCCCACCATTGTTATGAGAGTTGGCGTTTAGTTAGCTATTTCTATGATGGAGTGACCCCTAGGGAGCGCCAATTCGTTGAGACAATGTGCAATGGTGAGTTTATCCAAAAGGACCCTGATGAGGCACTCGAGTATTTAGATGACCTAGCTAAGAAATCTCATACTTGGAATGGACCCAATGCCGTAGTTAACACTGATATGACACACACTTCTTCTAGCAGAAGCCTACAACACTTTAGGGAAGAGGATAGCCTTAAGACACAAGTTGAGCTGTTAACTAGACAGATAGAAGCCTTAATAGCCAAAGACAACAAGACAATGCATTCAGTAGCCCAGCTAGAATCCCGAGAGTGTCCGGTATATGGTGAGATGAGAGGGACATATGACGAACAATGCCATGTATTAGGGATGTATCAGAAACCTCACACACCATACCGAGACACCTATAATCCTAGTTGGAGGAACCATCCCAATGTTAGTTGGCGGCAGGAGTCTTATCAGCCTACCCAGACACCACAACATATGAGTTACAGTACCCCACAGTATTACACACCTATCGTTCCTAGAAATTCTTTAGAGGATGCATGGCATGTATTTGTAGAGACCTAGAGCAAAACCAATCAAAGGATTGAGTCGTTGATAACTCATGTAGCTGAAGACCAAAAGGAAATTAGGAGTAAAATCTCTAAATTGACTAATGACCTGAGTGTACAAGAACAAGGAAAATTCTCATCTAAGGCTCAATCAAATCCACAAGGGCAACCCATAGCACATGCTGATCATGAAGTATCCAGTATAAGAGGTGTTGATGTCATAATCACTAGGAGCGGTAAAGATGTAGGAGTGTAGAATACCTCCAACATTATAGATGACCCCAAGGATAGTAGTGCATATACCCCTCAGGAAGAAAAAGTGCCATCTTTTCAAATTAGAGTACCTTTCCCACAAGCACTTAGGCCCACAATGAGAGTTCCAGATCTAAATGTTGAAAAACAATCACAGGGTAAGGAAGAGTCATTACTCATACATGCTAGAAACAGTCCTACCAGGAACAACGTCTCTACAACCTAAATCAAATCCCCCTGAACTGAATCTAGTCCCAAAGAACCGAAAAAGGAAGAAAATAAGAGTTAATGCTCAATTAAAGATGATACCTGTGAGGTTAAAAAGGAGATTGAGTGAATTTTTCCTTATATGCAGTACCAAATTTCAACCACCAGACCCAGGAGGATCCATGGATAAACTGACACAGCTAGCCAAACATTCTCTCTCATGCCTTCATCAGTACGCTAGATGGAAGCCGCCATGAACAACTTAAGTGGTTACGTCTGGCTGAAGACGTTAAACTTAGCGATAGAAGGGAGGCAACCCTTGCATCTACATTTACTTATTTCATTTTATTTTATTTTCTTTATTTTATTTACTTTAGTTTTATTTTATTGTGTGCTAATTACATGTTTTATTTTTATTGTTTGCATAAGTGTTTTTGCAGGATTTAGCACAACCTACACAGACACACAACTAAAGTCTCACCAGCAGGAACCTGATCAACTCCGCGCCTGGTAGTGTTGTTCCTTAACCCTTTTTCTTTATATTTATCTTACATTGAGGACAATGCAATTTTTAAGTGTGGGGGTGTATGCATGCGCATGATAATACCTGTCATAAATACATCTTATTCAAAAAAAATATTGTTTTGTTTGTTTTTAGTCCTTAATAGTTAAGCATAAGTCCAATGATGATATTGTTTGTTTTAGGGTGAAATCTTAGAAACGATAAGTCATTTAATGTACTTTTATCTGATGCTTTTAGTAGTTTATCTATATTAGACTCGTAAGCACTTTATTATAGGTTTTTAGCAATGAAAGCCTGAGTAGTTGGCAAGGTAACTAGTTGAAGAAATTACATGTCGATGAATGACCGTTTGCTTAGATGTCTATCCTGATTTGCTTGTGTTATGATGTGTGGTATGGTTGAAAATAAAAGAAAAGTCTCTACAGAAAAGAAAAGAAAAGAAAATAAACCACCTATAACCGATAAGCGTGAAGCTACCCATGGGCGAATATTAGGACCACCATGAGGAGAAATGCTACCTAAAAGGGTAGGTGTGTTGAAAAAAAAAGGCAAAAAAAAAAAAGACAAGTCAAGAAAAGAAAAAGAGAAATCATACCATATTGAGCACAGAAAAGCAATTACAGAGCTTAATTGAGATATCTAGGTTGGTTTGACACATCGATCCCAATTTTTAAACGAAATCATTGAGTTGGATTACCTAGGAATCAAGCTTTGAATAAACTTTTCACACACACACCGTGAGTCTGGCTTAGTTGATTTATTCAAAGACTTAGATTTAAGTTGCATTGAGTACTTTGAAGGTTCTCTAGTTTCATTACTAGGCATTCTTTGAGGACAAAATTATGTGAAACTATTAGGACTATTTATTTTTTATTTTTGCATGATTGTGTGTTTTGAATGACGTTTGTGGGTGTCGTCACTGTAAGCCCTCACGAGACTATAACTCATCCACTTGAGACACCTAGAGGTTTCAAGTCTTGTTGCATATGCAAAATGCAATCGTGATCCCTACGAAAGTGGCTTAGATAGTTTTTATATATTTTTATTTATTTAGTTTAGTTTTATTTTATTTTTACGCTTGAATTGCTAGAGACTAGCAATAAGCTGGTTGGGGGTTGTGATAAGTGCATGAAAATGTACTTTGAAACATCGCTTATTCGGGTTTATTGTTAAGTATTTAATTAGTTCTATATTTTATATTTTACTATATAATTTATATCATCATATTAATTTAGAAAATGTTTATTATTTAGCTTTATTTAATAATTTTTGTTTCTCTTTATTATTTTAGGAAATGGAAAGAACAGGACAAATCTTTAATAAAAGAAAGAGAGGAACACATGGGGCCTGACTTATTTTTGTTACTTGACAAAGTAAAGCATACAGAAGAAAGCTTTGAAGAGCTCCACGTGAAGTTATTGAAAGAAAGAAGAAAATCAGGAGAGAGACCGAATTAGAAGGAAAGAGAGAGAAGAATTGCTGAAAATAAATCATTGTTTAATAAGGAAAGGGAAAGTGGCGTGAGAGAGCAACTTTGAATGGGAAATTGACGTGGGTGCAAGTATTGCATTAGGTTTCAATTTGCTTTGTTATATAAAGCATCCAATGTGACAAAGCTCGAGAGGCTCTCCAAGCGTGAAGCAGCTTAGTGCTGCTGCGTGGAAAAACAGAGGGCTGCGTGAGAGGCGTGAAGCCGAGAGCTGTGCCGAGAGAATATAAAAACCAGAAGCAGGCTGTGCATGAAAAATAAATAAACCAGAGTTGCCGGGAAACAGAAGCAGCAGCCGCAAGCAGAGAGAAATAATAGAAGAAATCAGAGCGCAGGAGCCGGGACGCGGAGCCGTGATAATTCAGAACGATATGTCTCTCCAATTCCAGGCTATTTTTATTTCTTTTATGCGGAACTAATCCCCTAGACAAAGCTATGGATGAACTCTTGTGTTTGATTTTTATTATTTATGTTTTTGATTCCTACGAGTACCTTTTTAATCGTTTAATAAAATTGATGTTTATTATTTTCTATTATCTTTAGATCTATTAATCCAGAAATTATGTTTTGTCAAACCCCATATAGATCCAGTCATGCTTCTTCTATGTGTGGTTTGCGATTTTAATTGTGACTGGTAAAGTTGTTTTGCGTGTTGGTCTTCTGCTGCAGTATTGCCTGATGGTATATTGTCGACGTTAGATAGCTCGTAACGATGACTTTTGTGTGCTGTTAACATAGAGAAAATAATCATTAATTACCTTAGAATTTGAATATGCGTAGAATTGAATATGTTCCGGTTGTTGGTTTGGGATGTGAAACCCTCGACTGAGTAGTAATAGGAATTAATAACTGAATATAGAAGTTTGATGCAAGAGGGATTCCCGACGCTTTGCTGCTTTTCTCTGCCGTTATCCTTTATTAACTTTTCATTATTTTATTTATCTTTATTTTAATTACCAATTTTATCGTTTAATTTATTAAGTTACCGTTAACGTTTTTGTTTGAGTAAATTAGTTCATGTAACCATCTCTCTGAGGAATCGACACCCCAGCTATATTGCGATAACCGCGAGTCATATTTGGGCGTAATCAATTCCCGAGCTACTCAAACATGCACTTAATTACTGAATTTCTATCATTATGTCTAACGTGACAGGTACTACCCTCTGACTTGCGCTACTTAGCATAACATGCATACTGTCTCTAAACTACACTTGATCTACATTGATAACCTACTATATTTTAACCGATTCATACCTGGTAAACATGAACTTTAACTAATTTGTACTTATGCTACGTATGAATGTTATAACTTCACATATATCTATTATAAACATATTATAATCACGCATCTTCACACATGAACTGCTATACATAAATTACTATAACTTTAAGTACATTACTAGTGAAACGTTGTCACTTGACGTAACTTGTTTATCATACGTGTGAACCTTGACAACTAACCCTAATGACTATCACATCTAGTGTCCATCATCCTCCAAAACTTGTCTTCCACATGCGAAGACCTGCACAAGCATTGAAACTAAAAAGAGTAAGTCATACGAATGACCTAGTGAGTGAACACTAGAAATAAATATAAAATAATAACATATCAGGTGTCTGCATATAATACGGAAAGTACGTCAAACCTAATTCTTGACTCATGAGAAAACTACGAATTTGAAACGCAAACTATTAGTCATACTTGTCACATAAATGCGCATAACTCAATAACTGAGAACTTAACTGAAAACTATGTCATTATGTAAAAAATTATAAGTTATGTTGAAAATCATATACTACGCTAAAAACCATATGTTATGCTAAAAACTATTTGTTATGCTGAATCTCATACAATATAATGAAAATTATATGTTTGATCATGGTCGCCTCACTAACTACGCGTGTTGTAGTTGTACATATTGTTTGTTCAATATTCTAGAATTTCATTTTCTATACTTCTGGTATTTGGGCTTTCACTGAGGTATTACCACTATGAACTATCTGAATTCCCTTCTTTAATGTTACTCGTGATGCTTTCTTGATTATTGATCACATTACCTCTTACTGAGAACTTCATTAAGATTCCTACACTCTCAAAATTTCACATATCCTATTGTTACTCGTCCTTTCTAAATTTCTATGTTACTTAAATTTCCTTTTTATCTCAGTTCCTTGATCTTCTTATGTCATTACCTCCCTGAGAGCTCCATCATCTTTGATAAATTAGGGTATCGCCACTAATACTTTTGATTTGGGTGTTACTCTATTTTCTAATTTTCCTCTCTGGTAAGGGGGGAACTATTTATGAATCATATACCTTACTTCTAAGGGTTGTTATACATATTGGTTACTCTGGTTTCTTAATCTTTCAAGCTTTTATTTCCTTAAAGGCTTTCAGGTCTACGATTGGACATGTTATCACTTCTAGAATTGGCCAAACTTACTGTGAATTAAAACTTCTTCACCTTTTATAGAATATTGCTATTTTATAACTTGTATATTCTCTGAAATTTCTTGGTTCAACTATCTCGCTGTCTTATGAACTGTCTACCCTGTCAGATACTCTTCTTTTCTTCCTCATATCCTTACTGGGCTCTAATTTGAGGGGTAAATACCTACTTACCTTGGAAATCTGAGAATACACATTTATGTTGACTATCTAAGTTCATCTATCGTCTGATTGGATGTCTATCCACTTATTGGGATCAGGGCTACTAGACATAAGAGTTACCACTCATTCTGTTGGAATCTGCATCAACTACTCCAAGTCTTAAGGTTTCATAACTTTATTAATCTTTTCTGAGATCTCCATTAACATTATCATTCTTAAGGTATGTTATCTATGGTGTTGTATGTTCTGAACTTCCTTGTTAATTCTCGTATACTCCTCAATTATTTCCATATCTTATCTCCTGGCTCCGAACCGAGCTGCTGAGGCAAATGGTGGTTTGTCTTATAGGCTACTTACAGATCTCTACTCTTGCTATAGACCACAACTATGCCATTTACTCTCACTTGTTCATGTTGGTAGTCTTGTTAACTCTTGAGTACCTCCAATCTCTTGGGTATGTTTCTTTAAACTTACACAGATTTCTATCGATATTGGTCTGATCTATGATTTTTTACTGGTATTGTAGACTTGTTCATCTTGACTTGGGTCAGGTTCTTTCTTCTATGGCCTTGGTAGCCTCTAGGTCTCTTTCTAGGTGAACCATCTCTCAAAGTTTGCTGCCACTGTCTCAAAATATAGCTCTATAGGCACTAGGCTTTCATACGATTATCTTTATCTAGGCTAGTAAAGGGTGGACCAAGCTTTCACATCTCGACGGATATCATTGTCATTGTTCTGGTATCCTATATTTTGATAGAGTATATTGTTCATGTAAGAAAGTTATGAGATAAACTTTGTCATATCAGTTTTCTTAATCGGTATGACTGAAAGGTTCGATTCTGGGTAAGTTAGGGCCTTGTATGTATCTGATTTCTTAACTAAATCAACTAATTAGCTTTCCTGACGACATTCACGTTATTTGCTTACGAACCTGAGTTTGGGTGTCTAGAATCTTCATACCCTTTATGGCATCTCATGTCTATAGGAAACTTCCAGATTTCTTATTTCTTTCATTCTTTTGACTGTCCTTCGTGATTTGGCAGAATTTCTATCTATACCAGGCACTCAAAGGCTATCAAATCTGTTTGAAAGAATTTTCTAGGGATGAAAGGAAACTTACTTAAAAGGAATGAGCCTTACTTCGGTCTACTCGAAATTTTGCTCTTACTCAAGCTTACTATATTCCTCTTACTCCATTAAGTTCTGGCATTTTCTTATTATCTCATCATGTATCTCTACCTCTTATTGTCTCTAGTTGCTTAAAACATCTGTATATCTTGTTTTACTTTTCTTATAGCTTTCTCTTCCCACTCTATTGAGTGAATATTCTTATAATCTTAATATATATTCTCATAACTTATCTGGATCTTCTGATAATAACTTAAGACATCTACAGAAAGATTCTCAGCTAGAATAAGAATTATGGTTACTGTTATTCGAAAGCAAAATTCAGATAGCCTTGGAAATTCTTACTAACCTGTCTATAGGTTTTTGAGGACGTACTTAGGATCAGATATTGTAGTGGTAGTGCCTCACATACGGGCATACCTGAGATACCACGTATACAAAACCCCAACACTCTACCCACTGCAGTCACTGACTCCCTAGACCATGCTATGATATTATCTTTGTAACATTCATCTCCAAAAGATGATACCGGCAGGGAATAAGCTATCATATCCCCCTGAGCCTCTGACCATCTAACTATGATCAGTGTTATTAAACTCATTACAAACATAAACTCACGCATAGGGACCATTGCCCGACTCAATAATCATGGAATTGCATCCCAAATATTCATACTATGTACTCAATAGTACATTACATTACAACTCTGATATTGGACACACTCAATGACTGATATTATACAGTGTAAGTCATGCAACTTTTACTTGACACTGACTATGCTGAACTTATGTACTCAACCTTGTGGACTCATTACCCTAGTGACTGCCATTAGTATCCATCCTCCCGAGCTTATCCTCTGGATAAACTTGTAAAATAGAAAACATTAGGAGTGGGGGGGTTAGATCATTTGAACGACCTAGTGAGTGGACAATTTAAAAAAAAACGGAATTAAAATACTTTATTAAAATCCATGGTTCTAAAGATGAAATCGTTTTAACAAAGCTGTCTTTTTAGAAATATATTTTCTTATCTAATAACATATATTTTCCTGTAAAACATTTCTGAAAACACTATTCCATCTGTAAAACTCTGATGCTTTTCTATAAAAGTTTATTCTCGTGAAAACTCCTTTATAAAATTTATCATTTCTGAAAATCATATCTCTGGAAATCCATTTCTGAAAACTTTTTCTTTGAAATCGGTGGAGAAATCTGGCACATGGGGGTGTTACGTCTCGATGTCCCCCCATACACAAAATTTGGCGCTTGGGGGCGTCCCCCCGTACGCAAATATCTGGTGGTCCTGGGGCGTTACATGTCGTTGTCCCCCAAGCCACAAATCTAGAGTCGGAGGTGCGGATCTATGCTACCTTTCTGACTCTAAATCTGGGATTTAGGGGCATCTGTCATTCCTAGTCCGGAACTGCGTGTGCACACGGTATCTGTGTCCGTCAATTCCATATTTGTATCAAGTTATATCTGAGCTGGGTTTTACCCAATGCCTCCCAAAAATCATAAAAACTCAAGCTTTTAATCAATATTCCATAAAGACATTTTCAATTGTAAGCATCTGTAAAAAAAATCTGGCTAACGCCCTAAAATATTTAAAAGCAAGTCTCGAGTCAAACTGATAAATAAATCTCAACTTGAAAAGGAAAGGGTCCACTCACTAATTTGGAATCTGGTTGACATTATATCAGTTTGCCGAAGGAAATTGTGGTTCATGTGATGATATATAATTGATAAACTTGATTAGAATGTAGGTTATTGGATTTCTTAATTCAAGCAATTGTTATCATTACATGGCATATCATGCTTGTGTCATGATGTGATGTATGTATGCGAGTGATAAGAGACCCTTAAGGTGGCCTCTAACATGCTAGAGTGAAATTGGAATGAACTAAAACTGGTTCTGGGGAAATTTTGGTCACGCGTCGTGACGCTGTCCCTTGAGACATGAAACTAAACCAGTAAGCATCCTCTGCTTTCGTATCGCGACTGACCGGCGTAATCACACGCGTATAACGCAAGCGTACGTATCGTTCAAGTAGTATAAAAAGTATCCCACGAGGACTTAAAACCTTTTGTTATCAATTTATGAAGTTAAATGTTTACAAGTGTCTAATGGATTGATTGTTTGATTAGGTGGTGACTTTAAAATTAAAACAAGTAAATAAAATTACTTGAAAGTAGATTGAAGAAAATTCAAATTTATAAAACTATCAAGGGTTGTGAATCCTTCCAATATCTTTTTCAAAGATGAAGTGATTATTTTACGTTTGTGTAATATATTGGTTTATTAATCTGGAACACGAAATTATGTAAAAGCCTCTTCCGATGGTCAAATACAAATACACAGTATAACTCAATTAATCATATTCATATGTTAACCAAGTTATCTGAATTCATTAAGATTAAGTTCAAATTATGGCTACCCCCACCCGACAGGTATATTCATATCCTGTAAGTAAATCTATTAAGGGGTTATTTATCCTCAAGGAAGATCGTGGGCTATTGAGTCTAAGGTCTTTAACCTAAAATCCATTTTCCAAGTTCATTTTAAGTTTACCAGTTCAATTTTATTACTGGCTAGTTAATAAAAAGCATTAGGATTAAGGCTCAATAAATAAACCTTTATATTACCCAAACTGTAATTTAACCCCTTATAAACCGATGATATTGGATTTCATCACAATCCCAGATAACTGACTTAGTTACGACACATATTTACGGGCAGTAAAAGCTAAAATAAAAGAAAAGACATAAGGAAAATGCTGGAGATTTAATTACTGGAACGTAAATGCTGGAAATTAAATTACTGGAAAGTAAATTACTGGAAAGTAAATGCTGAAGTAAATAAAGTAAAAGTACAATAAAGAAAATGTTGAGGTAAAAGGATCCACTTTTATTACTACTATTTTAGATATCTCCCTTAAAATAATATATTAACTTTACGTGATAATTACCAACCAGCCATATAGGCGGTATCCTGATTAAGTCAAATAAATAATTAATTACCAACCGACCAACCAGGCGGTATCCATGCTTAGTCAGGTTAAAACTAATTTATAATTAATTACCAATCGACCAATATGGCGGTATCCTCGTTAAGTCAGATTTTAAATAGTTATTATATTATAATTAGGGGAGATTAATCTAAATAGCAATAATAAAAGTTTTACCTTTTACCCCAGCAAGGGGGAGTTACCTCCTCATTGTTTGAAAAGTAAAAACTGAAAAAGTAAAGAACGGAAAGTATTGTGCGTAAAAGTAAATTGTGGAAAGTAAAAACTGAAAAGTAAAGAAAAGAAAGTGCGAAAGCGAAAATTAATTACTGAAAGCTGTAAATAAATAAACAAGATACAATCTTCGGAGAATTCTTAAGGAATTACATAGAAGAAAGTACGAATTTACAAATGAAATGGCTTGGTATTTATAGGCAAAATTTTGCCTCCATCAAATCATCCACCAAATCCATTATTAATTGCTCCACTAATTGCTCCACCAAATCAATTATTAATTGCTATCTTGTTTGGTGGGAGCTTGACTATTTTTATTATTTATTTATTTATTTATTTTTTTACTTTAAAAATGACTTTAATAATTACACATAACACACTTCCGGCTGGTTCATCAAATTAGTCATGAAATCTTCAGAATTCGAAATTATTTTGTTCTTCAAAGTTATAGATCATTGAGTCTTATTTAATCTGAAACTTGAATCCTCTCAATCCGATATCGGAGTATAAGGTTATGCCCAAAATATGATAGTTGCGCAAAATTAGAATTTCCGAAACTGCACTTCGTTAGAACGCCATTTCAAGTTTCCAATCTCCAAAATTAATATTTCAAGTCCACATTTTGCCCTTATTTGACCCACATTTCATCCTAAATGATTTCATTGAGTCCCAATATTATTTTATCTGTAAAATAAACTAAAACACATCAAAACGTTCATCAAACCCGAGAAATTAAACAAAATATTAAGTAAAAGGGGCGATAAATATTGATATATTTTCCGCTCATCACACCCCCAAACCTAATATTTTGCTAGTCCTCGAGCAAAACAACAAAATAAAATACAAGAAATAATTAAAATTAAACTAAGCCTCTTTCGTAGGGATCACGGTTGCATTTAGCATATGCAACAAGCCTTTAAACCCCTAGGTGTCCCTAGTGGACGATTTGTAGTCTCGTGAGGGCTTACAGCAACGATACCCATAAACGTTTGATAAAAGTAAAAAGATAGTAAAACTAATGCACACAAAAGTAAAAATACAAGAGAAAATAGAATAAATAAGTTAGTGACTAAACAGATGAAACTTTTAATCCAAGTCAATAATTGTTTTGTTTCTTTTTAAATTACCAAATAAGTAAATTCTCCAATTATTTTTACCATTCTCCATATACACACTCAAAAAAATATTAATCAACTCATTTTGCCCACAATAGTCACGAGTGTAGTTAAGAAGATAGTAATATTTTTGTCCTAAAGTTTTATCAGAATTCACACCTTTTTTAAGCAATGAAATAATTTTTTTTTTGATTTTTTTTATTTATATACAATATCTTCCATCTATGTAGCGAGCTTTGGGCCAATGACTCCCAAACCAGTTGGTTTTAGGGCACTAGGTGTTAAAACACTCTTACAGATTTAATAACTCGGATCTCAAAAGTTTTTTTTTACTCCTTCGCTTTTTATAGATGCTTCCTCCAATTAAATTAGAGTACTGAATATTACAAACTTTTCAATTACAGCTCATGTCTGTATGTTACCATGTATGCTGATAATACATGTCAACTGAGCATATGAAGATTCATTTTAGTCAGTATTATGGAGAATTCAAAAATTAAATAATTTAAAAGGAAATAAAAAAAAATTAACTTGTTCCTAAATAGGTTGAGATACGTCTCAGGAATGAAAATTCATTACACAGCTATCTCACACCAATTTCACCTGATTAATCAAATAAAAATACAAAAATACAAAATATTTTTTTGGTTTTTGTAAAACTTTTAATTTTTTTTTGGCTTTTTTGAAAATTTTTGGCTAAGAATAAAACAATAAAAACAAGATACAATTTAACTATTCTCCTCCCCCAAACCTAAATGAGACATTGTCCCCAATGCCTTAAACATTAGAAGAAGAGTTTAGAAAAACGTACCTGGTTAGCTGAAATTCTACATCTAAATGAAAAGTTAAAGGTTAAGATCCAGATTTATCCAACGCCTCTTACCACGATCATTATCAGACCAGTTTATCTTGGAAAGAATGGGGTCAATTTGAGGTTCAAAGGCTAAGATTTGGTCAATTAAATTTGGGGCAGTTCTAGCAGTAAAGAGGAGTTCTTTTACAGGCTTTGACACGATTTCTCTGGGCATCATCAAGAAACACACAAAGAAAATCATAAAATCCATCAACATTGTACAGTCCAAGCGGTTTCTGGTGTATGTTCTGTTGGACTACAAATTAACTATGTGACAAAGGAAATTACTATTTTATCATTTTGAAATTAGATTACTTGAATATATATAAATGACAAAAGTCCTTATAATTAGTTCCGGATTAATAAGATATGAGACACTATCAATCCACGAACGGTTTAATCATTAAATATCCCTAGTCGTAGTATTATCGAGACTGGACATCGATAATGCGGAATAGACTAGTATTGCACTTGTGCGAGTTATGGAAGCTTAACGGCATAGTTCTCATATATTTAATTATTGGATACTTATGAAAGTGTGATAAAAGGTTCTATTTGCCGATGGTACGGAAACACCTTCGCTCTAAATAGACCCATCAGAGTCCCATTGGTAGTATGACTATATGTCTCTGGGAATCCGAATCAGGGTAGGTGTATTTGGTCTTAACCTGAGACTTGCATCGCTAATACTTGCGACAATCAGTACACTTTGGTTTTGATCGTCCGGGGCTTTAACAGGTTCTGTGTACACCTCTTCTGGGTTTATTGAGAATCGTAGTGTATTGGGTGTGATGTGAAGATGTAAGTATCACTTCAGTCATATGGAGATGATGATCATGCAGGGATACAGAACTGGTACTCTTAAATGCTGCAGCTATCGGGATAATATGACAAGGTCATGATTATCCGATTATAGAGACTAGTTGCTAGTGATCCGATATATGCTTCGTACGGGGCAGACACAATTCCAGTCCTAGGCCTAGCATGTGACATCCGATACTGGATCGTAATACGCAATACTTAGTATACTACGCTTGATAAAAATTATGTATTCCTTAGAAGAATATTTCTGGAGAATTGGATAGGCACGGTGCTTTGCTAGAAGCCAACCATGTCTTTTAAATTGGTAAGAACATGGTACTAGGTACGCACATGTTCGGATAGTCCGACGACCGGATTTACTGCCACCATATCCAGAGATCTCATGGGTCACTTCCCAAAGATTCACCGATGACATTTGACTCGAACATAATTAATCTGGGATTGATTATGAGAGAGAAAATTAATATGGGATTAATTACAGCAAGAATTTATCTGGTGTAAAATTCGAATAGAAGAGATAGAACGATTAATTTGGATTAATCAATTAAATAATATATCGGATATATTAATTGAAATTAGATTTCAAAGCGGAATTAAAATTTGATTTTAATTCGGGCAAACGAATTAATTTTGAATTAATTCGTAAGCGACTTTCGTAATAATTTTGCTAGGCATTATTATTTAATTAAATTGGATTTAATTATGTCGTAAGGGAAAATTCGTTTATTTCAGAATTAAACGAACCCGAGCCCGAGTGAAGTTGCGTGTTGAGATTATTCGACTGAAATTTGGAATTTAAAAGTGGTGGGACCGACTTGACTTACATCACACATTTGACATGTGATGGAAGTTGTTAATTGTTAAGTGTAAGCTTAGATTGCTTGTAAATCACACTAACCAATCTCAACACACTTCATTATTTTATTTTTGAAATTAAACCATATACCAACTTTGGAAGTTGACTTGGTAATTGATTTTAGAAATCAAATATCAAACAAACAAAACTCTTTCCCTCTCTCATTCACTTTGCCGTGAACTTCATATTCTCCCTTAGAAATTTTGTTTCAAAGGTTCTTCAAGCTAGCACTTTCAAGGAGTCCAACAAGGTGATAGGGAAACTAATTCCTTGAGTTTGAAACACAAAGATAAAGCTTGGAGCTTCCACAAAGGATCAAAAGTTTTGAACTTCATACATCTATCAAATCCGATCATTGTAAGTTTATTCCGCAACTTCTTTGAATATTCACACAAAAAATCATCTTAGAGATCCTTGGCATATTCTAGGAACACTAACATGTTCAAGTTTGCCCAAGATAATACTATAAAAATTTCCTTCATCGTGCCCAAGCCTCCTGGCAAAGCAATAAGAGCATCAGCATGGTTAATCATCTCTACCAGCGTTCAGACATACCTGGCACGATTATTTCTTCACCGTTTGATGATCCAATAAGATTCGCCTCCGCCAAGGGTTTTGGGATGATTCCCAAGACTTGACTGCCTCCATCTTGGACAGCCTTTGAAATGATCCCCATTAGTCCAAGATTACCAGCGCCATATACTAAGTGCATGTTCCTTGTAGCAATGACTCGACCCAATTCATGTGACGCTATTACGTATTCTGGTTTAACACCAACACTGGTACCGCAAAACACACAGATGTTTCAACCTGTCTTCTTGAAGTAGCTTCCATTTTTATCTGGATGCCTTCAAAGGTGCAATGATGAGTTGAATTTATAGAACCTGAAAAGGGTGAGTAATAATAGCACAAGTATCTTCCAAAGGACGATTAGTAGCAAAATAGTAAATCGTGAAAGGTCAAAAAGTAGCCTGGATCCTGTCGGAGAAAATAACAAAACAAATCACAATTATTAGGAAAAGACTAAGAGATATAATATTTACAATAATGTAACGGCTTGAATGACGTCTATGCGTCAGGGACAAGCTTCCCATCCAATTTTCTTATAAAGTAGCAAACAGGGTCTTTTAGAGTCAGATTCCTGAGACTTAACTGTTGTCTTTCTTTACGAAATTGTGCATATAACATGCGAATTTCATGATACACATATCCACTGGGATGAATCTCAAGAGTTTCAGATATGTCATCCAAAGACTCCTTACTCAAGCCATCCCTAATGAAATTAATCTTATCTTCGCGGTTATCAGACACCATTCCTAAAGATCGACAACGAGTATAAAAAAACATACGAGCACATTTATAACAAACACACATTATTTTGGCTCTTCTCTTTTTAGCATATGTGCTTCTTCCTAAACAAGACAGATGTAAAATAAAAGAGTCAGAAGACTCACCTACCAATCGGACCCGTGATTCAATAATCCAACGAATGTCAGTAGGAATACCTTTGATCATCAGCAGTCTCATCCGTTTCAAGCGAGCTTTGTAAACTTTCATCAAAGATTTTTGAGGGAGAGAAGGAAATTGCTTGTGAATATTTACGAAAGCATCTTCCATCTTGAAATGACTTAACCTGCAAAAACTAAACACACAAAAATTAAAAGACACCAAATCATAATATATACACAAATTTCATGGGTTGCCTCCCAGCTAGCGCTAAGTTTAATGTTGTCAGCTAGACATGATTTTCCGAACGTTAGGCTGGATCTGAAAGTGTGACACTTTCTTTTTGTCGCTCAATTAATTCTCCCCAGTAGTGCTTGACACACTTGTTTTTAACCTTGAATGTTTTGTTGGACTCGGGATCATGTAACTCAACAGCTCTATCTGGTAAAACCTTGGTGATTAAGAATGGACCTGACCTCCGTGATTTTGGCTTCCAAGGGAAGAGTTTCAAGTTTGACTTGCTTAACAGTAGCCTCTACCCTGGTTCCAGTTGTATGTGCACTAACTTCTCATCATGTCTCTTCTTGGCCTTTTCTTTGTACAATTTGGCATTCTCAAATGGCTGTATGTGAAATTCCTCTAATTCGTTGAGTTAGTGGAACTGTTCCTCTTCTATTGCTTATAGTGCAAGAATAGGCTTCTTCAGTGCGCAGTACGCTTTATCTTCCGGCTCCACAGGAAATTGACATGCTTTAAGTTTGTCAGTAGAACTTTGCATTGCATTGGAGTTCTGGATGGTACTATTTATCACATCAAGTCTGAAACATTCCTCATTCTTTTCATCATCTGGGAAATTCATGGCCTTGAAAATATTGAATGTTACTTCTTGGACATGTACCCTCATGGTTAGTTCTCATTTCTGTATATCAATAATGGTTCGATCAATAGCCAAGAATGGCCTCCCAATGATGATCGGCACATCTTCATCTTCCTCCATATCAAGGATAATAAAATCTGCTAGGAAAATGAATTGTCAACTTTGACCAGCACATCTTCAACTACACCCCTCGGAAATACGAGTGTTCTATCAGCAAGTTGTAGAGAGATTGAGGTGGTCATTGTTTCTCCAATCTGTAGTTTCCTATAAATAGAAAAGGGCATCAAGTTAACACTTGCACCTAAATCACACAAAGCCTTACCGAAGTCATGTTCTCCTATGGTGCAAGGAATAGTAAAACTGCCAGGATCTTTTAAATTTGGGGGAAGCTTCCTCTTGATGATAACGCTGCATTCTTCTGATAATGCTACTGTCTCGTAATCTCCCAATCTCCACTTTCGTAAAAGAATGTCTTTCATGAATTTGACATAACTGGGCATTTGTTCCAACGCTTCTGCAAATGGAATGTTGATATGCAGCTTTTTGAAGATCATTAGGAACCGAGAAAATTGTTTGTCTAGTTTATTCTTCTGGAGACGCTGTGGAGAAGGTGGAGGTAGAGTGATCCTTTCTTGATATTTTTCCTTTGCTTCTTTTTCCTTCATCTGTGGAACTGCTTCGCTGCTTTCTTTTGGAACTTCCTCAGTAGTTGCCTTGATTCCAACATCTTTGTTGATTTCAGTACCACTTTTCAAAGTATAGGCTTGGCATTGCTCCTTCCCTCGGTTCCTTGGATTTGGTTCTGTGTTGCTAGGAAGGGTCCCTAGCGGTCTGTAACTCTGAACATTAGCCAATTGTCCAATTTGATTTTCCAGTGCTTTGATGGAAGCATATTGGCTTTGAAAAATAGCATCATATGCTGCTTGTTGCTTTTTGAACATCTCTGCAATCCATTCTTTTTGTGGTTCTTTTTCAAACTCCTGGCTTTTGTTTTGCTGTTGAAATCCAGATGGTGGATTGTTCTTTTACCCTAAATTGTTGCTCCATGAAAAATTATGATGATTCCTCCACCCTGGGTTTTAGGTGTTGGAATATGGATTGTTTCCTTGTCTGTTGAAATTGTTGACATGGTTCACCGTTTCTTCATGTTGGTTTCGCTCTGGTGCTCCTCCATATGGTGAACTTGTGGCTCTGGCGATGTTTACAACTTGCGTGCTAAGTGTTTCCAGGCTTTTGCACATTTGCTCCAACTTAGTATTCACTGCTGAGTTAGGTCCAACTTCATAAATTCCTGCAATTCGTTGAATCATGCTCCTTTCTGTTGGCCACAATGAATTGTTGTTAGTCATTTCTTCGATTAAGTCCTAGGCTTGATCTTTTCCTTTTGCCATCAAAGCTCCTCCAGTAGCATCATTAATTGTGGTTCTCATCAATCCAGAAAGTCAATTATAGAAAGTTTGGACTTGAAGCCATTTTGGAATCTCACGGTGAGGACATTTTCTGAGCAACTCTTTGTATCTTTCCCAAGTTTCGCAGAGGGATTCCAAGTCATGTTGTACAAAGGATGTAATGTCATTCCTCAACTTTGAAGTTCTGGCTGGTGGAAAGTACTTTGCAAGGAATTTGGTGGCTAGAGTGTTCCAAGTTGTGATGGAACCTGTTGGTAGTGAATGTAGCCAAGCCTTAGCTCTGTCTTTCAAGGAATATGGAAAAACTCGCAGTCTCATTGCTTTTCTGATGCTCTGTTGTAATTAAAAGTGCCGCGAACTTCCAGGAAGTTGCTGATGTGGGCATTAGGATCTTCAGTTACATTCCCCCCAAACTGTACTGACTGCTGAATCATATGAATGCATGTTTTGATGTCACATGTATTTGCTGGTAAGGGAGAAAGTACAATACAGATAATGAGGCCGTCCACCACCGGAATGGTTCTGTCTCGAATGGGAATTGGTGGTGCAACCTCCAAAGGTTCAGGTTCCATGTTGATGATTGCTTCTTGGCCTTCTCACATTTCACTTCTCAATTGTCTGATAGTTCTTTCAATCTCTGGGTCAAGCAGTCGGAGTTCAAAGCTTTTGGTTCATCTCATGTAGTGTTTGAGAACCTGAAACACAAGAAAACATAAACAATAAGTAAAAATAAATTAGATACAAGTAAAGGTATCTAATCTCAAAATTATTAGTGAAAGATAAATAAGTCCCCGGTAATGGTGCCAAAAACTTGATCGGCGTAATCACACGCGTATAACGCAAGCGCACCTATCGTTCAAGTAGTATAAAAAGTATCAATCCCATGAGGACTTAAAACCTTTTGTTATCAATTTATGAAGTTAAATGTTTACAAGTATCTAATGGATTGATTGTTTGATTTGGTGGTGACTTTAAAATTAAAACAAGTAAATAAAATTGCTTGAAAGTAGATTGAAGAAAATTCAAATTTATAAAACTATCAAGGGTTGTGAATACTTCCAATATATTTTTAAAAGATGAAGTGGTTATTTTACGTTTGTGTAATATATTGGTTTATTAACCTGGAACACGAAATTATGTAAAAGCCTCTTCTGATGGTCAAATACAAATACCCAATATAACTCAATTAATCATATTCATATGTTAACCAAGTTATCTGAATTCATTAAGATTAAGTTCCAATTATGGCTACCCCCACCCGACAGGTATATTCCTATCTTGTAAGGAACTCTATTAAAGGGTTATGATTAAGGCTCAATAAATAAACCTTTATATTACCCAAACTGTAATTTAACCCCTTATAAACCGGTGATATTGGATTTCATCACAACCCTAGATAACTGACTTAGTTACGACACATATTTACTGGCAGTAAAAGCTTAAATAAAAGAAAATACATAAAGAAAATGCTAGAAATTAAATTACTGGAAAGTAAATGCTGGAAATTAAATTACTGGAAAGTAAATGCTGGAAGTAAATAAAGTAAAATTACAATAAAGAAAATGATGAGGTAAAATGATCTACTTTTATTACTACTATTTTAGATATCTCCCTTAATATAATATATTAACTTTGTGTGATAATTACCAACCACCCATATAGGCGGTATCCTGATTACATCAAATTAATAATTAATTACCAACCGACCAACAAGGCGATATCCATGCTTAGTCAGGTTAAAACCAATTTATAATAAATTACCAACCGACCAATATGGCGGTATCCTCGTTAAGTTAGATTTTAAATAGTTATTATATTATAATTAGAGGAGATTAATCTAAATAGAAATAATAAAAGTTTTACCTTTTACCCCAGCAATGGGGAGTTACCTCCTCATTACTTGAAAAATTAAAACTGAAAAGTAAAGAACGGAAAGTACTGTGCGTAAAAGTAAATTGCGGAAAGTAAAAACTGAAAAGTAAAGAAAAGAAAGTGCGAAAGCGGAAATTAATTACTGAAAGCTGTAAATAAACAAACAAGATACAATCTTCAGAGAATTCTTAAGGAATTACATAGAAGACAATATGAATTTACAAATGAAATGGCTTGGTATTTATAGGCAAAATTTTACCTCCATCAAATCATTCACCAAATCCATTACTAATTTCTCCACTAATTGCTCCACCAAATCCATTATTAATTGCTATCATGTTTGGTGGGAGCTTGACTATTTTTATTATTTATTTATTTATTTATTTATTTATTGTTTTACTTTGAAAATGACATTAATAATTACACATAACACACTTACGGATGTTTCATCAATTTCGGTCATGAAATCTACAAAATTCGAAATTATTTTGTTCTTAAAAGTTGTAGATATTTGAGTGTTCTTTAATCTGAAACTTTAATCAGCTCAATCTGATATCAGAGTAAAATGTTATGCCCAAAATACGACAGTTGCGCAAAACTAGAATTTTCGAAACTACACTTCGTTAGAACGCCCTTTCAAGTTTCCAATCTCCAAAATTAATATGTCAAGTCCAATTTTTACCCTTATTTGACCCATATTTCATCCTAAATGATTTCATTGAGTCCCAATAATACTTTATCTGCAAAATAAACTAAAACACATCAAAATATTCATCAAACCCGAGAAATTAAATAAAATATTAAGTAAAAGGGGCTGTAAATATTGATATATTTTCCGCTCATTAGCGACGCAAAGGTTGGGTGTCGCAACTCCCACACACACGTAGTGATGCTACGTTCTGAGCACCGCGACGTCCACCAAACAGAACGAGACAGTGAGTTTTCCCTGTTATCCCGTCGCGACGCTAGCCCTTGGCGTCGAGACTCTCACACGAACTGGACTGAACTGAATAGAAAGCAACTTCAAACTCGGCATCGGATGCTAGCCTACACACGTTGCGATGCTAGCCTAATTCCAGGCCAAATTCAACCCTCCACTGTCAAATTCCAACATGCAACATTAACACAATTATTATTTTTCATCTAACACCATAAATATACAATCCATCATCAATATACTCTTTTAATATTATCACAACCTCCAATTTTTTTAGTCCCCAATTTGACTCAAAGCTTAGGTTTTCTTAAATTAGGGATGTCTCAAAATTCTTAATTTCTTAACACAATAACCATATAAACAACATCAATCACAACCCAACAATACCCTTTAATCATAAATTCATCAAAACATCAACACTTTAAATTTGGGTCAATGTTTCCTTACCTTATCTCATTTGATTTCCTTCACCAATCAAGTCTTCTAAGCTTGATATCATTCTTCCTAACTTGTGATAGTTTGATTTGCCTTGATGACTCTTTGATTTGGCAAGACAATTGTCTATCCTCTTCTTATTCTTCTTCTTTTCTTTCTTTCTCTCCCCACTCTCACGTTTTCTCTCCTTCTGTAAAATGTTATGGATGATAAAATAATATTCCCTTTTATACTATGGGCTAAATGGTTAATGACTTAATGGAACAAAATCAGAAACTTTGAGAATTCTCTATTTTAGTCCTCGAGCACTGTTCATCCGAACTTTGAGATGTATTTTCGACCTTTTTTATTTGAATTTGGAGAAATTTCCAATTCGGAAATTGTAGTTCTTGGTCTTAGCCTTCTTACGATATAAAATTCATAGAAATCAGAGGTCGTATGGAAAAGTTACGGCTCAAATACCAAGGACTGTCCGTATTGAATCTTAGAATAAATTCTGTATCGGAACTGTAAAGAATTTATCGAATGTTCAAAAAATAATTTCATGAGACCATACATACTTTCACATGATTATATATTGGATGTTATACCTTCCCTGAGTTGTTAACACGTAGGACAATGCTCAACCTCAGCTGTCAAAATAAAAAAGAAGCTAAATGCTCCATCAAAGCTGTCTTATATGATAGGCTCTCAATCTGCAAACTTTCATGAGAAGGGAGGGTAGTGGGTCGCACCTGCATATGTAAATAAATTACCAAATCCGCACCATATCCACTACGGGTTTTAATTTTCATTACCAAACCCGCATATAAAAATAAATTATCAAACCCACACTGGTACCCAGCGAATTTTTTGCGGGTTTTTAAAATATTGAATTCTCTTATACTCTTAATAATATAATATTTTTAATTAAACATTGATACTTTTTCATAACATAAAAATTTTTTTTTTGACAATTTGTAAATTATGACACATAAATAAAAATTTAAAAAATTTATAACATAATGTCAAATTCATATTATCACAATTACATCCATGAATCACTACATGAATATCCTTCATTATGTTAATTCATATCATCAAAATTATTGAATCATGACTAAAAGTAATTCAAAAATATTAAGAGAGAGCAATTCAAAAATTGTAAGTTAGTGAGTCATTTTATATGAGGGATTTTTTTTAATCTAAAGACATAAAAAAAAAAAAATTTAACTTGCAGGTAGCGGAAAATGGCGTAACAAGAAAATCAAGTTAGTGGGGGCAAAATTATGGAAAATAAATATAAATAAAAAATATACAAAATAATTATATTTATATTGATATTTGAATATTGTACACATAACTACTATACACGACATTTTTTAGTAAAAGAATCACTACAAATATACCAATAAATTAGAAGTTCAATAACCAAACCTAAGTATAAACATGATTGTTTTTATTTTTATTTAAATGTAATAGAATCCCTATTCTTTTGAAAATGAAAAAAAATACATAAATGCGTTGATTTAAAATGAAAAGTAGTCAATTATCTATATACATACAAATTAAATATAATGATCCAAATAAATTCAGGTTATCATTTATTTTAGACATTTTTAAGAAATATGATTGATGTAAAACTATGTTGGAATTTCTTAAACTAATTTGGGCTTGGGCCTACATATTATGTTAAAAAAATACAACTTAAAAATTTAATAAATAATGTATATATATATATATATAATTTATTAAAAGAAATTGTGGGGCCAGTGGGGGCAACTGATGCCACTGGCCTCTATGTAGATACGCCACTGGCAGCGGATACCCGCAGTGGGTATCCGCTGATTTTGCTTAATTACCAAACCCGCAACGGATTTTATTTTAAATTACCAAACCCGCTTAAATATTTACCAAATCCTACCCATTACGGGTAGGGTTTTGCGGATTTACGAATTTGTGGGTGAAATTGTCATCTCTAATCATGAGGACGACCTCATAGTTTTGTTTTCCATTTTAAATTTCTGTCATTGCATCTGCTTGTGAACCCCCGTGCCAATAATTTGGGGTAGCAAGTTTAAGTGCTTGTGTGAGGAAACTTCACTGGTTGATGCATTTTCATATAACCATATATTAACAAGCAGCAGTTCAGAAGTCGTCACTAAAGCTTCCCATATTGTGGACTCGGGAGAGGATTTAATATGTATTCGGTTTTTTTTTCAAAGGAACTGTTTCCACAGTGAAAAACATGTGACATATAAGTCATAATAGAGTAACCTTATCGTTACATCAATGGTCATCCTCTAATTTTTAATTTTAGAAGTCGCCACTCAATTTTGAAATTTTTTTTTTTTTTGCCTTTTGGACCTATTGACTTGTTTAGCATCAAAATAATGAACTTGTTTTGCATAATCTGTTTCTGTGACCCGTTATGGCAGTGTTGATGATGCATGCATGCATGTGTGTATATATATATATAAAGATTTGCATCTTTCTTGTAGGAAAAAAAAAATAGAAAAAGGTTGTCTTTCTGTCTCAGTTTTTTCACTCTCTCTCTCTGACCGGTATATGCCAAGTTTATTTCTTGATGAAACACTATAATCAGATTTTGGATTTTGCATGAGGGAGGTTTAATTAATCTTTAATTCTTAGTTAAGTTCAATTCGTGATCACAGTTAAACCCTACACCTGATTGCCGGAAGGTTACTAATTAGATTAGAACCCCATTAATTGAGATCACAACGACTAAGTCTCCATTTTGCCATAATAGTTTTCCATTGTGACCTGGAGGTTATATGTTTGAGCCACGAAAATATTCTCTTTGTAAAAAAAAAAAAAAAAAAAAAAGGTAAGGCCGCACACACAATGAATCCTCTTCAAAGGGAAGGAAGCCTCATGTGTTGAACCTTACACTTAGTTCTTGAAATACCATACCTTGATAAGCTCTGAAACAGTGAAAGATGCCATTGGATTGACATTTACTGTTTGTTGATGGTGATTTTTGGACCCTAGGATCCCTAACAAAGTAAGAATGGTATAAAAGGGATTTTCATGTCCAATACTTAGAAGCCCAAGCCCAAGAGGCGGGGGAGTCATATGCAGTGAATAAATCAGGATTGGTCTGCAATTGATACCCGACCCGAGGAATAAAGCTGTTCAGAGAAGCGAATGAGAATAAAGGCCTCATACCCGACAGACTTGACCGCTCAGCAGGGCACGATGGTTGTTGTTTCAGTTGCCCAATCTGGTAGGGCGGGATGGGATGGTAACGATTGTAGGAAATGACTTTCCTTAGCGCAACGGAAGTTGTTAATGTGGGCACCGGCTCCGATATGGACCGTTAAAATTTTCTTTACCTTCTCCCGTTGTTGTAGCCGAAATCCTCCAACTATTGGAGAATGGATTTTGCTCATTTGTTGTAGATGAGTTTCCTTTGATGTCCAACGCTTGGATCAACCACCCGATCTTCCGAACTATGACTCGAAACCAACAAACCGAAGTGTGGGCTTCACTCACAAAGATGAACTCTAAACTTTTTAGAGAATTATAAAATCAAACTCTAAATAATTTTGAGATTGAAGATGTCACAAATGTGTTTGGCTTTTTGAATTTTCTTTCAAACACTCTCACAACAATTGTGAATGCTTGAACTCTCTCTCTTTTCTCTACTTTGCACTTGTGTGAATGAATAGAAATGGTAACTCTTGCAAGTGAGGAGAGATGGTATAGATTATACTCTTTTACACAAACCAACTAACTATGCCATTAAGCATCTAATGCTTTCTTGCAGTGGCAAACACATTAATGTGAATGCCATACCAAAGCATAAGAAATATTAAGCTAAAGACAAAGACTTTGTCATTAAGCATCTAATATTTTCTTACAATGGAAAACACATTAATGTGAAGGCCATACCAAAGCATAAGAATTGTTTAGCTAATGACAAAGCCATTAGGTGTATACATGCCACCTAATAGACATAATAAGTTGGAGAGAATGGTAAGCCATATGGCTTTCTATCCATTGTAAATAAAAATTCGTTATCTTAATAATGAATTAATTACTTTCAATTATGTTATAGTAATTATCTTATAATTATTACTAACATGATTATCTCATAATCATGATTTGATTATCTCATAATCAAAGAATTCTAGAAAACAGTAAGTTAAACTAATTTAACATAGTTTTCATTTGTGACAAAAATATTATTAATCTCATTAATAATATATAAATATAATGTGAGCATATTATTAGACAATCTAATTATATTAGGTTTGCTACAATTAATCGAGCTAGTACGGGGATCAAATGGACCTACGGTTCCTAGCTCCAATAATTCCAAAATATTAATTAAACTCTTTAATTAAATATTACGAATTATTAACTCCGCGTTATTCCACTAAAAACTTGAAGTTGAACTCCTGTTACCGTAGATAGAAAATATAAGCCGGACAACTTCGGTGTCAATCGATATAGTCATTACATATGGATATAGCCCTTCACAATATCTCATAAGTAGAGCCGGGTCATAAGTCTGTTAAACCCCTCAAAATATTTTGTCTCTTAAGCACCATTGATTCTATAATGAAAAATTAATTCATAACAATTATAAATATAAAAATTTCTATTCGTAATAGAAAAGTTGAGCGCTCAAATTGTTCAAGTCCCGAATCAATTCTTAAAAGAGATATTCTTCTGCTTCTCATAAGAAGGAGTGAATTCCATATATATGTAAAATATTCCCAGCTACATACAAAACCATTTCCGTAAAATACGTAGTTATTGGCCGGGAATGCAACACCAACCTCACCATAGTGAATCAAATGACATAGCCTACCATGCAGGAGTTCATAGTAAACTCATGATTAAGATCGAATCTATATATGACCATCTAGTAGATTAAATGAATATCTTCGATTAACGGATATTAAAAAAATTCATATTTATCTGAGTCCAGTCCTATATGGTCTCATCATACAAGGTGCCTCATTCCCATGTCACCACATGAATGATACCTAATTAAGGTAGTCATACAAGTATAGAATGGACCGCAGCTATAGATAAATCACAAACAAAGTACCCTATTCGTTTGCTCTCTATGGACTATTTAGATTACTAATTTCAGACTTAAATCCTTTTGTGCATCAAACATACACTAAGTCTGAAAATACAAGAGTAATCAAGGTAAACAAGACAATTGGACAATATGCGACATAAATCAAACAACTTTGATAAAAGAATAATGCATTTATTATTATTACAATAATCAATTCCGTTTACAATACATTAAGCTCTAGGACATATATCCCAACAACAATATGATCAAGTCTAAGTGACGTAAGCCTTAAATGGGGACTTGCACTCTCCAAAAGGTCTAATGTGACAAAAGCGGGCCATCAGCTTATCTTTTAGCATACGCTATCATAGGGGATTAGTTAGAGAACGGGCTGGCACTGTGGCATAGCGTGTGGCAGTTGCCAAAAGTGGCATAATTTAATGAGGTGTCAGATGGCAGGGCTACGATTTTCAGAGTGGTTTGGTAAGAGAGCCTGCAAAGAGGAGGCGGGTTCACAGGGCCGACGTCACGAGGATAGTGTAATAGTAGGTTTTGCCCTAGTATATAAAGGGGTTGAGAATTCATTGTAAAGGGTTAGTAAAAATCTATTTCACACATAACTTGTACAAGAGAGAGAAAAACTTAAGTGTAAGCGAGAGCTAGTGCAAGTCGGTAAACCCACCATGTTATAAAACTTCATTTTTCCATGTGCCTGTGGATGTGGGTTGGATTCATTCCGCGGAACCACGTTAAACCTTCTATTTTTTCTGTGTATTTTCTCATCTTTTGCCAATTTTGTATTTGGTTCCCAACAAACTAAACAAATTCACAGTTGAGAGAGGATTGTTCGAGGATTGGTTTTACTGAATTACCCCTGGAACTAAAATCAGTTTTCATGCTTTAATTCTAATTTTCTCAACATTAATCATATTAATACTTACACCAACCAAAGTCTGTTAGATAATTATGACCAATAGCGTCACTATTTGTAAATGACATTATGGTGTTTGTATAAATTAATTATGTAGCAATGGAAATTGCATTTTATCATTTTGTAATTTGATTACTTAAATATATAAATGATAAAAGTCCTTATGATTAGTTCCGGATTATAAGATATGAGACAATATCAATCCATAAAGGTTTAATCATTAAAAATCGCTAGTCGTAGTATTATCGAGACTGAACATCGATAATGCGGAATAGACTAGTATTGCACTTGTGCGTGTTATGGAAGCGTAACGACATAGTTCTCATTATTTAAGTATTGGATACTTATGCAAGTGTGATAGGAGGTTGTGTTTACCGATGGTACGGAAACACTTCTCTTTGTATAGACCCCGCAGAATCCCATTGGTAGTATGACTATGTGTCTATGGGAGTCCGCATCAGGGTAGGTGTATTTGGTCTTAACCTGAGACTTGCATCGCTAGTACTTGCGACAATCAATACGCTTTGGTTTTGGTCGTCCAGGACTTTAACAGGTTCTTTGTTCGCCTCTTCTGGGTTTATTTAGAATCATAGTGTATTAAGTGTGATGTCAAGATGGAAGTATCACTTCAGTCATATGGAGATGATGATCACGTAGGGATACAAAACTGGTACTCTAATTGGTTGCAACCATCGGGATAATATGATATGGACATGATTATCTGATTAAAGAGACTAGTTTCTTGTAATCCGATATATGCTTCATATGGGGCAGACACTATTCCAGCCCCAGGCCTTGCATGTTACATCCGATATTGGATCGCTATACGCAATACTACGTATACTACGCTTGACAAGATTATATATTCCATTAAGAATATTTCTGGAGAATTGGGTAGGCACGGTGCTTTGCTAGAAGCCAACCATGTCTTGTAAATCGGTAAAAATGTAGTACGAGGTACGTACGTGTTCAGATAGTTCGATGATGGATTTACGATGTATACTGCCAACGTATCCAGGGATCTCTTGGGTCGCTTCCCGAAGATTCACCGATGACGTATGATTCGAGCATAATAATCTGAGATTAATTACAGAGAGATTTTATCTAGGATAAAATACTATTGGAAGAGAGAGAATGATTAATTTGGAATTAATCGATAAAATAATATATTCGATATATTAAACGAAATTAGATTTCGACGCGGAATTAAAATTAGATTTTAATTCGGGCAAACGAATTAATTTAGAATTAATTCGCGAGCGACGTGAATAGTAATTTTGCTAGGCATAATTATTTAATTAAATTTGATTTAATTACGTCGCAATGGAAAATTCGTTAATTCAGAATTAGCGAACCCAAGCCCGGGATGTGTTGCGAGCCCACTCAGATTTTGAATCAAGTTGGGCCCACATGTCACATCTCTTGTCACTTTAGTTACTTTTGGTGATGGGTTTTGGTGAGAATTATGATAGCTTGTAATTCACTCAAGTTGATGGCATGAATGACTAATACCAAATATTTGGTAGATCATTTTTAATTGATTTTTGAAATCAAAAGATAAGTCAACACATTCAACTCTGACTCTCTCATTCACATCCATTTTGGAAATACAAACTCTCTCCATTTTTTTTTTCTCTTTGGCCGGACAAGGAGGAAGAACAAGAAGGAAATTTTTTGCAAATTTCCTTAGTTGCTAGCACATCAAGGATCATCCAAGGTAGGGAAACCATCCCAAAAGCTTGGAATCAACTCAAAAGCTTGGAGCTTGGATCTCATCCCAAAAGTTGAGCTTGGCCGAAAACTTGGAGGAACAATTTTGATTTTTGACGCATCCTAAATCCGTTCAATGTAAGTATGATTCCGCCATACTTTACTTTTGTATTCACAATTTTTTCATTGCTTATATTGATCTTGGATTGTCTTAGAGACCAGGTATCCAACATGGTATCATGCCTTGAATAAGCATGAAATTAATTTAGGGTTTATATACTAAATTTAGGTAAATTTGATTTGAGCATGATTTAACCAATTGTTTATTTGAGCATGCTTGTATATGGATAACTTGGAGTTATATGTGATCAATTTGAAGAAAATTGAATTGGATTAATTTTCCCCAATTTTGCATGTTGGCCGAATGCAATGTAGCCCTAAAAGTCATGGTATTTTTTGTTCTTTTTGATCATTGGATGAGTTTAAAGACTTGAGATAAATTGATTAATGATTTAATTGGATTGAAATCGAAATCGGTTTAAAAATCCCTCAAATGCCGTGAGCTTCAAAGCATGAAATGAGATGATTTTTTGTTTCAATAATGTTGAACATGTGTTGAACAAATTAAAGCATGATTAATTGATTAAATTGATATTTTGGAAATGTTAATTAAGATAATTAATTATTGTAATACACTTTAAATAATTAAATTATTAAATTTGGAATTTTAGAATTTGATTAATTGGGCTTAATTTAGAATTGGGCTTTAAATGTTGTATTTGGGCCTAATGGGCTTGGTTGTGCCAAGTTGGTTTAGGTCAATTGGATTGGATCCAAATTGGGCCTAAATCATTCCATTAAGTCCAAATATGACAAATGGGCTTTTTATGTTTAATTTGGCCTTATGGGCCGAAATTGGTTTCTTGGCAAAATGGTGATTCCTTAATTGGGCTTTGGTATTTGGGTTTGACCCATATTGACCAAAGTCCATGCCTTAAGAAATTAATTGAAAGCTCATTGGACTTTAATTAAATAACATTGGATGTTAATTGGGTTTTGAGACCCATTTAGATTAGATTTGGAATCTAAGTCGTAAAGGCATATTAAAAAGTGTGTTATTTAATTTGGAATTAAATATATAGAATTAGTATTGAATACAAATTAAATTAGATTTAAAGTGTAGTTCGATATAATTCAAGAATTCGTACTTTGAGTACTTATTCTTAAACGAGTTGGACTCGCGCATAATCAAATCGTTGTTTGAATATTGGATGATCACTTTATTCAAGATTAATTAATTGGATTAGATTGATTGAATAACATGCTTTGTGTGAATACATGGATGTGTTGAATGAATAATGTATATCGGATGGATATTAGAAGGGAAAATGGCAATTTTGGAAATTGTTGTAAATTTAGAATTTATTAAATTGGACCCTGCGTGTCCAAATAATTCTATTCTCACCTAATTCCCCTCATGTGAATGAGGTTTCTTTCATTGTATTATGTAATTGGGTAGAAGTAAGAATAGTGCTAGCTGGGGAGAGGAAATGGAGTGATTTGTTCTAGGAACAATCTGTGAGATATTCATCCGCATATCATTATTAATTTATTTTGCGCCTTATTATGATTTTAGAATGCATGCTTAAAGGTGTATGATGAGACCTAACAAAGATAATAAATTGGTTTCCAATTTACGTGAAAAAACCCTCAACAAATATTAAGCGTTTTCCTTCCATTGAGTGATTCTTACTCAAGATCCAAGATTGGCACTGGTTTGTTTGCCAAAGTTAAGACCTTTGTCCATCGCGGATGTGTTTGAATCATGAAGGCTTTGTTCCATATCGTATGTCTTGTCCAAGTTGTGATTTGTTGGCCAAAGTCAAGATCACTTCTTGTCCATCGACATCGATTACAAAGCTTTCCAAAGTCAATGGGTTCCGCTTAACTGGAATCATTAAGCTTGTTGTGCCAAAGCCAAGGCTTAGTTGATTCAGAGGAAAAAGGTTAGGAAAATATATTGGCATATATATTGTATATATGTTTTGGACTTGGAGGTCCACCTACCGGATCTAGGAATTGGATGAGATCCAATTGATCTTAGAGATCTACCTAGTTAAATATCATACAGCTTGTTGGCCAAAGTCAAGGTTGTGTGTTATTTAACGGGATCCTAGCCCACTAGGAAACTAGGTTTCCTGAGTACTCAACAGAGGGTTAGAGGCTCGCCGAAAAATAGTGGGAGGCTAGTATTGAATTTGCAATTTCATTCAAAATACTTAGCTTTACGCGGTTTCAAATTAATTCGTCAATTATTTTTATTAGTTGGACTAATATATTATTATTTTTCTTGTAACAGTTAGACTGTACCCATACATCGTTAATCGAATAGTTTGACTATTGCGGTTAAGATGACAAGAAAGTTAAGCATTAAGGATATTGTCATAGGCGACAATGTCTTTAATGGCACAAACTTTCAAGACTGGGATATGAATCTCAGAATTATTCTGGGATCCGAGAAGTTACTCTACACTATAGAGAGACCTCTTGGGCCTAAGCCCCGACCTGATCAGTTGCTTGAGCTAGAGCTTTGGAAGACTCATAGCGATGACAATATGACTGGTCAATCGGCAATGCTTGCTGCTATGACTCTGAAATTCCGTCGTCAAAACAAGAGATTGGATCCCTATGAGATGATGGCAAAGTTGCATGATCTTCACCGATCTAATCTTAGATCGCAAAGTGGCAGAAGAATCTCTTCCGCGCTCACATGTCAGAGGGTACGTCTGTTGAGCACCATGTGTCACAGATGATTGCTGACATTGAGCAACTCGGACAGATGGGCATCGTCTTCGAGGCTGAGACTTTAATAGATTTGATCCTACAGTCTCTCCCCGACATTTGAAGTGGGTTCATCATGAACTACAACATGTTGAACCAAGACCAAACTCTTGGAGAGTTGATGTCCACTCTACGGTGCAGCAGCAGAGAAAGAGCTTCAAAAGAGCAAGAAGCACGAGGCGCACTTTTCTTCAACATCTCAGGCTCCGAGGGCTTGGCCCAAGGCGACTGGAGGTGTTAAAAAGAAGAAGCATAAGAAGAAAGGCAAGGCCAAATCGTCAAAGGGTTCTGGGAAACCTAAGGACAAATCTCAAGATGTATGACTCCAGTGGGGCAAGGTGGGTCACTGAAAGCGTGACTGCCGCGAGTACAAGGCACACATGAAGGAAATCAAAGCGGGCAAGGCACTGGCTTCAGGTATGTTTGTTATAGAAATAAACATGTCTACTACTAGTTTTAAAAATGGATTTTTGATTCTGGTTGTGGAACTCATATATGTACTGATGTGCAGGATCTGCAGATTAGTAGGAGACTGGCCTCATGAGAGATTGACCTCCGCGTTGGAAATGGGACACAGGTCACCGTTTTGGCTGTTGGCACTTTTGTTTTGGAACTGTCCTCGGGGCATGTAATTAAACTATCATACTGTTATTATGTACCTAGTTTGACTAGGAATATTATTTCGTATCTATGTTAGCCCAATGCGGGTACACTTTTATTTAGAAACACTGGGTGTTTTATGTATAAAAATGATATGGAAATTTGCACTGCTGATGTAAATAATGGTCTATATATTTGAATATGAATCAATCTCAAACATATAATGTAACAAACAAAAGCTTAAAGTAAGTAACAAAGATGATGAAACTTACATGTGGCATTGTCGTCTGGGACACATAAACAAGACACGTATATCCACACTTTTGAAGAGATGGTACTTGGACGGATTTGATCCAAATTCATATGACGTCTGCGAATCTTGTTTATTAGGCAATATATCTAAATCACCTTTTAGCGGTAAAGGTGCACGTGCCACCGAACTATTAGCCCTCGTTCATAGTGACATTTGTGGGCCCATGTCTAGCCAGGCTAGAGGTGGATATGAATACTTCGTAACCTTTACGGATGATGCATCGCGTTATGGTTATGTGTATCTTATGAGACACAAGTCAGAAACTTTTGAGAAATTCAAAGAGTTTCGACACGAAGTAGAAAAACAGACCGAAAAAAGTATTAAGACATTACGGTCGGACCGTGGTGGTGAATACTTGAGCAATGAGTTTCTTGATTACTTGAAAGAATATGGTATTCTTTCGCAGTGGACTCCTCTTGGAACACCTCAATTAAACGTGTTTGTGTCGAACGGAGAAACGGAGAACCGAACTTTGTAGACATGGTAAGGTATATTATGAGTCGCACAGAGCTACCTATTTCCTTCTGGGGATATGCTTTGAACAGTACAATACTTATTTTGAATAAGGTTTCGTCAAAGTCTGTTCAACAGACTCCGTATTAAATATGGACGAAGGAAAGAAACCGGTTTCTTATTCCTGAAGATTTGGGGTTGCTGGGCATACGTCAAACGTTTGGAAGGTACCAAACTTGAACCCAAATCGGATAAATGCCTATTTGTAGGTATCCTAGGGAAACTAAGGATATTACTTCTATCACCCACAAGAGAACAAAGTATTGTTGATCTACATGCGGTTTTCTTGAGAAGGAATTCTTAAATGCAGTGAGTGATAAGTGGGAGGAAGGTAGAACTCAAAAAATATAGAGTGATACTGTTCATGGCACAGAATCCTTAATGGAACATGAATAGTCCTCAGGGATGAGACTGTACCACAATCTTCGAATACACAAGGACCGCGTAGGTCGGAGAGAGTCAGAAAACAACCTGAGAGGTATGGGTTTCTGATCTCACCTCATGTGGATATTAATCTTATGGGGAAGACGCGCCGGCTACGTATGAGGAAGCGATACAAGGTATGGACTCCGGTTTATGGTAAGATGCCATGAATTCCGAAATGGATTCCATCTACACCAACCTAGTTTGGACACTAGTTGATGCACCAGAAGGCGTAAAGCCTATTATATGCAAATGGGTCTTCAAGAGGAAGACCGACATGGATGGCAACATACAAACGTACAAAGCTAGGCTTGTAGAGAAAGGGTATCGTCAATGACATGGTGTCGATTACGATGAAACTTTTTCACCTGTTGCCATGATTAAATACATTAGGACAATGCTTGCTAATGCTGCATATTTCGATTACGAGATATGGCAGATGGACGTCAAAACTGCTTTCCTTAAGGGAAACCTTTTAGAGGATGTTTACATGCAACAGCCTGATGTTTTTATCGTTCTAAGGCTTGCAAACAAGGTTTGTAAGTTAAATCGATCCATTTATGGATTGAAGCAAGCATCGCGTTCTTGGAACCAACATTTTGATGAGATCATAAAAGAATATGATTTCGTTCAAAACGAGGATGATCCTTGTGTATATAAGAAGGTTAGTGGGAGCACACAGCCATTCATTGTCCTTTACGTTGATGATGTATTGCTTATTGGCAATGACATTCCCATGTTAACATCGGTGAAAGTTGGCTTTCATTAAAAGTCTCCATGAAGGATCTGGGAAGAAACAGCCTTTATTTTAGGAATAAAGATCTACCGGGATAGATCTAGAAAGCTGCTTGGACTCTCCCGGAGCATGTACATTGACAAAGTGTTGAAGAGATTCAACATGGATCAGTCCAAGAGGGGACTGTTGCCAGTGTCACATGGCGTCACTCTATCTAAGGACATGTGTTCTAAAACTCAAGATGAGAGAGAGACAACATGAGTCAGATACCGTTCGTCTGGCAGTCAGATCAATCATGTATGCCATGATATGTACACGACCTGATGTCTCGTATACTTTGAGCATGTGTAGTCGCTATCAGGCGATCCAGGTGATGGTCACTGGATGGCGGTTAAGAAATCCTTAAGTATCTTAGACGAACTAAGGATGCTTTCTTAATCTATGGAGATGGAGAACTTGAGGGAACTGGGTTATACCGATGCAAGTTTCCAAATGATAAAGACGACTGCAAGTCGCAATCCGGGTACATATTTTGTTTGAATAACGGAGCAGTGAGATGGAAATCTTCCAGCAAGAGAATGTTGCCGATTCAACAATAGAAGCGGAGTACATTGCTGCAGCTGAAGCAGCAAAATAGGCAGTTTGGATCCGTAAATTCCTAATTGGATTAGAATTAGTTCCGTTAGTAGCTGAGCTTGTTCCATTGTATTGTGACAATATCGTGGCGATGTGAAGATCGAAAAGGTCGCATCAGATGACAACATTGCAGATCCGCTGACGAAAGCTATTCCTCAACAAAAGTTTGAGCGACATGTACATAGTTCAGGTATTAGATGCTTGAGTGACTGGCTATAGGCCAAGTGGAAGATTGTTAGACAATTATGACCCATAGCGTCACTATTTGTAAAAGACAATGTGGTTTTTGTACAAATTAATTATGTAGCAATGGAAATTATATTTTATCATTTTGTAATTTGATTACTTAAATATATAAATGATAAAAGTCCTTATGATTAGTTCCATATTATAAGATATGAGACAGTATCAATCCATAAAGGTTTAATCATTGAAAATCCCTAGTCGTAGTATTATCGAGACTGGACATCGATAATGCGGAATAGACTAGTATTGCACTTGTGCGTGTTATGGAAGCGTAACGGCATAGTTCTCATATATCTAAGTATTGGATACTTATGCAAATGTGATAGGAGGTTGTGTTTACCGATGGTACGGAAACAACTTCTCTCTGTATAGACCCCGCAGAATCCCATTGGTAGTATGACTATGTGTCTATGAAAGTCCACATCAGGGTAGATGTATTTGGTCTTAGCCTGAGACTTGCATCGCTAGTACTTGCGACAATCAATACGCTTTGGTTTTGGTCGTCCAGGACTTTAACAGGTTCTGTGTACGCCTCTTATGGGTTTATTGGGAATCGTAGTGTATTGGGTGTGATGTCAAGATGGAAGTATCACTTCAGTCATATGGAGATGATGATCACGAGGGATAGAAAACTGGTACTTTAATTGGTTGCAACCATCGGAATAATATGACATGGTCATGATTATCCGATTAAAGAGACTAGTTGCAGTCATATATATTTCGTACGGGGCAGACACTATTCCAGCCCAAGGCCTTGCATGTGACATCCAATACTGTATCGCTATACGCAATACTACGTAAACTACGCCTGACAAAGATTATATATTCCATTAAGAATATTTCTGGAGAATTGGGTAGGCACGGTGCTTTGCTAGAAGCCAACCATGTCTTGTAAATCGGTAAAAAACATAGTACGAGGTACGTACGTGTTCGGATAGTCCGACGACCGGATTTACTGCCAACATATCCAGGGATCTCTTGGGTCGCTTCCCGAAGATTCACCGATGACGTATGATTTGAACATAATTAATCTGAGATTAATTACGGAGAGATTTTATCTAGGATAAAATACTATTTGAAGAGAGAGAACGATTAATTTGGAATTAATTGATAAAATAATATATTTGATATATTAAACGAAATTAGATTTCGCCGCGGAATTAAAATTAGATTTTAATTCGGGCAAACGAATTAATTTAGAATTAATTCGCGAGCGACGTGAATAGTAATTTTGCTAGGCATAATTATTTAATTAAATTTGATTTAATTACGTCGCAACGGAAAGTTCGTTAACTCAGAATTAGCGAACCCAAGCCCGGGATGTGTTGCGGGTCCACTCTGATTCTGAATCAAGTGGGGCCCACATGTCACATCACTTGTCACTTTAGTTACTTTTGGTGATGGGTTTTGGTGAGAATTATGATAGCTTGTAATTCACTAAAGTTGATGGCATGAATGACTAATACCAAATATTTGGTATATCATTTTTAATTGATGTTTGAAATCAAAAGATAAGTCAACACACTCAACTCTGACTCTCTCATTCACGCCCATTTTGGAAATACAAACTCTCTCCATTTTTTTTCTCTTTTGCCGGACAATGAGGAAGAACAAGAAGGAAATTTGTTGCAAATTTCCTTATTTGCTAGCACATCAGGGAATCATCCAAGGTGATAGTGAAACCATCCCAAAAGCTTGGAATTAACTCAAAAGCTTGGAGCTTGGATCTCATCCCCAAAAGTTAAGGTTGGCCGAAAACTTGGAGGAACAATTTTATTTTTTGGCGCATCCTAAATCCGTTCAATGTAAGTATGATTCCGCCATACATTACTTGTGTATTCACAATTTTTTCATTGCTTATGTTGATCTTGGATTGTCTTAGAGACCAACAAAGTCACCACAAATGAAGAACTCAAGAATAATTCTAGGAGTTACAAGAGTGGTCATAACACTCTAGAATGGCAACAAGTCATCAAATGATAAAATTGAACTAATATTATAATAATATTATCCAATCTAACTTCACACATGCATCTAGCCTCCAAATCCATCCACAAAATCAAAAAGCCACAAAATCTAAGAAATGAAGAAACCCTAGAACTTGTCTAGATACTCAAGAACAAGAAACAAACTTTCTAAGTTTAAGAGTTATCAAGATTACCTCCAAATCTCCTAATTTCCTTAAACTTTTTCTTGATTTCTTCACTTTCTTCCTTGATTCTTTAAGAAACTTTTGGGTGCTTTTATGCTTGTTAGGTTCGGCCATGGAGGTATTATAAATGAGAAAACAAAATTCTCTCACTTTAAATACTAAAGATAACCGACTTTAGGGGAAGGAATAAGGGTATTTTGGTCATTTGGTCAATTAATCTAATTAATTAATAATAATAACCTTTAAGTTAACAAATCCAATTTGTAACCTTTATACTTAATAGAATCATGCCACATGTAACCAATAATAATCAAATATATTGCATAACAATTATGTAATATTGATATAATTTAATTACCTAGATATTTAACATTTAGATACCTAAATAATTAATTAATGTGATTATTATTATATACGTATTTTTATTTACATTAAATAACAAATACATATATTAATGGCATGTGTCAAAGTCTCATTTGACAATTAATTAATATGTATCAAATCAAATCTTGTATCAAATACAAATACACATTAATTATTAATTGACCGAAATGCCCCTAATGCATGTATTTTCGTTTAACTGTTTAAACGATTCGAATTAACTCATTTAACTCGGTGAAGTATTAGGAATAATCTATATTATTCATAACGCGTTGCCCAAGTGCTTCACGAGTACACTTCATATTGTGGGACACTCTAAGTTTTGGTTTATCCGACACAGAATCCAATTTCGTGTCCATAAATCACCCACTCGTAAATTATGATGACCACAGATAATCTCGCTAAACTATACAAGTCGAGGTCATTGCATACATATAATCCCTCTGTCACAGGCTATCAATATTATATCGGAGATATAGATAAGAATTTCGAATCCCTAAGGTATAATATAGTCGACTTTTAAATTTACGATCTCTAAATAACACTCCGAACTCGCTTCCGAGTATACCACGGCCATGGATTTACTAGATCGCAAATACATACATGATATCTGTGACTTAAACACATGACTGATGGATTCTATCTGATACTCACATGATATCATGAGCATCAGTCCACACTCAACGATCAAGCGAAGGTCTGATCTAAATAGATCGTTGACGTGACTGCCATCAAAGTGTGTATGATATCTCATATATCCACAGTGGTATCTCAAGTCGAATGACCACTATGCTACTCGACTCGAGAAGATTCATATTGACATTGGTGTACCATCTATTAGGAAATCTTCGGTGAGTCGCTTAGTGTTTATCAGATAAACACCTACACGTCTATACGAGTCTCTAAAGACTCCTGGTTCATTTGGATAAACCATCGGACCAAGTCTCGATATACGATATGTACTGGTCTCAGAGGATT